>OY754964.1:38280591-38848091 GCA_963576475.1 Molanna angustata | reverse complement strand
TTGTTTGTATATTTATGTTATTTTTTCTTTCTAAAAATGACTAAGGATACAACTGTTATCTCTAGAAATATTTATTACTAGTTGCATGTAACACATGAGATCCAACTGTCGATAGCGATAGTATGTATAGTTGAAGAATATGTACCAAACTATAAACCCATAGATACAAATTATTGAATATTTTCAGATATTTTGTTTTCTATACAACATATGTAGGTATGTATGTCAAGATAGGATAGTATGGAAGAAGATCCTTTTTCCTACCCAGAATATGCAAATTGCATGATGGTATGTATGTATGTTTGGAGATGAAGTAACAAACTATTAAGTCTTCTTACATATTGTGTATAGGCGACTGCCATACAAAATTTATGAAGCGATGTCGTCACTAAATTCAATTTTTAAAAAAATTGTTAAAAAAAAATTGAGATCTTCTACTACAATGTTAATATTTTTTATAGAAAATTAAATTATCTAGTTGGGGTGTTTCGGCTTTTTTCGATAATTGTAAAAGTTTTGGAAATATAGGCAGTTAAACTCATAAATTTATTATAAAAAAAATATTTTTCTTAATAAAAAATGTTTGAGAAACCCTTGAATTTTTTAGAAAAAACTAATTTGAGATTTTGTATTTGTCTATGTTTGTACCAATTTTCAGCGTTCTACCGTTTATGGTTTCTGAGATATATGGAAAAATAAAATAAAAATTCAAAAGTTGATAACCCCTGACTGAAACAAAAATTCAAAATTCCGAGTATAAAAGTTTTGTAGGCCTGTAACTGTTTATATATTCTGAAATTTTAGGCTCTGTAAATTGAGCGGATCAAAAGTTATAAGGGGGGGACGGACACACAGACACACACACAGACACACAGACACACACACACACAGACACACACACAGACACACACACACACAGACACACGAAATGTTCTACTCCGAATTCTGAGTAAATCCGTGTATGGAACATATATGCTGCGAAGCCTCTAAGTTGGTGTTTTTTGACTTCAAAGTTGGAAAATCCATGAAAAAAGTAGACCTCTCCATACAATTCTCGCGTATTCTGGCTTGATACATTGTCGATATGTTAAGAGAACAAAGTTCTCCTGAACAAATCGACAGTTGGAAATATTTTATATGTAGGGAAACAAAATTGAACTATAATGTTATCATCAATAACTCAATTAACCGCTCAGTTAATTCTGACAAGTTCAAAATATACATATTAAGTTTAATTACTGTAGTAACATTTATATTCATGAAATGACACGTCCATTTCTAAATGATTCAATGAACGCATAACAAATATCTGTCAACAAGCATATCAAAACCTTGACAGCGGGAAGAGGAGTACTCACTCACTCACATACATTATTTAAGGCAAATTTATACATCTATGTAACTACAAATTACACAATTAACTAACCATGACTAATGCGTGACTCAAATGAGAGAATCTTGAAAACAATCTAATGATGTACTTACCCAGGAAGACACACATACTTTTTACCAAATAAGAAATAACAAAAAAAAAATATGTAATAATTTCATTTGAAATATCATTATAAAAGCCCATTTTCAAGAGTTATACGTACATTGCGAACAACAACTTATATAAAAACATTCGCTAAAATTTACTCAACAATGACGCAAAACTCAGACAGTATTTGTTGCAAACAAAAACAGATTAGTGAAAACCAGGATGTTTTGTTACAGAAAAAAATGCTACCGTAGCGTACTTGTAAGTCGTTTTATTTGCATGCTAATATTTTGGGTCGATTCCCCATATCTTATGGTACTTAGTTATCTATATTTGGAATACTAGAGATTTTGAAAAGAACTACCATTTGGCAATATGATGGAAGTGTTTTCAACGCAATTAAAAAAAATATAAGAAAAATGCTATCTATGTAAGATTATAAGAATTCATCTTAAGGCTGCACAAGCACTCAAAAGTGATTAGTTGTAAATGTGGCGATTCTTTATTTACTCAGCTAATAGCTACTGACAAGATCGACTTGAAATTAAAGACATGGATAGTTTATAGGAAAGTCTACAGCTTGACAGTTCCAGAATCATGATGTTTGAAAATTCTCTCGATAAAAAATAATTCCGATAGTACCCATGAAAATTGCAGGATTCCCTCGTTATTCGTTTTTTTTTAAATGTTAAACTATAATTTATCAAACGTATTGTTAAATATGATATTCGTGTCTTCATTTTTTTAAAAATGGTATAATCATACTGTCGCACACGGCGATCCAGTTTCGTGCTAGTTATGTAAGTCGTACAAAATGTATAACGGGACGAACCTCAGCTCTTCTAGTTTCGTACGACTAGTGATACAACTCGATAAAAATTATCAGTGCCTGTGTGGCCTTAATGTAGATTATTCAGCCTATGATGTATGCGCAAAAATAATTATGGGTAAAATTAATTATATTCATATCAATAATTTTTGACGTTTTTGAAGCGACGTGAATATTTGTGATTTATTTTTATTCACCCAAAAAGGATGTTGCAGCCGTTAATAATCAGAAACATTTTACTCACAAAAAAGAACAAAAGTTAAATAATAGTCATATTCTTTACAATAGATTTAAATATTAAACCACGAACCTGGGGAGAGTTCATCCCAAGAAGGTAAACTGTGGAAATGGGGTATTGGACATTCTCAAACCTAAAATAAATGTCTAGCGCGTCCCTGCTTGAACAGCCAAACAGAACGTGATCCGGCATTTCCTCATTTTCACTTGTGATTTTGCTTCATCAAAAATAATAAAAATGCCCAAGAAAAAGCCTTTAAAAAGCAATGTATTTTAAATTGCATTTCCACGTTCTATTTCATTTCACAAATTAATAAAAATAACAGATAATATGTACTTAACGTGAAGTAAAACACATAACAAAAAAATATTTGTCATAACCACTGACAGATCATTTGAGAAGAATTAACTTATGTGGGATAACTCACTTTTTCATTATTGCTCCGGTTTTTCATATATATATATATATATATATATATATATATCTAAATTTATATTCACGAAATGAAAGATGAAAATAAAGCCCAAACGGAGAAACATGAATGAATTGCAACGTTGTTAGCTCAAACAGTAACGTAGCAACATTATTGTTGTATTGCTCTATTAATATTTTTTCATGAATAGTCAAGAATATTAAGAGCTTTTAGATATAAAATGATTTAACAACAATCTAAGGAAATTTTATGAATACAAAGAGAATTAGGTAGGTACTTACTTAAACCACAATGCATCTCACACCAATGTTTAAAATTTTTATTTTTGTTCTTTTTTAATTTGTTTCGCTCAGCCTGCTCCCAAAGGAAGTATTACTTTACTTTAACAGTTCATTGAACTCCATTTTCTTGGCATTCTTGAATCGTTGAGATAATTATAAATTAAATACATACATAGTTTTCTACGTCTTATTGAAATATCTGTAACTGTTATACAATAGAAATCGAAATGAGATCAAGATTTTCATTTAAACAATTGACGCTAAAGAGATCTCAAGGCCTAATTCTATTGCTAGAACAACATTTGTGGTTATTTTGCTTATATTATTCATACTTTGAGGTTTAGGTCCATTGAGGAAGATAAGGTTTACGTTGAAGTTTAAGATGCCTGAAGTGATAATATATACATATTATGTATATCAAGTTCTTACCAGCCGGAGTCTAGAATTATACTGAGGGCAGAGAAGAGGAAGGTCTCCTGAATTTCTGAGTTATGAGAAGCCGGAGGGCCTATTTAAATATTTCAATAGAACCATTCCTGTTTACTCACTCGACGGCGCCGGTAATGTTGTGTTCATACAAAAGGGTAGCATTGTGCAACTCTTAATACAGATTTTAATTATTTATATCTTTTAAAGCAGGCCAAATACCTATTTAACAATATTAGATACATTTTGATATTATGACATCCTCGACGCAAGTTCAATTTATTATTTTTATTTAAATAACTATTTACGGGTAAAAACACTGCACAATGAACTGGATAGAAATTTAAAATTGAATAATACTGACAAGTTCTTACTTTTAAAAATATTTTAAAATAATATTCTCCTCATTGTAGCATATGGTGTCAGTGTAACAAACTCTCTCTCAATGTAAAAAATGTCACGTAATCAGATTTTACAAGATAAAAAATTCTCTGATTTATGATTTCAACGTTGATTCGATACAATTGACTTCAGTAGATGAAATAAATGATTAAGGTATAATTTTTGATTCGAAACTTTCTTTCACTGTTCATGTAACTTACATAGCAAAAAGAGCTATTAAGATCTTAGGGTTTATAATAATTCGTATTAGGTACATAAAAAATTACAGATATGTATACCCTAGTATTCGCTTGTTATACATATCACTTGTAAGGAGCATTTTGAGTATAATGCAACAATTTGGTCACCATATTACAATAATCAAGCTCAACTGATTTGAAAAAAATTTCAACAATATCAGGGCAACCGTTTCGGCCGACTAGATTTTTTATAAAAAATATATGTCAGCGCCCTTGAGGTGAGATATTCACGAAAACGGCGCTATATAAATCATCCAAATTATTATTATATTAATATGTTTCAAAATTCTATGTTAACCAGTTTATATAAGGGCCTAGTAAGCCGAAACAGTCGTACCGATACAAGGAAAAAAATATATATAGAAACATTACCAATTTCGGTTTATTTAGAATTACCTAGTTTTTAATATCTAAATACCAAGATTGTTTTTGAAAAAAGTGAATATTGTCCGATATATCTAAATCCCTTTATATAGAATATTATTTCCAATTCTTTTCGAATTAATTTAATAGCCACATATTTTTTCATTTTTTTAGTGCTACGAGGGTTTTTTGTGTTGTGCATTGGACATTTATGGCGCATTTCGTATAATTAAGTGTCAGTGTTTGTCCATAACGTGGTGAGTGATATGGTCTTAAAAGAGAATTAGGTATATTTCAATAACAGGAAATATTTTAAATATATTCAGGAAATTATATGAAAAAATAGTTTTGTTCTAAATAAAGAAAAAAAAAACTGTTTTATCAGGAAAATCCAATTCAATTTTCAATAATTCAACGCATCATGAAGATTTATATACACGAAAAAAATCACGTCGAATAGATAACTTTCTCTGTTATTGGAGGGTAAATAATAGTACATTGCTTATCCAACTGTCGATTTGTTCATGAGAATACAATTCTCTGAATGAATCGACATTATTAAGCCAAGATGCGTGTACGAAGGAAAATTTTGTATGGCGTAGTGGACTTTTTGCATGCTAATAACACCAACTAGAGGCCTCGCAGCATATATGTTCCTATACATGGATTTACTCAGAATTCGGAGTAGAACATTTTATGTAAGTTTTGTGTGTGTGTCTGTGTGTCCGTCCCACCCTTATAACTTTTGATCCGCTCAATTTACAGAGCCCAAAATTTCAGAATATATATACAAATATAGGTCTACAAAACTTTTATACTCAGAATTTTGAATTTTTGTTTCAGTCAGGGATTATCAAGTATTGAAATTTTGGTTTATTTTTCCATATATCTCAGAAACCATAAAAGCTAGAACGATGAAAATTTGTATAAACATAGAAAAATACAAAATCTCAAATTTTTTTGTTTAAATTTCCAGGGTTTACATTTTTTATTAAGAAAAATATTTTTTTTATGTAAATTTATGAGTTTAACTGCCTACATTTCCAAATATTTTAAAAATATCGAAAAATGCCGAATCACCCCAACTAGATAATTTAGTTTTCTATAAAAAATATTAATATTATAGAAGTAAATCTCAATTTTTTTTTAGCAATTTTTATAAAAATTGAATTTAGTGACGATATCACTTCATACAATTTGTATGGTAGTCGCCTATACCTACACAATATGTAAGAAGACTTAATAGTTTGATACATAAATCTCCAAACATACATACATACCATCATGCTGTTTTTATATTCTGTGTAGGAAAAACAGACTGACCTCCATACTATCCTATTCTGACAAACATACCTACACGTTTTATATAGAAAATAAAACATCTTCAAGTATTTATTAATTTGTGTTGTTTATAGTTTGGTACGTATTCTTTGATTATGCATACTATCGCCATCGACAGTTGGATCTCATGTGTTACATGCAACTAGTTATATTCTAATTAATATTAAGCAGGAATATATCCTCTATAGAACAAACCTTAAGATTCCAGATGATGGTCATATTTTATTAAAATAAATAGGTAAACTTCCAAATATGATTGTATAAGAAATTTATTAAAAGGTGTAAATTGATGAATCTCGCTTTAGCTCGAAAATTTACCTACATACAAGCCAAGTGATGACAGTCTGATTTTCGGATTTCTTTTATGGAAATACTTCGTCTCTGTTGATATAAACTTATTATTATTATTATATTATTATACGCGAGCTTATTGGAAATTTCTTCCAAATTCAAGCAAGAATTACGCGAGAAATAATTTTAAATCATTTTCTCATTTGCTGGAGATCGAACCATAAAAATATTATAATTATTTTCATATTAGCACAGATTTAATGTAATATTACTCAACATACATGCGTATAAAATTTTGTTTTTGATGTAACTCTAATATTGTAACAAATGATCAACTCGTTAAAATTTTGAATAAATTTCATTCGCTTCAAAGTAATCATTAGAATTGATGTAAAATAAATTTAATAGGTACCAAAGGGAATACGACCGGGTCGTCCTTTCCCCATAAATTGGTTCAATCACCCCTAAGGCACGTTATACCTACAATCCTAGGAGGGTAGGAAGCCTCTATTCCATGGTACAGAACCAACATTATAACTATTTAAGCTTGTTGACAGTTAAAACAATTATCAACTTCAATTAGGAATGCCGTACAATATAACATCATTTATTCACCAATGCAATCCTTACCTACCATTGCTACGTGTTTATTTTAGATTTAGGGAACTGAAATAAAAGACATTAGTATTTTTACAATAATGTTTGGAAGTTTAATTATTGCATTTAATTCATTGATACATGACTATATATTTTATTTATTGATTTGTAAGGGTGCATTCTGCTTACATTTTTCGTATAAAAGAATAATATTGGTTATTATTATGAGTGTACTGGATGTCCAAGTATGGATGCACACAACATTATAAAATTACACGAGCTTATATTAAATTACATAAATAAATTATACATAGATATCGTTTTAAGTTACATTACTTAGAAATAAAATAAAGTTATTTTAAATTGAATATTATTTTGATCAAGACGGAAAATGTTGAACGAGTGATGTGTTGATATCAATATGAAGTTGATAACTCAATTTTTCCATATAAAATCTATATTTTACTTCTGTTATATATCTGCAATATCACACTTAATTTTTTAGGAGGTTGACAATCCCTGAATTCAATTTTAAAGATAGTATTTCTATTGTATAAAATACAAAAAATAAAAAAAATCGATTTCCAGATCGTGAAAGCATTTTGAAAATTGTGACACATGAAATCATAGTCAAAAATTAACGAATGTTTATGGAGAACTAATCAGCTATAATTTTATGGGCTTTATATGTATAATATCAATATGATATCAGCTTGGTCTGTAGAGAATAAAATATCGAATTTCTATCGAAAACTAATCGGTTCTAGGTCTATGCACTTTACACATATGATGTTAATATAAAATCGATCGGACATAGTTTTGACTGTAGAGAGGAAACAAAAAGAATATGGCGTACGGTGTAGGTACGCCATACATTCAAACACATCAGGACGAAAACTCAAAGTAAGTACTCCGTTCATGATTCCCGTTGAAAAATTGATGTAACAAATATGCATATTAATTGTGAAATCATGACTCTCCACTATTCTATAGCAGTGGAGAGTCAAACTAAAAAAATAATCATGTCCATTTATCACGTATATCTAGAATTTAAATAGCTTAAAGTTTAAGAGCATTATTTGAAGTTTTCGTGGTAGAACGTATGGATTAAATATACCTACTCATTTTAGCCCGAATAAAAATATACCCGTCTTTCCCAAAATTCCAAGAAATCATCGTGTATAATAATACATAGTTTAAGTGTATACCTACCATATATCATGTCACAATTTTCATATATTTTCGGCATCATAAATGCAAGGAAAATGTGTCGTGTAAATAAACATCAACCAATTTTATCGCGTCAATATTGACATCAACTACAATATATACCTACCTACCTATCTTAATCAAATGAGTCACGTAATAAATAGTTTTTATACTTAGCTCTGATCTCTACGCTGGCTTTGCCTGTTGTCGAATGCATCGTCCCATGACATTCTCTAGAAAATAGTTTCATGAAGCAACATAAGAAAAGAAAATGTTTTTTGGAACAATCTTAGGAATGGACATGTTTCAGGATTCAATGTAGTAATAACTGTGCTGTATATAATTGATATTTATTTATTTATTTATTTATTCATTGATCAACAATTAAGTCACATAACACATTAACATTATAGTGTCCCCCGTTAGGTAGGCGAGTACCTACCCGTGTTGGGGGTCTATATTACATTATAATTTACAATATTTTATATATTATATTACATCATAAAATATTAAATTACTTCACATACACATATATATTTATTTTTTTTCTCTTTTCAACATCATATTATATTACTGTAGGACTCCTATAAACATCATCAATGCAAAATCAAAATCACAAAATCAAAATCAAAGAGACAAATCTGAATAAAAATAAATAAATTCAACAATATAGAAGCAAAAAACTACATACATAAAATAAATCGATGTACCTAAGTATTGTGTGCTTATCGTACCATTCAGTGATGTTCCTGTATGTATGTACAAATGCATATATTTTTCTCTTGCATGTACCTATAACTAAAACAAAATTACATTTGAATTGTCAGTAACTGTTCAGATTGCTCCCGTCCCAGATTCAGAAGCCACTGGTGATTTTTTTTTTAAAGTAGCATTTATATTGGTGTTTTGTCTGATGTCATTTGGTAGTTTATTATAAATCTTAGGACCCACCTAGGTAAAATGTGTTTGACCATACCGAGTATTTACTCTATTCCCCAATAAGTATCCCTGATTTACATTTCGTGTCATTATTCTATGTTCCAAATATTCAAAATTATTCATATTATTTTTCATGAACAGTATTATTTTTTTAATAAATAATATCTGGACATGGTTGAAGTTGCACAAAAGTTGAATTGATTTAACTGTTGAAATGGCATGCAAGTATACAAAAAATGAGATGTTTAATATAGTAAGGATGTTGGACGTTAGGAAAAAATGTAAGAAAAAAGGATATTAGATTCAGGCTCAAAAATGTTGCTTTTAGATAATTTCAATTTGTTTGAAATAATTAAACGATGAATAAAATATATGTAGGTACATATGATGAAGTCTATGAAAAAATAGCTAGAAGAAGTTTAACAGGTGGTAAGCATGTATGGGACGGTGTATGAAAATATATGCAATAATAAGTATCGGTAGTGTTCTCTCTGCCTCCCATGTTAGAGGATCACTGTGTATTCGTATAATATACCTTCCTATTTATGACCATTAAAGACACAAAAATCTTTCTACAAGTTATTAAAACTCTATCCTTAACAAAGTTTACTAATAAGATATTTCAGGTTTTGGTTATAAACGAGGATTTTTAGTTGAAGACAATAAATGTGGCTATAGTCACTAAACCCTTGAACCCAAAGTCGTGATAGAGTAAAAGTACACACGTTTAGTTAATGACACTATATTTGATGATTTTCTTCGATCGTAAAATATTGTGGGTCACCGCAGTTGGTCACAATTTAATATCATGTGACCCTAATATTAATGTCGATTCCAAACTTAGTAAATACCTACGTCCTACATACTTTTATCTTTCTACGTGATTTAACGTCTGATGGTCCTGTGATCTTTTTATGGAGATTTTATTGCATTTATTTGAAAGAAGTATAAGAATTGACTAGCAATTGGCCGGTCATTAAATTAATATGTGGGCCAGATAAAATGCTTAAGCATAGCGAAAAAAAATCTATGTAATAATCATCATCATCAGTGGCTCCACACAGCCCGTTTTAAGTCTTTGCCTGCTCCTGGATTTCTCTCCATCTTCATTTATCCTGGCACGTGTACCTCCAGCCTTTGCACCAACAGCCTCAACATCCCGCTGTTCGCCATCCAGTTATCGGAGTTTGGGTCTACCAACGTTGCGTTGGTTACGTAATAATAAAAAGATTTTTTTTTATTTGCATAATTGCTCTTATCAAACATTCTACTGATTACGCTCATTGCGTTGACTCCAGCAAGAGCTTCGATAGAATGTTTTAGAACCCTGAAATGTTTTTCGAATATTTCAGTTAATGCTTCGAATTTCCTGAAAATTCGAAGCATTAACTGAAAATAAATTTTGAGCTTAAATAAAGAGATGAAGAGATGGCTGTAGCTCGGCTTCGGCTTGAGGGATGGGCATATTTCCTGAGAAAAACGGGTTTCCAAAACTAATCACTAGCAGAAAAAGAAAAATCTACTTATCAAAACGCCATTCGAATTATACGTGTATTTAAGGAATTCGACCACCACATAATCGAATTATACGTGTATTTAAGGAATTCGACCACCACAGAATTTAAAAACTTAGCTAGAAACTTCAACACGTTGCGTGTTGTTAAGTATTAAAAATCACAATATATTGTTTTTGCAAAAAAAAACAATACACATAATTAAAATCAATCTAGTATTTACTCAATATAAATACAAATAGAAGCAATATTTTCTCCTAGGTACCCGAACTCGCTTTGTTTACTATTGCGAGAAATAATATCAAATAAACAACAGACGAACATGCACAAGACGATGTATGAATGTTGACGAGGCGATGAATGTATGTCAAGATAGAAGTAGGTGGCGTTCGGTTCTCTCTGCCTACCCCGTGAGGGACATGGCGTGATGGTATGTATGTATGCATAATACGCAATAAAAAATGATAAAGTCGTCTCAAATCAAAACAATTTCATAAAACAAGAATGTTGTATTTTTTGACAAAGTATATTTTCTTTTCCATATTGTCATTATTTACAAAAACAATCAAGTCATTGGAGATTTTTTTCGTTCGGCCTATTGAACACGAAATACCCTTCATCTGTTGCCACAAGATTTCATCTGACAGCATATCAGCTAATATTTCTGAATGGCTACAGTAGGTACAAAATATTTTGTACCTTCCTATAGACACATATACAAACACAAATATATTTGACATACTATAAGAATACTCACGTCTCGTGCAGGTAATAATATTCGGAATCAAATTTACTATTATTTATAAATACATCTTTGTTTACCTACATTCATTCTAAGAGTACCTACCTATATATTATATGTAGGTACCTACTTACCACATATAGGTATATATAAGACATTAGTATTCAGATTTTTTCATTTGTTAAATATAAGACTTAAATTTTCTTGTTTTTATCATAATACACAGGAATATATCTAAGTAGCCTTTTAGTATCTTCTTCATCTTTTTAACCCCTGCTGGATATAGGCCTCTTCCTGGGTTTTCCATTTCTCTCTATGCTGGGCACTCTGCTTCCAACCATGTCTCACTTGTTCGACAATATCATCAGTCCATTTCCTCTATGGTCTCTCTACATTTCTTATATTATTTATTTATTTAATATTGCTTCTCGGGCAACTAACAGGTTCAATGTCAAATATTAATTTAACACGCACCCAATAACAAGTTGCCACATTCTGGAGACTAACGATATTAATCGTCTCACAGATCCAGATGAAAACACAATTAAAAACTGTGTCTCCACCGGGAATCGAACCCGGGACCTTTGGATCAGCAGTCAGATACCCAACCAACTGAGCCACGAAGACCGACAATATTAAATTATGATAGGGTCTCTAATTAAGAATTTTGGGGGTCCATCCATTATCCTTCTATCTTGCTACATGACCTGCCCATTGCCATTTTAGTCTTTCCACTCTTTCTGCAATGTTTGTGATCTTTGTTGTCTTTCCATTGCTCGTTTAGTACATGCAAGTGTATGGAGACTTTTGGCAGTAAGTGACATGGTTTCAAGACCGCATATTGTCACTGACAAAACACAAGAATGTTGTACACTTTGGCTTTAAGGTGATTCGGTATTTCCTTGTTACCGAATATGTGTCTCAACTTTCCAAAAGCAGCCCAACTCAGCCCAATACGTCATGGCAGTTCGGCGGTCTAGTTTTGAAAACCGGCAGAATATATAGGAAACACTGCACTGGACCATCGAGTGTCTGGCAAAAGATCCAGAAGGCGTCCCAAAAAACGATGGAAAGGCCTAGTGGCTGAGGACATGCAAGAATGTGATGTCTCTGAGGACGATGCTCAGGATAGGGCGAAGTGGAGGAGCGCAGTGAGGAGAGCGGACCCCACCACCATGTGGGATGCAAGCTAAGGAAGACAGAGAGAGAGAGAGAGAGAGAGTTCGGCGGTCTAGTTTTCTTTCCCCAACTTGATTTTATGTCTAAGGTATATGTATTCTTCAATAGCACCAATAATCCTATTTCCGATGCAAATACTGTGTAAAGTTGGACTTAAAATCTTGGTTTTGTCTATGCTCATTTTCAGACCGATTTTTCTAGAGGCTTCATATAATTCTGCTACCATAGCTTCCAGTTCAGACAATTCTTTGCTTATTATTACTGTGTCGTTTGCAAAACGGAGGTGATTTAAATATATGCCATCTATTTTAATGCCTTTATTGTTCCAGTTTAATGTTTTGAAGACATCTTCTATTGCCAGTGTGAATAGTTTTGGGGATATCGTATCACCCTGTCTTACACCCTTTTCGATTTTGATTTGAAGCCGTTTAGCATAACTAGAATTAAAAATGAAATTTGTGAAGTTATTTTTTACAAAACAAATTGTATCCTCTTTAGTGAAATATATAGAACATCCAAAAAAATTACATTGATAAGAGAACTCAATAAGAAGGTATGATTGGTGAACGTTGTGCAAGCGCATAAAGTGATCACGTTCCGATGACAGGTCGTAAGCCCTGTAGGTGCCTTGAGTTCCTGGTTCTTAAATAATACTCCAACTTCGTCTCTATTGAGGTGTTGAAAAATTGTCAAAAATATCCAAAATATTAATTGAAAGAAAAATAAATAAATGTAAAAATGAAGATCGCACCAGGGGCGCATGACGTAGGAGAAGTAGTATGTAGGTGAATGGGTGTAATGGGGAGGCCTTAGGGTGTCGGTGGCAAAGGAAAGGGCCAGGGTTGGTGTCGTTATTACGGATTTACCCGCTTCCCTTTAGCACTCTGTGACAGCTTATATGAAATATGCCATGTTATTAAATATCAGATATCGCACCCACTACCTTATTTTTAGATATCCAAAATGTATATTTTATGTTCTTTTACAATAATTTATCAAACGTTTTCATATTGATACTTTACAAAACTCTACAACATCTATGATGGCATATTACACAGTGTAAGGAATATTTACTATGAGCATATTTGCCCGATGTGAATTACTTCCTCACCTACATAATATCGCACCATTTTTTAAAGTTCTGTTCTATAAAGCATAAAAATAGTAAACATATCAAGCTTTCATGAATTTTATTTAAAGTATTAATTTCAAACATTGATTGAAATAGCATTGATTACAAAATCTGAAAAGTTAATCAGTGTTTTGTCGAAATATGATAATTATGATTATTTACTAATTTCGTCTAGAATTGACCACGTTACATAAATATTTTATTTTTCATCAGTTTAAAATTTATAATTTTTCAACAGTTTGTTCAAAATGATGCATAGCTATGTATACTTAGTAGAACGAAGTAGAGAGGAAATATTATTCGTGTGAATGATTATTTTGTACATACAAGAACTTGATTAAAACTCTTGTCTGGAGAGTGCTGCTGTATGGCAGCGAAACGTGGAGTTTTTATTACCCGAAGAGAGTCCGGAAGTCTGGTTGCCTTCGAAATGTGTATCCATTAGTAATATCAATTGGTCAAACCACATTTCAAAACACGTGGTACTGAGCAGAATTAGAGAAACAACTCCTAAAGAAGGTTGATAAACAACGATCCTAATGGACATAATATTAGGCATCAACGTCTGCTTGTTACTATCGCCGAAGGAATGACAGAAAGCAAAAAATATAGAGGTTGATCTAGAGACAGTTATATTGATCAGATGACCAGTGATGTGCGTTGTATCAGCTACCAAGAGATGAAGAGATTGGCGGACAACAGAGATATGCGGAGAGATGGAGAGCTTGGTGGAAACCAGGATTGTAGGTAACCCAGTAGAAGAAAGATGTTATTTGTGAATTTTATCGATATTATGCAGTTAAAAATAGTATAATTGAAAATGTATTGTTTTGCCTCCTAATGTATAGTTTTCCTTGCGTTCTACATATTATTATACTAAGCCATTTATAAATCTGTAATATAGATTTCTCTGGATGCTTATATCTTTCATCCTGTAATATCTATTAATCAATCTCTTTCACAAAAATTAAAAGTCAGGTGACAACAAAAAAGGGTACAGTGTATTGAATACCTAGTGGCTGCAACCTTTTAATAAAACTCCCCCATAGTTGTAAAAATCTGCAGAAATACCTACTGTATGATTTTTATTAGGGGAAGACAAACTGCATAATAAATGGTCCCTGGAGACTATTTGATATGACACTATCTACACTCTATAATATCTTTATGGATGATACGCAGTAGTAGGCAGGAGAACTATTACTTTTTGAATGACTATACTCACAAAACTTTACCACCAAATTTGAATGATATTATACGCCTTCAAATGAACTCTAGTGATTCGAATTACATTAAAAAAGGTTGGATAAGATTGCAATAATTATTTATAAATAAAATTAAGGCAGTGACCACTGAAGCGGTGTTACCAATATATGGTTAAATAAATAGGTTAATAATAACCAGAGAGGGTTACTGAATACAGATAGATACCACAGTTAGGTTCTATATTCAAGACTCCAGAAGTGAATTTTAAGTGTAGATTTCCTAAATGAACTCTTTGTTGTGACATGTTGGAAGAGAGGTCACCAGAACAGAAAACTGTTCAGTAAATAGAGTGAGAACTCTATTTAGTAAATATTTAAAGTTCCAACAAGTCACAATCAATTAGTTAGTGTATTTCACGGAGTGTGAAATACCTATACTTGCTCTAAAAGGAGCAAGTATAGGCAGGGTAGCGAAAGAGAAGAGATAAGAAATAACAAACTGAATGAAAACTTACAATACGTATATTGTCACGAACACAGAGTTTATACAAATGAATAATTATGATAACAATATTAACACACGCGAGAAGTACTTTATCGAGTCGATGTTTTCACGAGGAAGTTTGACAGGTAAAGAGATAATGGGTCATCTGTTGTCTTGTGTATATACCCCTATTGTTTTGGTAAATAGGGGTCGTTGTACTGTCAGTATGGAGACTTCATTATTGTTGTAAAGAAAAGTGAAAGTGTCACACTTGAAGTCATTACCCTTTCTAATTGTTTTGATTGATTTTTACTTGTGACAGAAATACCATATATTTGATGTAGGTATTCTGCCACATTATAAAACAAATGTATTGAGATCGGTTGTATCAGCCCACTACATCATATTTTTTTTGGCTCTTCACCCGTTAAGAGTGTTCTCAGCCATACAAGTTGACATATCAAATTGTCTTAATAGAGAGAAACCTAAATTTTTTTTGTATATTTATTTTACTTCAATCAATTTCAATTTTATGTACCTACGTACAGAGTTAGATTTTGATGTCACTAATTTTGATGAATTTCACTATATTTAATACTTAATTATTGATAAAAAAATATGTAATCCAAATGTATTATTATTCTTATTTATTATTAATTTATTTTTTAGATTAAAAATTATACAATACATAACATAAAATCCTAAAATTACATTTTACATTCTTTCTTATTTTTTTTACGCCTCGTATGAAGTTAACTTGTGTTACGAAGCGGAGTAATACACTAAACATTTTTAAAAATTAATATACTTATTCTACTTACAAAATTGTCATTTATGGTACTAAACGATGCATGAAATAATATTGTAGAAATAAAGTGATTGTAGAACAAAGTGAATATGTTAATATTTAAAAGAGGTTACTAGATGAGATTAAGTATTCAATTCTTCCCTTCTTTTTCTTCTTGGTCAGCTAGGACTATGTCCTGTAGTTCTCGGCACCTGCTCCTGGGAGGAGAACGTCTTGCTGTCCCTCCATCGTTTGGGCGGTCTTCCTGGAGGTCTGCTACCTGTAGGATGTTCATCAACTGATATCCTCACTACTGGGTCTTAGCTTGCTCTCCCCACGTGATCTCTCCAGAAACGTGATCAAACGAGGAGCTCCGAAATAAGGAAAATTTGTGATGTTGAGGACGTGGTGCGATGGGGTAGAACAAGAAGACGTTTCTGGAGAGATTATTCAATTATCAAATAAAATTATGTATATTTATGAAGAGAAATAATATTATGTTCTTGACGAAATTTAAATATTATGTAAGAAATAATTACTTCATCAAGCTTCAAGGACGTCTACAATTTTCGTTTGGTTGAAAATAACATTCAATATTTTCATCTGTAAATAATAATACAAGTACGAAAATTCTTACCCATTAAAAAGGCGCTTCGGGTTGAATTGATTTTCTTCCAAGAAATAAGGCTTTTTTCCTTTTCAATTAGTATTAGGAACCGTTGTATCGAAATATAACAGATTATACATAGCACCATTGAGTAAATAGCGCCTGTGTTTGGCAAAATCATCGCTACCTACCCACTTTTGGTTGTCGACGGCCGTGGATTAAATCACGTGTCAAAATATCAACAGTTGACATTTTCCCATTAACCTCTGAAAACGATTTTCCGAAAGCTCCCTCATTCCTCGTTTTTGCCGACGGTCCTTCCCTTCCCTCCCCTCCCTTTACACAATAACCTTTTACCAATATCGTTTCGCATTGTCAATCTCTTTATCTTTTAACAATGTAACGTTATAGATTATCTAATAACATTTCCTTTATGTTAGTCAACTGAAAACCCACCCAGGTAGGAACGGACCGAGGGAAATACATCTTACACCACAATTCATTGAGATAACATTTATCGAATGCATTTACGTCGAAAAATATATTTCAGTTTTTACGTTTCTAACTAGCAGCAAATTAAGTATTTTAAGCAAACAGAGCGGGCATCACACTGACTTTGTAAACCGGTGATGGAGAGTTAGAATCCCACCCAAGCTGCTCGAAATTTGGCTCACCCTAGCTGCTAGTGTGTTTTGAAATTTTGTATCATTTAAATAACTCTTCTTCTTATTAAAATGAAACCAATATATATTTATTCCAATTATTTATTTTGTTGACTACGACTAGTTTCGTGCAAAGCACATTTACTAGTCCGAATTAGACTCGTAAATGTGCTTTGCACGAAACTAGTCGTAGTCAACAAAATAAATAAGTGGAATAATTATACATTGGTTTTATTTTAATAATTTTAAATGGAATTCTACCATGAATTGTCTGTTAATAAATTAAATATAACTCTTCTTCTTGTTCTTTCATTAGGCTCAGGGCCTATTTTATGCTGCATTTTCAGCCTCCTGTGATGTGGACTTCCAACTATCAAGCCATCTTTTTGATGGGCGTCCTCGTGGTCGAGACACCTCCGGTACGTTGTCTCCTATCTTCGAACATGCGGCTGACGTGTTCGTTCCAGTACCTTCTCCTTTGGCAGATTCTATGCTATGCATCGCAATATTTACATTTCGCTGGTGCGCAGGAGTTGTTTGGTAAGGACCGTGTCAGCTCTAGATTTAATTGCGTATGATAGGATGGGTCTTACGCATGTTTTGTAGATCCTCATTTTGCCCTTGGTGCTCATGTGTTTGTTCTTCCATATAGTGTCCCTCAGACAGCCCGAGATTGCTGCGGCCTTGTGTGCTTGCTGTGTCACTTCTCCATACAGATCATTATGACATGCCATCTCGATCCCTAGATATTTAAATTGCGTCTCTTGCTCTATTACGTCATTTCCAACACTCAGGTTGTACCTATGGTTATATCAGGTTGTATCACATTATTAAATAACTCAATGAAATTTAAAACATTTTTTTTTTCATTTTACTCATAATTCTTATAATTATGTAATCTCCTTTCATAAATAATTTTACCATACATTAGTCTAATAATAAAAATTTAACTTATCATTAAAAATAAGAGTTTCACAAATCACATTAACAAAGAAATTCAGGGCGATGTTTTGCTAGCAAAAACAATACCGTGTTAGAGTTAAAATTTAGATTTCGAGAAAAATCACTAACGTCCATATTTTAGCTATTCGGATGGAAATATTACTAAGCAAAACAAAACCAACAATCGTAAATTAAACGAAAAATGCTTGAATAAGCGTTTCTTTTGCATTAATTAAGTGAATTTAATGCCCACTTGTTAATTTCGGGAATATAATTTAAGGGGATGACCCTTATGTTTCATGGAGTTAGAGCTATAAAATAAATATATTGCGTATATATCTACCTTAATACTGATTTAGCAAAATTATTCAATATGAAACTTTTAAAAATTAATAAAATATTACGCACCGACGACGTTTACAAAGGAATGAATTATTTATCCTTAAAACAAACTATTCTTAGTTTAACTTCTAAGTATATTTTTTGTTTTATTTATACCATGAATCTGAATAAATGAACATATCAGCACATGTCTTCCTAGTAAGTACATATAGATAGATGCTTAAAGTAATGAAGTTTATGAAAAAAAAATATTTTTAACTTCTTTACGTATTATTTATGTATCTTTTCAATATAATGCTCCATTCAGTATGCAAATAACACGCAACATATTGAAATGTGTCACAAACTGATTCGTATAATACAATTCAATTGTTGTATCTACCTGATATAAAAGATGAGACCAGAAAAAGGCTGACACCCCTTTCTACAAAATTGTCAAAAAGATTTTTCACAATGAAATTCTATTGATATAAAATTCAATTTCCCCGCATTTGCAAACATTTGGTGCCAAATCTTGAGATAAAATATAACGATGTTAACTGTCTTCATTCCGTGGGCCATAAAATGTTTGGTTTTGTCCGTGAAATAAAGGTTTAGCGGAGGCTTCGCTAAGATGAGGGCTTAGAGCGCTCTTGAGGAGCTATTGAATATCGATTGTTCTCGTAGCGCGCTTTTCTCTCGACATGTTTGCTTCATTATTTGAGTAGACGCTTTAGGCGGGAAATCCTCCCCTTAAATTTACTCCATATTCCGCTGCCGCATGTATCCAAAATCAAGTCGATTGTACCCTACTACGTTGGTTGGCTGGCTTATATTGCTTACTCTCATGGAAATATGATAAATGCATAATAAAAATAAAATAATGTAGGTACCTTTTACTATATATTATATCACAAACAAATTTTACGTCTGTTCAGATCAATCGTGAAGACGTACAACCAATGCTTGTACTATATAGAATGTCTTTATTTCGTTTTAAATTATTTTTGGGAGCAACTTTGGTAAACCTGATACGTGGATACTATATAAATATGATCATGAGAAATAAGTCATATTGTTTCCGTATCAGCCCTTTATAGACTAATTTTATCTATGTCTATAAAAACGCGTCTTCTCTCTTTTTATATAACTGAACTGTAATTAGATTCCTGCATTTTATTAATATAAATTGCATGATTTAATAAAGCATAGTAATGACGGAAAAGATTGTTTTTTTCTTTTATAAAAGCTATTTATAAGCTTAAAACTTCATACAAAAAAAAAAATTAACATACTGTAAAAATATTATAGATTTCACACATTTTACGACACAATCACAAAAATAACAGTTTACTTTATTTAGTAGTTTATTTAATGAGGAACAAATCAGGTCTTGGTAAATCAATACCAGCTAAGTTTATTAATTTTCATAAATAATTTGACAGACCACACAGGAGCTCTGGATCAGATTCATGAAATATTGGTTCCTTAAGATTCAAATTTCATCATCAACACCTAAAAAGATGGGTATTTTTGATTCAAGGATTTACTTGTTTATACTGCTCTTTTAACCTTTATTTATTGAAATAATGGCAAAAAATTGCAAATTATAAATAAATTTGGTATGGTAAAATAAAACCAAATTTATTTATAATTTGAAATGGAGTTCTACCAAGAATTGTCTGTAGAAAAGTTAAAGAAAGCAAAAAATTGCATTTCAGCTATCGAAATAGGTCTCCTAAATTCTTTATTCATATACCTAGCACTGTTGAATGATTCAAGATCATTCCAAGGGCGCTGATAGTTTAGTTATATGCTGCTCTACTTGCTTTGAGCTCTGGGGACATCTGGAGGCAGTGCATTCCACTTAATTGGACCGCTCACACCAAATCAGCATCGGTCATAGTTAGTAGCTTTGTTGACTCTGTCCAACTCCTTTAGGGTGTTGTTACTCTGTGATCCAGAAGAACTGAGTGTGAGATGTCTCCTAGAGACCTCTTTTCTCTGACACAGCTCTTGAATGTATTGTGGTATTAGATTGTTTAAAACATTAAACACCGTCAAATAAATTTTGTAATCAACTCGCTTTAGACACTTCAACCAGTGAAATTCGTTGAGTAGAGCAGCTATGTGACATAGTTTTTTCGCACCAAAAATATGCCTTGTCGCTGCATTTGACACCACCTGTAATCTATCGAGTTGATACTTGGGCAATCCAGTATAGATGCCGTCTAGCATATAACAGCAGATATCATTGGTCTGACCATTGTAATGCTGATAATTTTTCATTGTTATGTTATTTGTATTTGGTATTTTATATATAATTTATTAAATTTTATAACTATTGTTGTCTTGAAATGTAACCGTTAGTAATAGGTAAAGTATGGAAAGGGTGGGTGAATGATTATGCAAATAACTGGCAGCATTTAATGGACGACGTTGTACAATCATGCTTAAGCTACCTTTATCTTGTCGAAATTGTGGTGTATTTTACGCTTCCAAAACTCATACAACTAGGATGAACGGGTGTCACAGTGTCTAATATTTTTTCAAAGTAATTTCTGAGTAAATTAAACCAATTCTTTTATTAAACAGAAAATATGGAGCGGAAATTGGAACTCGAGTACTTGACGAAATTAAAAGCAATTTAAAAAAAATATTCAATGAATTCGCTTTAGAATTAAACAAATTAAACAAAAAACCTTTTTTAAAATATATTAGGTATATAAAAATTCAATGATGGATTTTTTTAAGACTCATTCATCGCTAAATCAAATAATTCGTTATAAATACCACTCCTGACAAATTCATCATCATTTAAAATTTTAAATTAATAAGTAGATACCTACAAATCTAACATTAACATTGCCTCTCTGCAGAACTAATTTGTCCGAAACTTATTCATGTAACATGCAACATTTATAATGTTATGTTGATATTTTTAGGCATTCTAAAACTAAATATAAAAAGGTCATTTCAGAGACCCTTGGAGGTTCATGGTTGCTGATTACTGCTTTGTTCAGTTTGACTACGAACGCCTCCAGCCTTCCTTTTCCTCTTTTTATCTTTTTTTTTTCTTCTTATGAATTTTGAGTACCTACCTACTCATTTTTAATAGTAATTGTTTTATGCTATGCAGCATAAAAAATAATGTAATATCATCAAATAAAATTGGTCTATGATATTTTGTTTATATTGAATTTGTTGTAATATTTGTTTGTATGACTGTATGTTTGTTAGGTTTAAATTCAAATAAAAAGTAATATACAAATTAACACGCAGTAATAAGAAACTTAATGAACTGTTATTATATGCATTTAAAATATTTGATTTGCACAACACCTATAGACGTTTTCTATAATAAATTCAATATTTTTTTTTATTATACAGTTCTAAATTTCTGTTGTTATTTTATGTTAACATCCTAAAAATAAAATTTTGTTGAAAACCAAAAATAAATAAAGTAAGCCAGTAATTTCTATTTTAAATTCACCGAATATTTAACACAGAAATTGAATAAAGTTATTTTTGAGTTAATTTTAAAATATCTATAATGTATTTAACAGACGTTTCTCATTATAGCCCAAGGTGAAAGACTTTACTTACAAAAATATTTTCACTTTGGAGATAAATATAAACTGTCAAAATGTACTTCAAATTCACTCTTTGAAATATAATCCGAGTATTGATGTTTAATTTTAAGCTCTAGTCTAATTTTTATCCATAAATATTAGGTACATAAATATAACGAATAAAACAATTCGAACAATGTTGGTTTTAGGGTTAAATAAATTTTGAAATTATTTTTAAGTATGAACCAGATCTGTCTACATGACTCGTTTCACTTAGGCTGTGTTTCTCGAACAAAGATTAAAGTAAATGTGTAGTTAAAATACTTTGATTTCATAAAATTGTTCAAAACTATTGGTTGGTTCATTGAAATCTAATACCGTTAAAAGACGCAATTTTGAACAATTTTTATGAAATCAAAGTATTTTTACTATACCATTACTGATACTTTTGATAAAACAACACAGCCTATGTGTTGATTGGTAATAATTTGTATTTATGTTCATTTTTAAACAAGTAAGTAAGGTTTTATTCAAAATAAAAATGATAAGTTTATAATCAAAAAAACTATTGCGGCATAATTCCATCAGGTGTGGGGTAACCAACAACAGGTTTGCGGGTGCGCATTACTTGATAAAAGGGAGAACGTCACATGTGTGTATCCCCACACACCAGCCTATCCCCGTAAATAGATATTACTTGAACAAATCTTCAACGTCGACAGCAAAATGCCTATATTATGCATCAAAAAGATTTTAATTAAAAATATTTTTTTCGTAATAAAAGGTCACAGAAAGTTGACAATACTTGTTTTATCCCTTCAAATTTCAAGGGTCGTACGATATTTTTTTGATAATGAATAATTTATTTCATCGAAAGTCGATCGAAAATCCTCGGCAAAGTCATAGCAGATAAAAAAAATCTTCGAAGAATAATGCCAAACAGCTTGGTGCGTAGTAAAAAGTTTCCCCTTGTGTCTCGTGACACAACATCTGGTTCGGTTCTCAGTAGTTGTGTAAGAAGTGACAACTCCCTGGTCCTCTCTCTCTCTGTCTGTCTGTGTACATTGTACCTACTGTACATACCTCCTACATATATACAACTACCTCCCATCTCATCCTTCGTTCCTGATACTTTAATCAAATTACACGAATGTCATGCGCCACACAAACAACTAACAATACCACTTAAATCTTAAGTGAACAATTAATACAGTACCATATTATTAATTTATAACATCTTCTGAAAAACACATTAGATTTATATTTAGGTTACATCATACTGAAAAATTATATTTCACGTATGACTCGTATGAATAGATCTAAAAACAAGTCATTGAAAAAAAATCGTAGAGAATTTCTTGATATAAAATTTTCAAGCTTTTTAAAAACGCGTTTAAATAAACGTCTTTTGAAAAAATCGTATAGATTTTTTTGGGATAAAATTTTCAACTTTTTAAAAATTCATTTAAATACACGTCTTTTGAAAAAATTGTATAGAATTTCTTGGAATAAAATTTTCAGACCTCGTTTCATCGATTTAAAAATACCATCCTTATCTCCTATCCCTCCCATTCCTAGTTGAGTGTATGTGTGGGTGTGTGTTTGGGTTTGAGTTGTTGAATGTTATTGTTATTATCTTGTTATTGATGAAACGCTTATTTTTTGCTCTCAATTATATTATATATAAATTGTAATACCAAAATGTAAATAAGCTGATGGCTTCCCTAAATAATAAATACCCTGTAAATGCTAAGAAAGAAAAATGTGACACTTTCTCTTGTAGGGAACTATATTTGATGGCGTGTAAAAATAATTGTCTCAAAAATACATTTTACACTTTATGTTATAACAGGAAATTGATATGAAGCTAGTAATTTATATGATTAATTTGCGCTTATACAATGATTTCTTAAAATCAATACATCTCATGAATAGTAAGGTAAATGATAATTGAACGAATAATTGAAATTTTACGAAGTGCGGGAATTGAAATGACTTTGGCGGTGCGTCAAGTTCTGGATCAAAATCTTGATTCTGTATCTCAGTTAATTATCCTTTCCAAGAGTTGTCATCCCTCGTCATCCATGACTTGGGACACTCTTGTCCCCCAGGCTACAGAGACAACTGTATTTCTGCCATCAAACAAGTGTCATTCATGCCTTCACGTAAATCTTACCGCGTTGTTTTGTTTGGGAACATGAACATATACTATAAGGATCTATTAATAAAATTTTGGACACTGAACAAATATCCGCAAATCTCGAGGATAAATTGCTATCGAACCTTATTTAAATGTCATTTTGATTATTATTTTAAACAATAAATGTGTTGATTAAAATATAATTGTTGTGACTTTTATATTTTTAATTAATCAATGAATATTGAATGATTCATGTAAAAATTAAACGCATTTAAAATTTTGATAAGAAGATAGATGGGTCGATGGCAGAGCGGTTAGCGCATTGGGTTAGTAATCCAGTGGTCGCGAGTTCGAATCCTACCTCAACCGATTTCGTTCACCTATAGCACAAGCATTTATGCTTATTTTAGGGAACGTAGGAATATGTATATGTACTTGTTAAATAAAGACATATTCATTAAAAAAAAAGATAGAATGAAGAAAAATTGATCACCTCCACATAGTGTTGAAGAAGAAGAAATATAGTGATATTAATTCTTGTTAACTTGCACTGGGAAATTTCATACGTGTGTTTATCAGTTTAAAATAATCTTGAAACGTTAAACAAAATTAATTAGTTTTAATATGGCGAAGGTAACGGTATAATATAAATATTATTGAGCATTAACTCGAAGGTCGGTTTACTCGAAACTACCTGAAACTATATCGCCTCTCTAGGCTGCCAAAGTATAAACTTTAGTTTTCGCAAATTGACTTTTTGGCTTCCGCAGTAAAGAACATGACGGCCATAAAATCTTACATAAAACTCGACAGTTTGAGGCAACAAATTTCTTGGGAGGACACGGCAACCTGATAGTATGAAAGGAGGACGTTTTGCATAATTAATGGACCAAATGAAAGATAAATGATAGGGCTAGGAAGGGTTTTCATACCTCCCCAGTGACCGGACAAGGTGACTTCAATTACCGTGCTGGAAGAACGTACGCATGTAATATATCAAAACACTCCAGACACGTTGTGTTACCTATATATCAGGCAGAGATTGCCGCCATGAAAAACGACACTTGTTACGTGTTGTTGTGAATTAAAACCTCCGCTAACATTAAACACAGATTCCTCTATTAATGTGGATCATGTACATATAATATATGAAATAAACAGCTAAATAATTCATTTACTGTGAACGTGTGTTTAACGTGAAGCTTCAAGCAAATACAATAAAAAAATCGAAAAAAAGGCCTACACTCTCATGAAGTTGTTTAATATTAAATTCAGACTAGAGAAATCTTGTAGATCAAAATTTATCAATTGATTATATTAATTTATAAAAAAATAATGACAATTTCATACTATATCAAATCGATTTTTTATGATTGAATGTAGATTAAGTTCATGATTAGATTATGATTAAGACAAGATAAGAACATATTAAGAACTTTCTGATCATAACAATGAAGAAAGGTAGGAATTACAGGACACAGACGGAATTTCGATTGGAATTAGTAAACAAAAAAAATTGATACAAATATTTTAAGGCTGCGATGAGCAGAATACGTGGAAAGAATGGGCGATGAAAGAAAACCAAAGAGGATCCTGCACACAGAGCCCCGAGGTAGACAAAGCGTTGGTAGACCCAAGCTACGATGGTAAGGGACTGGAGGGGTGCATGCCAGGATAGACGGAGATGGAGAGGAATGCTGGAGGAGGCCAAGGCTCGCAACGAGCTTTGGAGACATTGATGATGAAACAAAAACACATGAGATAAATATTTTAAGTTTTTTTTAGACACGTTTGCAGGTAGAGAAAGAAATATCGACACTATTCTATTCATTACCTATGGAAGAACTTCAACGAGTGAATGGGAATGGCAATTGTTATGGTAGGTGCGATGTAACTACTAACTTACGTTTCAATAATCTACTTAATATATTTTTCATCCATATTTGATTTGAATTCAGATGTACAAGACTACCAAGTACAGGGAAAACCATAAATGCACCGAAATATTTACTTCGGTTTTTACCCTATCTTCATTTCTACAAAACGCATAAATATTTTTTAAATTTATTTGGTTGGTAGGAAGGAAATCGTGCAGTTTAGTGGAATCTATCTCATTTAAATTTTCACGCGAAAGCAAAAAAAAATGAATCGAAAGAGATGCTCTGCCTGATCACAAAGCAGATGTTGTCAACCGAAAATTCACACCAAAGTTGGTAATTCCTATTGTCAAATATTATTTTACATTTCAAAGATGTACTCCAAAAGTTTATATCTTCTGTATGTTATAGATGACCCAGCAAAAGAACGAACGTTGTAGTATCAATCATTACTTTATATTTTCGAAACATAATTTTAATGTGAATATTTTCTTTTGTGCCTCTTAAAAACATATTGTAGATTAATTATCATCGTTTTGAAAATGTGAATTCTATCAAATCGAGGATTCTTGATTCTGTTTAATGATTTGAATAATTGAATATTGGGTCATCCTCCTTCTTCTTCTTCGCGAGATCAGGTCCCTCCGATGTTGGCGATCACTGTTGAGAAGGCATTTCTATCCGCCGCCGTCCGGAATTTTAATTTGCCCTTTAATTTGCCCTTCATAATCACTTGCCTGTACGTCTTACCTCACAGAACGTGAGCCAAATATGATATTTTTCGTCGCTTAATGGTGTCAACCAGCTCGCGCTCGACATTTGCTCTCCTGAGTACCTCTACATTTGATGCTTTGTCGATCTAGGAAACTTTCAGCATGCGGCAATGCAGCCACATTTCAAAGGCCTCTAGACGTCTCAGCATTTTGACCTTTATGTTCCAGGTTTCAACTCCATATAAGTATGTAACACTTCACCAGGCGCTGCTTAATTTTTAGGTTTGAGCTATCGTCGCAAAACAGTGTTTTCATTCTGAAACACATCCATCGGTTTATCCACGAAAATAATATATATTTTTTTTTAAATGTCTTGCCGAGATACACAAATATTCTCACACCAATTAAAATTCAGGAAATATATAATAAATATTGATCAATGAAAGGGACAACCTGCAAACATAAGAAATTGCAAGAATACTACAGAAATCAAACAAATTATTTAAATAACAATGGTGGTCAGAGGGTCAAAAAGTTTAAAACCAATATATACTTTTTTCCAAACCTGAATTATTGAATTTTTTGTTTCTAATAGGTACATGCCAATGTAGAGTAAATTTTATTAAATTTATATTTTTATGTAATGTTATTCTCAAAACAAATTTGTTTTGTAATTTCTAAACCTCCTAGTAATAATACCTTCACTTTTGATGAAAAATTTAAAAATATAATTTCAATTTTTTTGCAAAAGTTAAAATTAACATTGTTATGACTGAAAAGTTATGATAATATGTATCTTGCAAATGATATTTTAGGTATATCGTCATTCCTTTATTTATTTAGTATGCGCAAAC
This sequence comes from Molanna angustata, assembly GCA_963576475.1. Lineage (NCBI taxonomy): Eukaryota > Metazoa > Arthropoda > Insecta > Trichoptera > Molannidae > Molanna > Molanna angustata. Next base: position 38,820,292 of record OY754964.1, on the reverse strand, counting down.
GAAAAAATGTATGTATGTCACGTGTGGGTTGAGGACCGCTTTTAAAATATAATGTGATGACGTTATCAGTAAAGTCTGCATTAAAACATCCCTTATCGTCCCTGAAGGCATCGTGCATCGCGTAATTTAATAACCAACATCCGGCTCACTTATCTGGAAATTATAAAAAGGAAAAGGGGATAAAATTTAATTTCCTCGTGAAAATATACTAATTAACCAACTGTTGGTCTGTAGATATAAAGCCAACTCTTTAATAGTCATTTCCCATTATTTTAAAAGGCGTAAAACATCGATCCGTTATATTGTCATGTTTTTTTTTTATTATTATTCAAGTTGAATTCTGTCTTGAGAACAATAAATGAGAAGAAATCAAACAGGTATTTTAAGAAGGTATCCGAAAATGGAAATCAGTGTTAATCACACTTTTTAATGGAATATTCCAGGCATGTAGGGGAGAAGTGGCATGAAAGGGACATTTTCGTTGTAGAGGCTCTAGTTAATAAATTAATGATTTTTTTGTCGAAGTTGGATCTGAATTAGAAAGTTTAGATATTTAGTTATTGGAATACAAAAATAAAAATTAAAGTTTTTAATAATCATTTGTTGTTTTTCGTATTCTTGAAAAACATGTATTTTGTCCCCTTCATAAATAGATAGTATTGAAAGGGACGCGACAATTTATGAAAGGGACAGTACATAAATATTACGGATAATCAGACTACTTTACGCTTAAAGTATTATTATAAACTTAAGCATTTAGTGATGGAAGCACATTCTATGGGTAATTGAATAAAAAACACTTAGCTTTGCTTAACAATTTAAATCAACTCACACCTTATAAGATGCAAGTGGATCCTCGTAAACTGCGAGAAAAACTTAAGATCAATAATAAAGATTTATTTACAGATATTCCGTTTTTAATAAACTAAAACAGAATTCTAGTTTTTGTATCAATACTTTTTACACTTTTTTACTTACCTTTACATGTCTGTCTGTACCGGAGGTGTCCCTTTCATAAATATTTCTTGTGTCCCTTTCATAAATATTACACTCAAATCATAAATATAACCACAAAATCGTTATTTTATAATTAAAGTATACTGACCTTTTGTTATCATATAGCTATGTAGCTAGTGTATCATAAACAACAGTAAACAATTTAATAACTAATACTCAGCTTTTCAGGAAACTTATTTTAAAGATAACGTAAATTTACTTTTTGCTACGAATAAAAACAAACGCACGCCATCGCCGTCTTTGAAATGACAGAAGTGTGAAGTAAGGTGCGAATGGGCATGCGTTGGGGTTGTCATCAAATAAAAATAGTGTTGATTCGATACTATTTTTATTTTACCGGAGATTTAGATTGTCCCTTTCAATACGTGTCCCTTTCATACCACTTCTCCCCTAATATTGAATATTTTTATATGACTGAGGATTATTTATATATACCTCTCCTAATTAATATTTTCATCCAACTGTCGATTTCTTCATTTCTTAATGAATCGACAGTATACATAAACCTTAGCCCCGTCTGAGAGAATTGTGTGTCGTAGTGGAAATTTGGCATGGTTTTCTAGCTTTGATGTCAAAAAACACCTACTTAGAGGATTCGCAGCATATGTTATATACATATATGGATGAACTCAGAATTCGGAGTAGAACTTTTATTGTGTGTGTCCCTTATAACTTTTGATCCAATTGACATCTTTTTTGGCACAGGGCCCAAAATTACGAAAATATAGACAGATACAATATCTCAATCTTACATACATATATATAAAAAAAGTTCCAGGGTATCGCAAATATTTTTTATTAAGAAAACATTTTTTATGTGACAAATTTATGTGTTTTATTTACTTTTTTTAATATCGAAAAACGCCGAAACAACCAAACTAGATAGTTTAGTTTTCTATAAAAAAATATACACACTATCGCAGTACATCTCAAACTTTTCCTAACAATTTTTGTATAAATTGAATTTAGTCACCGATTAGACTTCGTTTCGTACAATTTGTATGGCAGTATTCACAATATCTACGCAGACTCTCAATAGTTTGATACTTAATCTTCATACATACATAGCATCAAGCTGTTTACATATATGGTTTAGGAAAAAAGGACTGACCTCCACACTATCCTATTTTGACATACATGTTATGTATTGAAAACGAAATATCTTTAAATATTCAATTATTTTGATTTATGGGTTTGGTGCGAATTCTTCAACTTTACATACTATCCTGGATTTTTTTTTTTTCTATTCGATTTATCTTCACTGTCTATCCTGGGAGAAAGAGGTTCAACTCTCTGTGCATGTCTTTCTGTTAGTTTTCTGTTTTTGTGTATGACAAATTTGACAATTCTATTGTCATCCATGCGTTCGACGTGGTCTCTACATTGAAATTGACCAAAATTTTTTTAATTATTTAAGTTAATAGTGTAATCCTGGTTACAAGAATCCATATTTCGAATATTTTCCAAGTGATAAATGATTCGAATATTTTTATTACTGCATATGCGCAAACATTGGATTTTTTTCCCTGTCGGGAGTCAAAGGTATTTTTTAACAGATTTTTAATTATCTCAATATAGACGAAGTTGGAATATTTACTGTAGGAGAACCGGGAAATCAAGGCACCTACAGGGCTTACGACCTGTCATCGGCTATAAAGTGATCACGTAAACCAGCCGATGACAGGTCGTAAGCCCTGTAGGTGCCTTGATTTCCCGGTTCTCCTACAGTAAATATTCCAACTTCGTCTCTATTGAGATAATTAAAAATCTGATAAATGATTCTTTCATCAAGAAATGCAAGTTCGTACGTTACGTTATAAATAACAAAGAATGTTTTGTATGCGAAAGGATATATATTTACTCATTATTTAAACTAAAATTATTATTATTTTATTCTTCCCAAGCAATAAATAGTAGTATCATAAAGATAGACATACACACAGACACGATCCATTAAGTGAATGAATTTCTACATAATAACCCGAGTAGCCTTTCCTTTTCAGGATCAATCTTTTAGCTTCAAAGGATTCTTAATGATTTCAGTGAAGCCAAAGGATATTTCTTTGTATATACTAACCTACATTTCTCTGTACCTGCGTACCTCGCTGCAGATTCTTGATTATTTACTTATAGAAAAATCACTTAAATAAATCGGTTGACTTTTAATTGGAAAATTTCTTCCCGCTATCCCAGTAAACTCTTACTCTTTGGAAAACGATTTTTCTCTGTATTGAAAGCAATTAATGAAATAAAAAAATAAAAAAATAAAAAAAACAATGTAGGTACCTACGGATGAAATATTGCGGAAATTTTTATCACTGAAAACTTTAAATGAAAAAATATATTAATGAAAAGAAACCACTTTTCATTTACATAGACAGAATGATGAAAAATATAGTTTTTCGTTCTATTTAATTTTTTTGGCAAACACGACTTCCATTCACCGGTATCGCTCTATGTCGAGCATCGTCAGAATGGAATAAAGAAACTTTATATTTATTTAGATTAATTTGATTTTCACCTATAGGTACAACTACGGAATTCTACAATATAAACGCTGTCTTAATCGCTCAACTTAAGGTTTTTCTTAATATTTATGATAATATAACAATTAAGTTGTATAAAATTATATAAATTAAGTTAAAATCACGTAAAATCAAATTAATTTGTATAGTAGATATATATTAGATATGAAATGAAATTTAATGATTTAATTTCCATAATTTTGCATATTACAATAACAAAAAAATAACTATATTAAAAAGAGCATTATGCTTGGCTACGGTAGAGATTTTCAGGATGTGAAGGCAGAGTAGTGAAGAATAGTAGTGTGTTAGGATGTTATTTAACAGTGAATGACAGATTGTAATTAAAGATTATTTTTTCATTACAATATAGGTACAATTTTAGTGCCTATTTTAGGTATTGTTTCGAGTGACCGCTTTAACTTTTTTTTATTGATTTATTTATTTATGTATTTATTTATTTAATTATTTATTTATTTATTTATTTATTTATTTATTCATTTATTTATTTATTTATTTATTTATTTATGTATTTATTTATTTATTTATTTATTTATTTATTAAATTATTTATTTATTTATTTATTTATTTATTTATTTATTTATATATATATTTATATATTTATATATTTATTTATTTATTTATTTATTTATGTATTTATTTATTTATTTATTCATTTATTTATTTATTTATTTATTTTTTATTTATTTATCTTTTTATTAATTAATTAATTCATTTATTTATTTATTTATATATTTATTCATTTTATTATTATTTTTATTTATTTATTTATTTGTGTATTCACTTTTTTAAACATTTATTTATTTATAAATTTATTTACGAAGGCACCAACAGAACACTGGCACATACCTAAACATACAAATCAAAAACATAATAATATATACACATAGAAAAATACATCTTTTGGCCAAAATCATTATTCATATTATGGGGTGAAGTGGTTTAATGATTCACCAGTGGATATGAGAATAGTGGCGCAAAATAATTTTGGTGGGTTCTTGGTATTGCTGAAAGACTTTTTGAAGTAACATTTTTCTTATGTATTGTTTATTTTCAATTTGTGTATTTTTATTTATTCTACAGACCAATTTTGTATTTTTTTTTTCTCTCTTTATATATAATATTATGTATGTTTGTATCTAAATATGCATGTTATTGTAAATAGATTAGTGCCTAGATTAAGATGTAAATAGATTAGATAGTTTGTAGGTTTGTGAAATGTGACTCACTTCGAAGCACGAGAAAACCCTTTTTGTAGTTGAGTCATAAAAAAAAACAAAATTATAATGTATCTTTTTAAAAATTGTATATATTTTTGTATTGTGTATTTTTCTTTGTTATTTTTAATAAATAAAAATAAATAAAAAAATAAATAGAATCTCTATTGCTGCAATGACAAGTGTCTGTCACATAGTCAAGACAATATAATTATAAAATATTAACAATCATCGACTGAAATCTACAATAATCTACGATAAAAATAATCTACTACATATTCCAATAAAACAAAAATACTCCAATTTGCGATCTGGTTCAAGTTGTTTTACGATAACTTTACGTTATATGTAATATGATCGCAAGGAAAATCTCGCAAGAAAATAAAATTTTATAAAATCAATACATTTACCATAATATTCCTCGATGGTAATCCTGTTTTTCGTTGAACTTTCAAGATGGTAGGTATCTCCCTGTTTCCCAGTCTCAGACTCTCGATATATACGACTTAAGCGAAAACCTTAACACGCAGACGTTCCCCAAAATGACTGCACATTCCGCTAAATGACAACATTTGTATTTTAATATGGGCGCGTTCAACAAGGATGGCGGGAAGATGGAAAAAAATAAAGGGTATTCAGATTCAAGTCACGAAACATTACCGGGGGTTAAGCCGGCAAGGACACGTTCAATAGGTACATTCTAGTATATCTATACCTACCCCTATGTGAAATGTGGGTCACCTTATGTGGATTTTCATCACTGCCTTGGAGTGTTTTGGGTAAACCAACCCCATACTGGAACTGACATTATTATCTTGTGTCATACATTGGCGATGATTAGGATTCTGTAGACAATGTTGTTATCTCGTCCATGGGTTACACGAGAGCTTTCAATCAAATCGTCTCATTATTTTATCCATAATACAAGACCAGAAAAATACAGTAAAATAATAACGAAAATATTACTTTACTACGAAATTTAGTTTTTCAACAGATTAATATTTGAAAAATAGAAACATTGAATTGCGTATATTAGTATAAGCGGGAATAAACATACAACTTTTTTTAATTATACTATTACCTCCACATTGGATTATCTGAAAATTATCTAATAAATGTAGAAAACATGTATTCTTGAGAGTTAAATGTATAATTCTTAATAACGAGTGCTTGAATTATATTACGTATGTAACAAGAAATGGTCTCATGAAACAATTTTTAAATTAATTTTTTATCTATGCATATTACGGGAGTTATTTAAGGATAATATGTATAAGAAAAAGTTTAGGTCCAGTAAGCAGTATTCTCGCAATACGGGACCTTACCTTTTTCTTACATTTTTCTCAAATAACTACTGTAATACGACCCTATGACTTGTGGGGCCTGTTTGTTAAATTGTATTGGAGGTTACCATATTGTTAGCATAATCTACTAAAACAACAATAAAAACGGCAGTTTTTTTTAAATAAACAATAAAAAATGCCTAAGTTAGTATAAAAACTAGAACTGTTGAAAGATTCCACCGTAATTCTTGAGAGAAATATTTGGTGAAAAATGCCTTAATGTTTTCTTAATTAAACGTAGCTATAAAATGTTTAATATGTACCTACTTAATACTGAGTGTCTTCTGAGAAATTTCAATATAACTTTCAGTAGGTAAATATAGTTGAGGTTATACGATGTCATGACATTCATTTTGTTTTCTGGGTAACCTATTAGTATGCAGACTATTTCAAAGCCCGTTTGCATCAAATTAATACCATTTAAATGTAAATATAATAATTTAAAAGTCATGTCTGTAATTTGAAAACTTCCCAAGGTTCATTTCTTTCATTATGATGTGGCTTAATCGTGCAGCCCTTGAATATGATTGATTGGATTCTTTGAGAGAAGCGAGGATTATCTTATTATGATTCTTATGAATAATGAATGAACGATTTACAATCGTAGAACAACGAGATGCAATTTACTTTTTATTCAAATAAATTTGTGCTAATGTATTCAATATCTATGTAAGAAACATGAATTATTATGTCCTCAGTCTGGTGCAAGGCATTTATAAGACTTCATTATTTTTTTTTCTTTTACATAGATACAATATTCAATCTACAATAAACCAATAAAAATTAATTTCATCATAATGAAGGTGACACAGTAAAATTTTTTCAAAACTGTTTTCAATTATATTTTCTTATTTGAATAACAATTGCTTTGAAGAATCGGCTTAGAAAAGTGTCTTCTTCTTGTTCAGCCTGTTTTTTTTCCATTCTTGGATATAGGCCTCCTCCTTGATCCTCCACAGCTCCCTGTCTTGGGCACACTGCATCCATCTCCCTCCGGCACATTTCTTGATGTCATCAGAACACTTTGCCTGGGGTCTGCCGATACCTCTTCGGCTTGTTTTCGGTCGCCATTCTACAATTTTTTGGACCATCGTGAATCCTGGCATCTGGCAATATGCCCAGCCCAGCTACCACATGCCAGCGACCCTTTCCCCTACATCAGCTACTTTGGTTCTTTCACTTATCATGACATTCTGAATTCTGTCCCTTATTGAAATACCCAGCAACTTTCTCTCCATAGCTTTATGTGTCACTAACAGCTTGTGAATTATTCGTTTTGTTAGGATCGATGTTTCCATTCCATAAGTAAGCACTGGGAGAATACATGCATCAAATAGCTTCTTTTTCAAATAATGAGAGTATTGACGAGATTTCAGAATGTATGAGAGTTTTCCAAAAGCTGCCCAGGCAGGGTCACGTCTTCTTTCTATTTCTGCGTCTTGATTTTTCTTTGGCAAGCATCACGGTATGGCCTAGATATATGTATCTGTCTACTCTTTCAATTATTTGCACTCCATCTATTATGATGGGGAAGGACTCTTCTGCGTTACTCATCATTTTGTTCTTGGAGATGTTCATCTTGAATCCGATGTTCACACAGGTTGAATTTATTTCTGTCAGCATAGTTTTCAATTCCTCCTCATCCTTGGTGCTTTCACTCTTTTGAATTATAGATAATCGTTATCGTTATTTTATTTTCGATTACCGTAAGAGCCGGTTAATCGAAAATACAACACAGGCAACCTAATATCTTATATAGTTCAGCAATGCGGTATTTATCATCCCACATTTTGGGATATGCCGTAATGGTATGTATGTATGAATAACCAAATTGTGAGTAATGCAGTTAAATTAAAAAAAAACATAAATGATGGTTTTTATTGGCTCATAAAAAAATAAATATAAATAATACCTCCATAATATATTAGCCATAATATTAGTAGCCTTGAATAAAATAAAATACATTATTTTCAAATGTTTGAATGTTAACTTTGTGGTTCATATTTAACAAATTAAATTTAAAGATATAACTTTGTATTAACCACGTTTTTTGGTTGAAACGATGCGACCGGTTTCGGAACTAACCGTTCCCTCATCAGGCTAACTTTCAACTGATTTCCAGTTGAAAGTAAGCCTGATGAGGGAACGGTTAGTTCCGAAACCGGTCGCATCGTTTCAACCAAAAAACGTGGTTAATACAAAGTTATATCTTTAAATTTAATTTGTAAAATACATTATTTTATTTTTATTAATAATTTATCGCCAATACAACCTCCAGCCTATGATAACAAATAATAAAACATAAAAATCAAAAATCTAGATGGTCGATGGGTTAGTAATCCAGTGGTCAGTTCTTATCCTGCCACGACCGATTTCGTTCACCTTTAGCACAAGCATATATGCTTAGTTTAGAGTATGTAGAGAATATATATATTTACTTATTACATGGACATATACAATATTGCAAAAGAATAATAATGAAGTAGGTAACTTTTTATATATTAATCGATTGTTTAATAAAACAATTATAAACAAAATCAAAATAAAACATATTTTGTGGATAAATATGCTCAAAATTCGTAATACATAAGTACCTATATATATTAATTACATAGACTGTATTACACTAGTTTTACAAGATTGCCGAACCAGGTAATAGATATATTGACAAAAAAAAAAAAAAAAAAACAATATCAAAAAATCACGTCCAACTTTAGGTAAAATTATTTTGATTTAAGAAATTAAATTTACATAGTATACCGACGTATAACAGGATTTTATATTTTCCAGAAGCGAAATATTGTAGATTACATTTTGTATATTAACAACAAAAACACACAAAAGAACACATCATTAAATAAATTGAAATCTAATGATTAATACGTAGTATAATCTCAAATTTAAACTATCTCTCAAAAACCCATACCTGATGCCCACACGTGATGATATTTTGATACTGAACTTAAAAGGTAACGTACTCTAGGTAACTTTTAACATCAAGCAAATAGTTTGGGTGTACCGTAACTACAACAATAGTAATTCAAATAGGGGGATGACGTAATTTGGTGTATGGATATCTAACCTTTTCGGTGCCATGTGCGGTCTAAACCATAATTAGCCCAGATATTGGAATATATAGGTAAAATTTATTTTATTGACGGTATTTGTGGTAAAGTTGATAATTACCTACCTGAATTCACACCTAGATAGCAGACATCAGTAGTTGGGAAACATGAAATTTATACTACATTTAGTCATTAAATAGGAACCCTTATCAAAACGAGTGCTTACCCGTATTAAGTGAGCCTCGTGCGTCCATACTTGAATAATCCAACTGTCGATTTGTTCGAGAGAACTTTGTTCTCTTAAGGGGCTACATAAACCTAAACACCTCAATTTCAAATCAAATCCCTCAAATATGTTAAACAGTGTGTTTCTAGAAAAAATAGTATAAGTCTTTTCAACATTTCTCTAGTGAATGTTCGTCACACAATTTATTTTAAAATTCAGCCTAAATTCCCATAAATAAATGTTTAAAAATATCCTTTTTTACAGCATTTATGTTATATTACTCTATAACCATGTGATGTAGAGAAATAAATATTTTATACGCTTAAAGAGTGCATAAAATCAAAGTGAATGACCGATAACGTTTTTTCATTTCAACTGAGGTTTGTTCTTAAAATGCAAAAAATCCAATCCGAACCTTTTTTAACGCACGCGATATTTACCCTTACTAACGCGTAACTTCATAGTGCATTGGGCGGTTTTAATATATCATTAAGACTAGTTAAGTTTTCAGTCACTAAGTTTAGCGTTATATGTCCTCTTAACATAGGTATCGACAATGTTTCAAGCCATGATGCGCGAGAATTGTAGGCAGGGTCTACTTTTTTCACGGCTTTCCCAGCTTTGAAGTCAAAAAACACCAACTTTGACGCTTCGCAGCATATATGTTCCATATACGGATTTACTCAGAATTCGAAGTAGAACATTTTATGTGAGTTTTGTGTGTCTGTCCCCCCCCCCCCTTATAAAAATTGAATTTAGTGACGACAATGCTTCATACAATTTGTATGGCAGTAGCCTACACACAATATCTAAGAAGACTTAATAGTTTGATAATAATCTCCAAACATACATACATACCATCATGCTGTTTTCATATTCTGGGTAGGATCAAAGGACTGACCTCCATACTATCCTATCTTGACATACATACCTAGGTACGTATGTCAATCCAAATATGTGTCGAATAGAAATCCAAATATCTTAAAATATTAAATAATTTGTATTTATGGGTTTATACTTTGGACCTTAATCTTCAACTATACATACTATCGCTATCGACAGTTGGATCTCATGTGTTACATGCAACTAGTAATATTAGATGCTGGCAAAAACTTCAAATCTGTGGAAAAACTTCAACATCAACATTTAATGTTGGTAAAATTATGGGCAATAAAAAATTAAAGTAATACAAACATACCATCTCGTTTTCATCAAATATAAATAACTTGACTGTTACAGGAAGTTCGAGTGTTGTTAATACACATATACCTATTCTTTCTCTACTCTATAATGTAGACATATAAAATAATACAAACACACCATCTCGTTTTCATCAAAAATAAATAATTTGAATGTTACACGAAGTTCGAGTGTTGTTAATACACATATACCTATTCTTTCTCTACTCTATAATGTAGACATATAAAATAATACAAACACACCATCTCGTTTTCATCAAAAATAAATAATTTGAATGTTACACGAAGTTCGAGTGTTGTTAATACACATATACCTATTCTTTCTCTACTCTATAATGTAGACATATAAAATAATACAAACACACCATCTCGTTTTCATCAAAAATAAATAATTTGAATGTTACACGAAGTTCGAGTGTTGTTAATACACATATACCTATTCTTTCTCTACTCTATAATGTAGACATATAAAATAATACAAACACACCATCTCGTTTTCATCAAAAATAAATAATTTGAATGTTACACGAAGTTCGAGTGTTGTTAATACACACATAGGTACCTATACTTTCTCTACTTTATAATGTAGACATATAAAATAATACAAACACACCATCTCGTTTTCATCAAAAATAAATAATTTGAATGTTACACGAAGTTCGAGTGTTGTTAATACACATATACCTATTCTTTCTCTACTCTATAATGTAGACATATAAAATAATACAAACACACCATCTCGTTTTCATCAAAAATAAATAATTTGAATGTTACACGAAGTTCGAGTGTTGTTAATACACATATACCTATTCTTTCTCTACTCTATAATGTAGACATATAAAATAATACAAACACACCATCTCGTTTTCATCAAAAATAAATAATTTGAATGTTACACGAAGTTCGAGTGTTGTTAATACACATATACCTATTCTTTCTCTACTCTATAATGTAGACATATAAAATAATACAAACACACCATCTCGTTTTCATCAAAAATAAATAATTTGAATGTTACACGAAGTTCGAGTGTTGTTAATACACATATACCTATTCTTTCTCTACTCTATAATGTAGACATATAAAATAATACAAACACACCATCTCGTTTTCATCAAAAATAAATAATTTGAATGTTACACGAAGTTCGAGTGTTGTTAATACACATATACCTATTCTTTCTCTACTCTATAATGTAGACATATAAAATAATACAAACACACCATCTCGTTTTCATCAAAAATAAATAATTTGAATGTTACACGAAGTTCGAGTGTTGTTAATACACATATACCTATTCTTTCTCTACTCTATAATGTAGACATATAAAATAATACAAACACACCATCTCGTTTTCATCAAAAATAAATAATTTGAATGTTACACGAAGTTCGAGTGTTGTTAATACACATATACCTATTCTTTCTCTACTCTATAATGTAGACATATAAAATAATACAAACACACCATCTCGTTTTCATCAAAAATAAATAATTTGAATGTTACACGAAGTTCGAGTGTTGTTAATACACATATACCTATTCTTTCTCTACTCTATAATGTAGACATATAAAATAATACAAACACACCATCTCGTTTTCATCAAAAATAAATAATTTGAATGTTACACGAAGTTCGAGTGTTGTTAATACACACATAGGTACCTATACTTTCTCTACTTTATAATGTAGACATATAAAATAATACAAACACACCATCTCGTTTTCATCAAAAATAAATAATTTGAATGTTACACGAAGTTCGAGTGTTGTTAATACACACATAGGTACCTATACTTTCTCTACTTTATAATGTAGAAATATAAAATAATACAAACATACCATCTCGTTTTCATCAAAAATAAATAACTTGATTGTTACAGGAATTTCGAGAGTTGTTAATATACATATACATATACTTTCTCTACTTTATAATGTAGACATATAAAATAATACAAACACACCATCTCGTTTTCATCAAAAATAAATAATTTGAATGTTACACGAAGTTCGAGTGTTGTTGATACACACATAGGTACCTATACTTTCTCTACTTTATAATGTAGACATATAAAATAATACAAACACACCATCTCGTTTTCATCAAAAATAAATAATTTGAATGTTACACGAAGTTCGAGTGTTGTTAATACACACATAGGTACCTATACTTTCTCTACTTTATAATGTAGAAATATAAAATAATACAAACATACCATCTCGTTTTCATCAAAAATAAATAACTTGATTGTTACAGGAATTTCGAGAGTTGTTAATATACATATACATATACTTTCTCTACTTTATAATGTAGACATATAAAATAATACAAACACACCATCTCGTTTTCATCAAAAATAAATAATTTGAATGTTACACGAAGTTCGAGTGTTGTTGATACACACATAGGTACCTATACTTTCTCTACTTTATAATGTAGACATATAAAATAATACAAACACACCATCTCGTTTTCATCAAAAATAAATAATTTGAATGTTACACGAAGTTCGAGTGTTGTTAATACACACATAGGTACCTATACTTTCTCTACTTTATAATGTAGAAATATAAAATAATACAAACATACCATCTCGTTTTCATCAAAAATAAATAACTTGATTGTTACAGGAATTTCGAGAGTTGTTAATATACATATACATATACTTTCTCTACTTTATAATGTAGACATATAAAATAATACAAACACACCATCTCGTTTTCATCAAAAATAAATAATTTGAATGTTACACGAAGTTCGAGTGTTGTTAATACACACATAGGTACCTATACTTTCTCTACTTTATAATGTAGAAATATAAAATAATACAAACATACCATCTCGTTTTCATCAAAAATAAATAACTTGATTGTTACAGGAATTTCGAGAGTTGTTAATATACATATACATATACTTTCTCTACTTTATAATGTAGAAATATAAAATAATACAAACATACAATCTCGTTTTCATAAAAAATAAATAATTTGAATGTTACACGAAGTTCGAGTGTTGTTAATACACACATAGGTACCTATACTTTCTCTACTCTATAATGTAGAAATATAAAATAATACAAACATACCATCTCGTTTTCATCAAAAATAAATAACTTGATTGTTACAGGAAGTTCGAGAGTTGTTAATACACATATACCTATTCTTTCTCTACTCTATAATGTAGACACATAAAATAATACAAACACACCATCTCGTTTTCATCAAAAATAAATAATTTCAATGTTACAGGAATTTCGAGAGTTGTTAATATACATATACATATACTTTCTCTACTTTATAATGTAGAAATATAAAATAATACAAACATACAATCTCGTTTTCATAAAAAATAAATAATTTGAATGTTACACGAAGTTCGAGTGTTGTTAATACACACATAGGTACCTATACTTTCTCTACTCTATAATGTAGAAATATAAAATAATACAAACATACCATCTCGTTTTCATCAAAAATGAATAACTTGATTGTTACAGGAAGTTCGAGTGTTGTTAATAAACATATACCTATTCTTTCTCTACTCTATAATGTAGACACATAAAATAATACAAACACACCATCTCGTTTTCATCAAAAATAAATATGTAATTTGAATGTTACACGAAGTTCATTCATTCATTCATTCATTCATACCATCACGGCATATCCCACAATGTGGGGTAACCAGCGAAAGGTGTGGGGGTGTGCATTGCCTTATAAAAGGGAGCACAACACATCTGTGTATGCCCACACACCAGTCTCGTCTCACCTAAAAAGGCACTACATTCAGAATGGGTGGTGAACCTCATTGCTGAACTATGTCAGATGTTATTGTTGCCTGATGTATTTTCGATTACCCGGCTCTTACGGGACACTCGAAAACAATAATAGAAAAGAGTGGAAGCACTATTCTAAGCCGGTGCCTCACATGTTACACGAAGTTCGAGTGTTGTAAATACACACATACCTATACTTTCTCTACTCTATAATGTAGACACATAAAATAATACAAACACACCATCTCGTTTTCATCAAAAATAAATAACTTGATTGTTACAGGAAGTTCGAGAGTTGTTAATACACATATACCTATTCTTTCTCTACTCTATAATGTAGACACATAAAATAATACAAACACACCATCTCGTTTTCATCAAAAATAAATAATTTGAATGTTACACGAAGTTCGAGTGTTGTTAATACACACATAGGTACCTATACTTTCTCTACTCTATAATGTAGACACATAAAATAATACAAACACACCATCTCGTTTTCATCAAAAATAAATAACTTGATTGTTACAGGAAGTTCGAGAGTTGTTAATACACATATACCTATTCTTTCTCTACTCTATAATGTAGACATATAAAATAATACAAACACACCATCTCGTTTTCATCAAAAATAAATAATTTGAATGTTACACGAAGTTCGAGTGTTGTTAATACACACATAGGTACCTATACTTTCTCTACTCTATAATGTAGACACATAAAATAATACAAACACACCATCTCGTTTTCATCAAAAATAAATAACTTGATTGTTACAGGAAGTTCGAGAGTTGTTAATACACATATACCTATTCTTTCTCTACTCTATAATGTAGACACATAAAATAATACAAACACACCATCTCGTTTTCATCAAAAATAAATAATTTGAATGTTACACGAAGTTCGAGTGTTGTTAATACACACATAGGTACCTATACTTTCTCTACTCTATAATGTAGACACATAAAATAATACAAACACACCATCTCGTTTTCATCAAAAATAAATAACTTGATTGTTACAGGAAGTTCGAGAGTTGTTAATACACATATACCTATTCTTTCTCTACTCTATAATGTAGACACATAAAATAATACAAACACACCATCTCGTTTTCATCAAAAATAAATAATTTGAATGTTACACGAAGTTCGAGTGTTGTTAATACACACATAGGTACCTATACTTTCTCTACTCTATAATGTAGACACATAAAATAATACAAACACACCATCTCGTTTTCATCAAAAATAAATAACTTGATTGTTACAGGAAGTTCGAGAGTTGTTAATACACATATACCTATTCTTTCTCTACTCTATAATGTAGACATATAAAATAATACAAACACACCATCTCGTTTTCATCAAAAATAAATAATTTGAATGTTACACGAAGTTCGAGTGTTGTTAATACACACATAGGTACCTATACTTTCTCTACTCTATAATGTAGACACATAAAATAATACAAACACACCATCTCGTTTTCATCAAAAATAAATAACTTGATTGTTACAGGAAGTTCGAGAGTTGTTAATACACATATACCTATTCTTTCTCTACTCTATAATGTAGACACATAAAATAATACAAACACACCATCTCGTTTTCATCAAAAATAAATAATTTGAATGTTACACGAAGTTCGAGTGTTGTTAATACACACATAGGTACCTATACTTTCTCTACTCTATAATGTAGACACATAAAATAATACAAACACACCATCTCGTTTTCATCAAAAATAAATAACTTGATTGTTACAGGAAGTTCGAGAGTTGTTAATACACATATACCTATTCTTTCTCTACTCTATAATGTAGACATATAAAATAATACAAACACACCATCTCGTTTTCATCAAAAATAAATAATTTGAATGTTACACGAAGTTCGAGTGTTGTTAATACACACATAGGTACCTATACTTTCTCTACTCTATAATGTAGACACATAAAATAATACAAACACACCATCTCGTTTTCATCAAAAATAAATAACTTGATTGTTACAGGAAGTTCGAGAGTTGTTAATACACATATACCTATTCTTTCTCTACTCTATAATGTAGACACATAAAATAATACAAACACACCATCTCGTTTTCATCAAAAATAAATAATTTGAATGTTACACGAAGTTCGAGTGTTGTTAATACACACATAGGTACCTATACTTTCTCTACTCTATAATGTAGAAATATAAAATAATACAAACATACCATCTCGTTTTCATCAAAAATAAATAATTTCAATGTTACAGGAATTTCGAGAGTTGTTAATATACATATACATATACTTTCTCTACTTTATAATGTAGAAATATAAAATAATACAAACATACAATCTCGTTTTCATAAAAAATAAATAATTTGAATGTTACACGAAGTTCGAGTGTTGTTAATACACACATAGGTACCTATACTTTCTCTACTCTATAATGTAGAAATATAAAATAATACAAACATACCATCTCGTTTTCATCAAAAATGAATAACTTGATTGTTACAGGAAGTTCGAGTGTTGTTAATAAACATATACCTATTCTTTCTCTACTCTATAATGTAGACACATAAAATAATACAAACACACCATCTCGTTTTCATAAAAAATAAATAATTTGAATGTTACACGAAGTTCGAGTGTTGTTAATACACACATAGGTACCTATACTTTCTCTACTCTATAATGTAGAAATATAAAATAATACAAACATACCATCTCGTTTTCATCAAAAATGAATAACTTGATTGTTACAGGAAGTTCGAGTGTTGTTAATAAACATATACCTATACTTTCTCTACTCTATAATGTAGACACATAAAATAATACAAACACACCATCTCGTTTTCATAAAAAATAAATAATTTGAATGTTACACGAAGTTCGAGTGTTGTTAATACACACATAGGTACCTATACTTTCTCTACTCTATAATGTAGAAATATAAAATAATACAAACATACCATCTCGTTTTCATCAAAAATGAATAACTTGATTGTTACAGGAAGTTCGAGTGTTGTTAATACACATATACCTATTCTTTCTCTACTCTATAATGTAGACACATAAAATAATACAAACACACCATCTCGTTTTCATCAAAAATAAATATGTAATTTGAATGTTACACGAAGTTCATTCATTCATTCATTCATTCATACCATCACGGCATATCCCACAATGTGGGGTAACCAGCGAAAGGTGTGGGGGTGTGCATTGCCTTATAAAAGGGAGCACAACACATCTGTGTATGCCCACACACCAGTCTCGTCTCACCTAAAAAGGCACTACATTCAGAATGGGTGGTGAACCTCATTGCTGAACTATGTCAGATGTTATTGTTGCCTGATGTATTTTCGATTACCCGGCTCTTACGGGACACTCGAAAACAATAATAGAAAAGAGTGGAAGCACTATTCTAAGCCGGTGCCTCACATGTTACACGAAGTTCGAGTGTTGTAAATACACACATACCTATACTTTCTCTACTCTATAATGTAGAAATATAAAATAATACAAACACACCATCTCGTTTTCATCAAAAATATATAACTTGAATGTTACACGAAGTTCGAGTGTTGTTAATACACACAAACCTATACTTTCTCTACTTTATAATGTAGAAATATAAAATAATACAAACATACAATCTCGTTTTCATCAAAAATATATAACTTGAATGTTACACGAAGTTCGAGTGATGTTAATACACATACGTACCTATACTTTATCTAATTTTATACCACATGAATGTGTTTCATCTCTTTATGAAATTTGTCTGGTTAGTATAACTGTTCATGATATTTCGATTAATTGAATACTATTATGTATATGCACATGGTTTCATTATAAGTGCACTTTGATATCGATGCGGCTTGAACTAAACCAGAAAGCTTTAACACATGTATGTAGATAAATATTATTTTACATGAATCAATTGAAACAAATAATACATTTTTCGTCCAACACGATCAGTATTTGAGAGGAACGTTTCGAAATATTAAAACCAATTTTATTGAATTTTATTGTGCAGAGTGTGCATTTTTAAGATGGGTCGTTGACAGAGCAAGCATCGCCCTGGATTAGTACATTATCCAGTGATGGCTAGTTCAAACCCCGTCGCAGGTGCTTCGACCGATTTTCGTTTGTCTATAGTACAAACATTTTTGCTCAATTTGGGGAATGTACGAGGATGTATATTATACTTTCCACAAAGATTTGTTTATTCTTAAAAAAACAGCCAATGTTCCTTAATTAGATAATCTTTTAAATAATCTATCTGTGTTTTCGACATAGGCTTTCTTCGTATAAAAGTTTTTAATAATAATAAAAATTATGTTGTTAATATTTTCTTGCATCTTGTGAGCTCTGTTTCAACGAAATAATGTATTCAGCTCACAGCAGTAAGAATTGTGAGTGATATTTTAATACATTTTCTCTCCTTTCCTAGGAATGGAGATTAGGACACTGGCACTCAAGTCAAATGGCTCTCCAGTTTGTATTTATTAGAGTCATAGATTTTATGTTTCAAAAATGTAATACCTATTGTGATTGAAACTTATTGACATTGAATCTTTATAAGCGGTTAGCAATTTTTTGATCTTGGTTCGTTTTAATTATAGACTCTTTATATAAAAATTGCAAAATTTGAATGACAATAATCAATACAGTGTATATTAAATACACTATCCTTAATTTGGTCTTGTATGTATTTGCTCATCACTAATCTGGGTTGTTCGCAAACCTTTTACACTGAAACACACAATTCAAAACAACTTATTATGTGAATGATGCCAAGTTTCTTCATAAACTGCATTAAAAAAATGCTTTATTTCTAACTACAAGAATTAATCAGAAAAGGAAAACCCATTCTGAATAATAAAATATAATATGGGAATAAAAAAACTTTCAAACAATGAATATACTAGAGATTTGCTGTGTAATATAATACTTATTTCTTTTGCGAAAAAGGTTTTAAGTTTTAAAAATAAAAAAATATTTCAAAGTTACTCGCTTAGGATTTAACTTCTTTCTCGGCAATATTCAGTTCCGTGTAGATTTCATTTTCCTTCACAATTTTTACGTCTATTCACAAGTCAAGCTTTTGTTGTCGAATACACTGAGCTCGTAATTGGACAGCGCACCTTCTGCATGGAAGCAGTTAATATGACATGCAACGTTCTAGTTACATCTTCCCATATACTTTTATATCATACTGCGTCTTACCATCTCATGGGCCTTACATACGAACTTAAATTAAAACTCAAAAACACATGACCTTCAGGTTAATTAGTTTTCGTGCCATGTCATACTTACTCAATTTATAATACTTGCAATATGGATTTCAAAATAGGTCACAATCGATAAATAATATAAATTAGATGGGTCAGTGATAGAGCGGCAAGTGCACTGTATTTATAATTCAATGTAAAATGATTATAATCTTACTTTGACCGATTTCGTGTTATTTTCTAAGTTTGTCGGCCTTCGTGGCTCAGTTGGTTGGGTATTTGACTGCTGATCCAAAGGTCCCGGCTTCGATTCCCGGTGAAGACACAGTTTTTAATTGTGTTTTCAGTCTGGATCTGTGAGACGATTAATATCGTAAGTCTCCAGAATGTGGCAACTTGTTATTGGGTGCATGTTAAATTAATATTTGACATAGTACCTGTTAGTTGCCCGAGAAGCATTATTAAATATAAAATATAATAAAGCGTATACAAAAGTTTAAAATAATTAATAAATCAATTCAATAATTTTAAAAGCTTTCTAATTTCCAAATATTTCGTTGCCAGGTGTTTTTCACAGGTGCACTGAAGATCTTAACCTCATTCTATGAAAGTTGAGGAATTCACCTATAAACTAACAATATTTTAATAGCGAATAGTTTCGGCGGTAATAAATCTGCATTTGTAAATTATTATTTGCGTATAAAATAAATCACATTTAAGTTCAGTCATTCCTCTAATTATACGAATATGTCATGTTGTTCTGGAAAACATAATTTTATTGTTTTGAGTACATAAATCTCCTGTCAGTGTTCTTTTGAGGTAATAATAATATGGGATCGTGAGATTTTCCTCTTGAATTAATATGTTATGAATAACCAACGTGAGTTTGGCGCCAACATTTTATACACACTATTAAGTGCGACATGAATGTATGAAAGAATCAAATGCATTTACCCACATCAAAGAAAAATAAACATTGTAGACTGAACACAAAAAAAAACATCCACAGTCCTCAATCTATTTTTTTACTCCCCAACAAATTGCTATAAATTTGAAAGCGGCAACAAAAGAAATATTAAGTTAAATAATGATTCCTCAAGACTTAGGTATACAATTATACCGTGTTTTAATGTGGCAGGTTAAGGAAAATGAATACTTGATTGAAACATTGTTTTTTCGTAATTTTAGTCTGATGTCACATAAGTTTATAGAAATTTTCGACTTCATAATATTATTATGAGGCCATATTTTCCGTATCCTTTGAATTTTAGGCGAGTTTTATCCAAATTTTCGTACCGATGTAGAAGCGGTGAGTTCCGCCATACATTTTGTACGATTTGACTAGCGCGAATCAGGAACGACGTAAGCCACAATATTAAATATGCTCTTTTTTAAGTAAATTGAACAAAACCAGTCAAAAGATTAACATCATATTTAACATATTTGCTATATAAATTATATATATATATATATATATATATATATATTAGGTATTTTTTTCGGAATTATTTGAATCGTAAGGATTTTCAAATATTATGATTTTGGAATTGTCAATTTGTAGATTATACTCAAATTTATCCCTGTCTTTAGTTTCAAGACGATAATGTCAGTATTGGCAGAGTAAATGAGGAAACGTACATACATACATACCATAACACCATGTCCCTCACGGGGTAGGCAGAGAGAACCGAACGCCACATTTTTCTATCTTGACACACATTCATCGCCTCATCAACATTCATACATCGTCTTAAACATGTTCGTCTGTTGTTCACGCTTCTTACATTTCCATCTTTCAGAATATCGTTTACATGGTCGTGCCATCCTGTTCTTGGGCGCCCCCGATCTCTTTCTCCATTCCTGTCAGCTTTGTATATTTTCTTCGTCGGCCGTTCTTCATTCATTCTCCCCAAGTAGCTAAACCATCTCAATTTGTTAATTTTCATTCTGTTAATTACATCTTTCTTTATCTTACATTCTTTCCTTGTATTTTCATTTCGAACTCTGTCATACATGCATCGTTCTGTTATAAGGAGGAAACATCAATGCATATAATCACATTTGATTGTCTGCGCGACCTTAATTGGAAAACATTTTTCTTGGTCGATCGTTCGCTCTCATATCACCTCTTTTAGCTGTAGGTATTATTTATTCACAGGTACATCACCATAAACTCTGAAAACATGAAAAAATGTCAGTACTTAAAAAAATGACAAAGTTAGATTCAAAACCAGGTACCCTGGACTGTCCATCGCGCAGATCGGCATACCTTAGATATTATAAAACATTCTTCTTTGTATGACACTGTTTTTCTTCATTGTCTTACACAACATTTGATTGATCTCATTTCCACCGCATTCATTTACAATAGGCAACATCAAACCTTGACACTTTTAATTGTCTGTTTGAGTATTCGGGTTCCCATGAGTACATTGTACCTTGTTCCTGAGCAGCGGTACAAGACTAAAAACACGGGTAATTTACGCAGCGTGAAAATTTATGGGTGCACTTGTCGTCTTATAGTAAATAACGTCTGCCAAATATCCGGACTGACTGCGTAAACTTGTTTTCTCTACTCGCTTCTGACTGCAAATAATAATAATAATATTAATTATTTGTCGCGTCGGCTTTTCGTCGAGATTTACACAATACTTAAATGGAAAGCTCTCCTGCCATCGGTGGGGCTTTATTTTTGTGTCCGTTGCCGTCGCTGAAATTATACGCCGGTGATCGATGGCCGATCTGAATTTACATCCAACGACCACAATTCAATTTATGCTGCAGTAAATTATACTAGATTTATTTGATGCGCACTTGTAGGTCTGGTGCATGCATACCTAAAACTATACCTATACTTCAAACGAAAACATTTTTTGTTTTAAATATTCGGAATGTAAGGTTTCAGTACTTTTTCAAATAGGTATATTGTAATCTGAAATATTATTGATTTATTTATTTATTACAATTTACGGCTTAATAGCCTTTTACACATGTAAATAAATCAGTATTTAAACATGATAATACAAACAAAAACAAATTATATAAAAAACAGAATTGTATAAAAAAAAAGAAAATATAAGAGATAAAATAATAATTTATAATGAATATAACAAATGAAACAATAAACGAATAACAATAATATATCGAATATTTTTATTATTGCATATGCGCAAACATTGGATTTTTTTCCCCTGTCGGGAGTCAAAGATATTTTTTAACAGATTTTTAATTATCTCAATAGAGACGAAGTTGGAATATTTATTGTAGGAGAACCGGGAAATCAAGGCACCTACAGGGCTTACGACCTGTCATCGGCTGGTTTACGTGATCACTTTATGCGCTTGCGCAACGTTCACCAATTATGTCACCTCAGATATAAGAATTGTAGCTTTCATTATTTACAATAAAACCAATTCTCTCAATAGATGGCGTTCCAACAAAATAAATTAAAATAATAAGATTGTTGTTCATAATTTCACCCATAGATGGCTGTAGTAAAAATTCCTTATTTTCAAGCGAAAAGAATTTCAGTATTACAATATATAGAACTTTCAAAATTGAATTGATAGGGATCTCATTAAAAGGCATAATTGGTGAACGTTGCGCAAGCGCATAAAGTGATCACGTAAACCAGCCGATGACAGGTCGTAAGCCCTGTAGGTGCCTTGATTTCCCGGTTCTCCTACAATAAATATTCCAACTTCGTCTCTATTGAGATAATTAAAAATCTGTTAAAAAACAATAATATACATGAAAAAATGCAGATTACAAATAGAAAAAAAGAAAATTCAGATTCCAAAAAAAGTCCCACTTAGTTTATTCAAAACAGCGAAATTTTTTTTTATTAATTGTCACGAATAAAAGTGTAATTTTGCACCTAAAAATATTTATGTAAAATGTTTTTATAGTTTGCCAATGACGAATACTAAATATCGCCTAGGCTATAGTATTTGCTCCTCAAATTGTGCTATTGGCGAAAAATAATGTGTAGGTAAGGCCACTGAGGAGTATAAGATACCCATTTTGTTGATAAAATTTATGACATTCAACACCATTTCTGAATGTTGTCTTTTTAGGTGAGACGAAACTGGTATGTGGAGATACACGCACGTGCTTGCTTCTTTTTTAATTAATTCACACCCGCACGCCTGTCGCTGGTTACCCTACATTGTGGGATACGCCGTGATGGTATGTATATATAAATTCATTTATACGGCCTAATATCCCACAGTGTGGGCTAACCGGCGACAGGTGTGCAAATGTGCATAACCTTATAAAAGGAAGACATGCGTGAATCAACTCAAGTTTCGTCTAATAAAAAAAGGAACTACATACGTTCAGACTGGGTAGTGAACTTCATTCCTGAACTGTGTGAAATTTTATTTTGCCTGTTGTATTTTTGATTAATGATGATCATAGAAAAATGTGAAAACACTATTCTATGTCGGTGCCTCAAAACAAAGTCGTTCAGTATTAATAATATGTCAATTAAAATTATATTCCCTTCAATCTAGAATTTTAAATTTAAAGTTGAGTTCAGTTTTTCTAACGAATAAAGCTATTTGTTGAAATAGCATTGCCTATTCGTTATGATTTAAAAAAAATAATTTTAATTGTTTAGTGGCTACAAGTACCGTGCAATACTTACACGTCATATTTTCAAGTATATAGATTGCTTAATTATACATGTGAAAAATGGAAATATTACAAGTTGAAAGAAAATTCCATGAATTTCATTCTCAATAAAGACTCCAAAATCGTTAAAAAAATCTACAAAGAGATTTTCATTTTTTTGGAACAATTAAAATAGGACCAAGAAAAAGTTACAAAAACGGTCTGTCAAATTTTCTTGTTTCTCAAAAGCACGAATATTTTATGATAAAAAATATCTGATGTTTACTAATGGTTCCAGCTAATTAATTGTTCGAGGGAAATTAGGCGCGAGACCGCTTGAAACTTTTCCGTCCCAAACCCGTTTTTTGTGTCGACCAAGTAAAAGTTCACCGCAGAGCTATTATTCTCTTGACTATCTGCAACTGACCATTGATTGATGACCTGGCACAATCCAACGAGAACAATCGCTGTTATGGGGATAGTACTATATAATATGTGCAGGGCTAGTAAAAATATTGCGTTGCAACATTGATCAGACTGCAACATTAACTTTTGCAAGTGGACCAGTTGAATTTTAAGTCCTTGATAAAAGTGACCTGACTGAATAATTGTAAACTAACGAAATTAATCAAGACACGTTCATATTTTTATTATTTCTGGATTAGGTAGGTACTAATTTTATGTACCTGGCTAGAACTTCCTCCTTTTCCTCAATTCACAATTCCATCATTTTTACTCCTCACTAACCCAAGGGGATACAGTGGGGAGTTAGGAATTCGAAATTTTTAAGGTTTTTTTATTGCATTATCAAAATGTTTCATGCTGAAATTGTATTCTGAAAGTTTTTGTGTGTGTACTATGTGCTATTTACCTTGTATTTATTTTACTTAAAAAAATGATCAAGTTTATAAAACATTTCAATCAAAATAATAAAACAAACTCATTCCAAGAAAATTATCCATAAATTGTTGTAATACTTTGTGGAGTGACTTGGTAGTGTGGAGTATAGCGTTGGCCACAACTCACTAGTTTTTTTTTAAATTAATACTTGAATTGTATTATGACTGGAAACAGTTGACAAGAAATGTGCTGAAAAAATCAATAATTGCTTGGCTTATATCCATAGGTATAGATGAATCAAATAATAAATTGACTTCATTTCTAACTAAATTGGACCTGAAAATTTGTTAAATTTTACCTTATTTTTAGAATCATTATTGTATGTGTGTGTTGGTTATTGCTACTATAGTAAATATTCCTATCGGACGTCCTACAACAGGTTCAGCTAGTTGGGCGTCCAACGTGTCAATATTTTTTTATACAGCGTACATCTCGGACAAATTTACATGTAAAACTGTACCTACTTTGTAATGTTCTAATATATTTTGTTGTTATAATTCTTGTTATGTTACTTACGCTGTTTTATGTATAATATTACTATGTAAAAAAAATAAATAAATAAATAAAATAATTTTTTATTTTGCTCTGATCTTTGTATACCTTTTTATTAAATATCCATTTTTAATGTGTAGAAAACATTATTATATTTTGCTCACCTATAATTTCATATCATCATATGTTACCACACAAATAATACTGCTGTTAGTAGTTTTCAATCTGTCGATTGATGCGGCTTCCAAACTGTAGAATTCCATAATAATTATGATAAATATATTATATTCTATAATTATGATAAATATACACTGGTTGATTATGGCCTAATAAGCCGAAACGGTCGTCGGAAATCGAATAAATTTTGTTTGTAGAATATAATATGTGTTCATTTTTATCATAATTAATACTGCTGTTGTTTTTCTGAAATAAAATTAATTTGTAATTTATTTAGAAGTGATTTCACCAGAACTAGAACTTAGAAACTTTTGATCATTAAATAATCTCGATAATATCGAATAGTTTATTGCACTTAAAACGTGTTTCACAATAAATGTTCATAACCAAATAATCTTCCGTAATATAATATTTTCCATTAATGATCATATTCCTGTACCCTTATCTCAAACAATGCCCTTTTACCAGAAGGAATTGTTTTGAATTGTTTCAACATCATTGGTTCAGCAATTAACGCTCCCGATACAATCTTACTGGGTAATATCATTTGTAACAAGAGGCTGGGCTCTCAGCAAATAAAAAAAAATAATCCACAAAAAGAGACTCGTTGTTTGTAATTTTCGATTCATTATTTCGAAACGGTTGTTCTTTTTAAACCCGAAAAGTCCTTGAATTTCATTCAATTTTGTTCGTTTAACCAAAGTTTTTGTAAGTGGGAATATATACTCAAAAAAATTTTTATAAAATATATACCAACTTGTGATAATAAGAGGATTATCTTACTTTATTTTTGTTTATTTATAACAAAAACATACGAACAATGAAAAACCCAAGGCTCGTAAATTTTTAACTGGCTTTCGAGATATCATTTGAATCTGAAAAAATAAAATGGAATTATTACATTCAAAATAAAATATTATATCTAAATAATATATAAAATAATAAAATAATATATAAAATAATATATCTATCAATAAAATTCTTTAACACTTAAATGAAAACATACTCTCACATTTTTTTATAATATATGTGTAGATATGCATCGTAATGCATTGTTTTTAATAAAGTACGTTGATCGTAAGGCTCCATACATTGAAATCCTGGCGGACATTCATCGATTATTTCATCCATTTAGATGGGTCGATGGCAGAGCGGTTATCGCGCTGGTCTAGTATAGCATAGGAGTATCTTGCTATAGGGCTGTGAGACATGAACCATAGACCAAAGGGAAAAAGAACGCCTGTCTGCATTCGAGATGTGGTGCTACTGGCACATGTTGATGATCCACTGGTCGGACCACATCCAAAACCGTGAGATGCTGAGTGAAGTCGGGAAAACAAGGCAACTCCTCAAAAGGATCGCCCAACGACGATCCAACTGGATAGGCCATAACACGAGGCACCCGGGTCTGGTCATAACTATCGCAGAGGGAATGGTGGAGGGTAGCAACCATAGAGGCCGACTAAGAAACATCTACATACATGGACCAGGTGATCGACGACATGTGCTGATGAAGAGGCTGATAGAGTGGAGTAGAAGAGAGGCAGCCATACATAGTCGTTACAGACCAATCCTAGGATTGCAACTGTGCAACTGAGTAGAAGATAGCATAAGCATTTATGTTTAAATTAGGGAATGTATAGGAAGATGTATAAGTACTTGTTTAACAAAGTAGGATTATGTGGTTATAAGGTCGAGAAGTCACTTATCGACCCGTTGTGTTGGTGTGACCATGATATCTGCTACAGAATCTTCAATAACCAAGGAGTGTAACTACCATCCTCAGTCACGAGGTCAAAGAGGAATAAGAAGGCGAAGAATATATGTATAGACAGTATACGTTTATGTGTGTTAAAAGTTGATTGATATTTATTTATTCATTTAATTTTGATTCTCGGGCAACTAACAGATACTATGTCAAATATTAATTTAACACGCACCCCATAACAAGTTGCCACATTCTGGAGACTTATTATTAATAATATTAATCGTCTCACAGATCTAGACTGAAAATACCACTAAAAACTGTGTCTCCACCCGGGACCTTTGGATCAGCAGTCAGGTACCCAACGAACTGAGCCACAAAGGCCGACAATATGCATAATATGAAAAATATATTATTAACTGTAGGTACAAAGTTAATATAAAGTGACTATAACGGAATGAAAATTGTTTTTCAAAACCTTATTTCGCGTTTTGAATATACATATTTCAATTGTGTATTCTACTTCTGCTGAATTTTCTTCTGTGTTATTTTCTCTACTTTGGTGACGAAAGTTTTTCTTGTTCTTTAGAGAACGTAGGAAAAACTGTAATAGCTATTCTCGACAAATTATTATTCGCTTATATTTTTCAAGCGGACGGCTATATTATTTTGAATGAAAAATTCTCTTGAATCCTCTTTAAGAAATACTTAACTAAGAACTACAAAGAACAGCTGCTTTAGCATCACAATCCTGACATCTTGTTATTTATATTTTTTATATTATTAAATAAACGATTATAATGTTGAATTGAAAATATATATTATGTGAATCAGAATGTTGGTACATGTTTGGTTTGGTGGACAGTTAAAGGTTATAATTTGTAAACAATTGTAAAATCAATTATTTTATTTTATTACCTAAAAACCTTTTACGTTACTAAATAATCATTCTGTTGCTGAAAAAAAAATCAGAAAAAATAAGAAATGAAATTTTTTATTTCCATTATTTACACACATACCTATAGGTATAACAATAACAAAAAAATAACTATATTTTAAAAAGACTTATTATAAACATACTATGTACAATTATTGTACCTATTTGGAAATTTACTGCCTCAAAGTCTGTTCTGAGGCAGTGCTTTTTCAATTTGGCCTAAGGTTACATGTTTTTGAATGCAAAATAATTAAACATAAACAGAAAAGAAAAATAATCAGAATAATATTACGTGATCTCTCAGTTATATTCTCCCGTATAATTGTAGTAGAAATGATGGATGGCACCAAGCTATGGTACAGTTTTTCAGGTTATGAAGGCACAGAGCAGTGAACTATGTAGGGATATTTAACAGGACATGAGCAGATTGTATTCTTCCATTTCTTTTCAGCCAGTAAATCACCAGTTTTTTGAAGTTTGTTCGTCGCGTGAGATATTGTGTTCTATGTCAGGTAATATTTTATTGTAAAATCTAGGAGCAAAAAAGGGGTAATGTCGCTGGGCAAAAGTCGTCCTTATTAGTGGGGGTCTTATTTGTTGTCTATTTCGGGTACTGTTGGAGAATACGAGATGGAGTAGTATTATTTTTCATTATCTCAGATATCGAGAAACAAGGTATTTATGTATCTTACGATCTCTGAAGGATTGTGTGATCACTTAAACGTATTCCAACCATATGTAGGTACATAACTAATTTTATTTGGTTCCATTATTTATATAATTGTATATATTCTAATTTTACAATAGGTACATACAGAGAAACAAATAGGTATCTACTATATCAATTAGAAATTTAACACGGACCCAAAACATAAAAATTTTCTCCCTTATTCTAACTGATAACAGTCCAAAACTATGTTTGCATTTGGAATCAGACCCGTCGCTTTGGCTCATTACTCATATATATATCTAAATAAGTGAGCTACGAACGCCAACATAATATATTTGAGATTTATAAGTGTGAGATTTTTTACGATCCGATTGAACAAGATATATCTGGGTACGGAAAACAGAAAATAAATAATAAAAAAATATCTGAATACAAAAAGTCTTTGTTGAGATATAACAGAGACGATACAAGTTATTTGATTGTGACAAGCGGGCTTTAAAGTAATTTTTCAAGCGCGTTATTAAAGATGTTATTAAGGAAGACAATGTTTAGGGTCGAGAACGAAATTAGTCCAATCTCCAATTCAACACGTCGTCGTTGGAAAAAGTTGGAAAGAGAAAGAGTTAACGACCTCCGCATTGAACATAAAACTCAACATTTTCTCATTTTAACAATCAAAGAGACATATGAACCCAATTTTCCCTCCATTTGCTGTCACATTGTAACGCTCTGTCATTATAACGAATTTTCAACGGAATCTTCTTCCATCACATACATGTTTGTTCGTATGTCATTAATATACTGTTTCGGAAAATGCGTAGGTGTTTAATAATTAATGTATTGAATAAGAGCAAATATTATACATAGTTTACGAAGTATAAGTATCTGCATAGTTTATTATGCCTTGGGGATACAGGAGTGGAAACATCTATATTTAATACTTAGATAATTTGTATTTTGTCTTTTCTTATATTTCCTTTTGAATGTCTATATTGTACTGGATTTTCGTAAGGAATAAATAAATAAATAAATAGGTGTTATTTCTTATTTTTATAGTTTGCAGGCGGCAAACTATAAAAATAAGAAAAAACATTTTATAGTTAGTTAGTTTGCAGTTAGTTAAAATTTTATAGTTAGTTAGTTAGTCAGGCGGCAAACTATAAAAATAAGAAATAACATTTTATGGTTAGTTAGTTTGCAGTTAGTTAAAATTTTATAGTTAGTTAGTTTGCAGGCGGCAAATTCTCGAAGGAATTTCATGAGAGAAAAAAACATATTACAAAGTATTTTTCATAACTATATATTTATGAAATCAAACGTGAATTGATAATTCGTTTGATTTGACCAAAAAAATCACAATGTTTAAAAATAAAAAAAAACAATATTGACTAAGCAAGAAATACAACAATCGCTTATAAAAAAGTGAAATAAAATTCTCGATTCATTATGAATATGTTCAAATAGAGACAACATAATTTTCTTGGTTTTCAATAAATACAAAGTTCAGTTACTTTAATAATAAATATAACACTCAAGCAATCAGTTCACAATTAATTTTATTAAAATTAGTGTCACAGTATCAATACTAGTTTAAAAATGTGAGTTAAAAAGTTGAAATTGTTAAAATAGAATTACTTGAGTGGATCCTTAGATCTGCAAATCATTTTTATTCGATTGAAAATATACCTTGATTTGTGGGATTCGATTATTTCCGTAACAAACAGTAGAATTAGTTTCAAAACAATTCTAAACTGCCAATTTACAAGCAATTGCGTGTAGTCGCAGTAAATGGCGCGGTACAGAAGCACAGAACAGTCACTGTTCGTTAGGAGACATCGTTAATGGCTGGAAGAAAAGTAAGTTGCAACGATTCTTTAATTAAAACACCGCAAAAGGCGTCGCGACAATACCTACCCAACTAACAAATTGCACAAAAGTAAGTCACGTGCGAGTCACAAAAAATACACCGCAAGTCTCATAGTTACAATTAAGTTATTTTTAAATCGGAGTTCATAATTGGCATTTGACTAAAATGAAGATTGCCATTCTAACTATGCGAGGGGTATTTGTACTTTTGAATACTTACTTAAATTTCAACTAATGAACGGTAGGAACTATTTTTAGGATACATATTTGTTTTCACAATTCCAAAGATTTATAGATTTGTAATTGTATCGTAAAAATCCGCTTGAGTTTTTAGAAAAATAATATATAAAAGGTACCTACATACACTAAATAAATTCTAATACAAGCATGCTTATATGTAGATAATACTAGTTGCATGTAACACATGAGATCCAACTGTCGATAGCGATAGTATGTATAGTTGAAGAATATGTACCAAACTATAAACCCATAAATACAAATTATTGAATATTTTCAGATATTTTGTTTTCTATACAACATATGTAGGTATGTATGTCAAGATAGGATAGTATGGAGGAAGATCCTTTTTTCCTACCCAGAATATGAAAATAGCATGATGGTATGTATGTTTGTTTGGAGATGAAGTATCAAACTATTAAGTCTTCTTACATATTGTGTATAGGCGACTGCCATACAAAATGTATGAAGCGATGTCGTCACTAAATTCAATTTTTAAAAAAATTGTTAAAAAAAAATTGAGATCTTCTACTACAATGTAAATATTTTTTATAGAAAATTAAATTATCTAGTTGGGGTGTTTCGGCTTTTTTCGATAATTGTAAAAGTTTTGGAAATATAGGCAGTTAAACTCATAAATTTATCATAAAAAAAATATTTTTCTTAATAAAAAATGTTTGAGAAACCCTGGAATTTTTTTGAAAAAACTGATTTGAGATTTTGTATTTTTCTATGTTTGTACCAATTTTCAGCGTTCTAGCTTTTATGGTTTCTGAGATATAGGGAAAAATAAAATAAAAATTCAAAAGTTGATAACCCCTGACTGAAACAAAAATTCAAAATTCCGAGTATAAAAGTTTTGTAGGCCTGTAACTGTTTATAAATTTTAGGCTCTGTAAATTGAGCGGATCAAAAGTAATAAGGGGGGGACGGACACACACACACACAGACATACACACACACAGACACACAGACACACAGACACACACACACACACAGACACACACACACACACACACACACACACACACACACACACACACACACAGACACACGAAATGTTCTACTCCGAATTCTAAGTAAATCCGTGTATGGAACATATATGCTGCGAAGCCTCTAAGTTGGTGTTTTTTGACTTCAAAGTTGGAAAAGCCGTGAAAAAAGTAGACCTCTCCATACAATTCTCGCGTATTCTGGCTTGATACATTGTCGATATGTTAAGAGAACAAAGTTCTCCTGAACAAATCGACAGTTGGATAAAGGGGCGTCAAATTTGATCGGAGACATAGTAACAGGTGAAAACACTTAAAGTTGCGATACCACCGAGAATCAATCGACGTTCTTTCAAAAAGAGCCAAAAGTGTTTGAGTTCAAAGTGCCACTAAGCAATCGATTGCTTCTTTTTGATTGCTTCTTTTTTTAGAAAAACTGGATACGTAGAACTCATGGGCTTATGAGCCATACAGCCATACCTACGAAGTGTATGAAAAACATTTTTTCGAGCACCACGGAGAAATGGCATAAATGTTTAAAAAAAAAGGTTTGATAATTTTCAAGCATTCACGCAAACAATGACAATGAATTCATTTTGGGCCATTTGTTATTATTTTTTCTTATTTATTCCGGGTACTTTTAGTGCGTCCCATGTATAATTAATTATATCGAGCAATATACCATATTCTGATATATTCACTGCTAGCAATAACTGCTACAAAAACTCTTTATATAGATGCATAGCGGCGTGAACTTTTTAATTTTTTTCCCTTAATTTTAATATGTTTTTATTCTTATATCATAGTAGCATATTTAATCCTTCTCCCATCCTTTTTTGCTTCTTCCCTTTATTTCCCGTCACCGGCAAACATGCAATATATTTTTAATAACAATTTAATTTATTCTAATATATATTATATTCATACTTATTTAACGTTGTAATGTGTGTGCTTGTATCTATTTTATAAGTGTCATCTGTGGACATCGAGGGAGATCGCGATCCACTTCCACGCCGGCGACGCTATAGAGCTCATTGGCCCTGTTCACCACCGGACGCAGCCGCAACATCGGACAAACACAAAATATCCACCATCCATCGGGTTCAACCACTGCCCCCGAGAATCCAACCACACACGTCAGGGCCTCCGATTGGTCTCGAAATCGGCCGCTAAGAACACTCCGTTTCAAGTCGGAGGGGCTTGTACCCCGACCCCTCGGTCCTCGTGTTGGCGTCCGAAGGTTCCGCGGGCTAACACCGGGGGCATCCGACGCAATCATCACCTGTCAGATTTGACGTCTAGTTGTCAACACAGGATGTCTGACCCGACGTCTGCGCCGGCGGTGTGCCCGAACCACACAACAATATTCGCCACAGTTGACGAGTAACTGCCGAGCGAGACTAGAGGCGTCCGTCCTGCTCTTCTCTAAGTATAGAATGACGAGGGCACAACAGCGTCGGCCGCCCACCCCCGCCTTTACTGCCTGGGCCCTTAGAGCCGCAACCTAGTCTGTGGACAAATGTAATTGGTCTGTTATTTATTTATTTTATATTGTATTCCTTTTGTATATTTTATAAGACTATTTGTCCCTTAAATAAATATCGCTAATCCAATTCTTATACTTAATATTTCAACTTTTATGTTTAATGACTAACGTTTTTTACGATTTTTTCCGGCGGATATATGTCTAATTTATTAAATTCACATAATTTATTTAAATTCATTTCTCACGCAAATATTGCTTCTCTGGGCAAAAAACACTGCTTAGTTGGAAGAAATTGCGCAGGGTGTAAGGAAGTGTTTATTCATATACATACATATTTAATATACACCCACATTACATAGAACATCAAAAGCTCACACATCGCTCTTTTGTGGTAGGAATTAGAGCTAGTACTCCAAGTCCATCGCGCCTGAAATTACTATAAAGGTTAGTTGATTACTATAAAAATTACTTTAAATACGTAGGTACGACTATTTTAAACTTTACGGGCCTTACTATTTAAAATATGAGTCAGTCCAATGGTAAGTCAGTTTCGGCCATACAAAAAACTAGGTAAGTATCAGCTTAAATACAAATTGCAAATAGTAAGAAAGACCATAAATGTTAAAAAAGATCTGTTTTTGAAAATAGTGTGAATCGTGCATCACTAATGTAAAATTAATTAGTGAATTCTAGAATTCAAACATTCTTTATAGAGTAGGTATTTCTGAAATTTTGTAATTTATTATTAAGTAGGTACCTACTTCAAATCAAAATGTATGAAAAAAATTTTTGGAATATAATTACAAAGTATTACTGTGCCGTTAAAAAAAATAATAAATTGGAACGTAAATCCACAGATCATTCGTAAATTCAAAATGCTTATTTTTTTTATTTTTCGATGCGAATCCTGCAAAATGTACCGTAATAATTTCTGTAAAATCGAGCGGCTTAACCCAGATATTAATGGATATATATATTTACTGTATAATATATGTTTTCTTTCTCACGATGAACCCCACGCAATTATTTTAATGGGCACATGAAACCTTGAAGATTAATTGAGACCTTCAAACGTGGACTGAGATGGGATAAATCGTGTGTGAAGAGATCTGCAGTACACGTGCGGGACACGTGATGTGGTTCCCTAATGAAGGAATATCACCTAACATACTAAGATCCACTTCATCTTTAGACATTCGAAACATAGGTACTTATCATCTGACACCGACCTATTTCATAAAAAAGACAAGTAAAAAATATTTTTATATAATAATCCAACTGTTGATTCGTTCAAGAGAATTTATTTCTCTTAATTAATGAATTGACAGTATTAAGACAAGACATACGAGATTTGTATGGCCAGGTCTATATTTTTATGTTTTTTTTCAACTTTGAAGTCAAAAACACTACGCAGCATATGTGTTCTATACATCGATTTACTCAGAATTCGGAGTAGAACATTTAGTGTGTCTGTGTGTGTCACTTATAACTTTTGATCCGCTTGATTCACAGAACCTAAAATTTCATAAAGCATAGAAATATTTGAGTCTACTAAACTTTTATACTCGAAGCTTCGTTTCAGTCATGGCTTATCAACTTTTTAATTTTTGCATTATTTTTCCATATATTTCGAGAACCATAAAAGCTATAACAAATACGAAGTCTCATATTTTTATTATTTAAATATGGTCCTGAGTTTTTCAAATAATTTTATTTAGAATTTTTATTTATGATAAATTTATGTGATCAACTGCCTTCATTTCCATTTTTATTAAAACATCGTAACGCCGAAATACCCCAACTAGATAAATAAATTTTCTTTAAAAAAATATACATATATGCCGACCGCCGTGGCACAGTTGGTAAGCCGTTCGGTTTTTGTGCGGGCTTCCTGGGTTCGATTCCCAGCAGAGGAGAAATTTATTTAAATTTATTTCTCACGCAAATATTGCTTTTCTGGGCTGGAAACACTGGTTAGTTGGAATAAATTGCCATACGGCAATAAACTCGCCACTTGCGCAGGGTGCAAGGAAGTGTTCATTATTATTATTATTATTATACACATTATAGTAGAACTAGCTCAGTAAAGTGTTGTACTTCGGCCATATTCTGAGAGGTGAAAAGTATGCCATCCTTCAGTTTGTCACGAAGTGGAAGATTGAGGGTCGTAGAGGGGTAGGAAGAAGGCAGCTTTTCTGGCTGCGAAACATCCGCGAACGGACCCGTATAAGAACTGTGTACAGGACAGGGAGGCTTTCCTATGGTGGTCGTCAACGTCGGGGAGACCTGATATGATACAAGAAGAAGAAGTAGAACTAGATACTCAAAGTTTTTCAACAATTTAAAAAAAAAATATTTAGTGAAGACATCGTATCATATAATTTGTATGGCAGTATATACTACACAACATCTACGGGGACATAGTTTGATATCTACTTATTCTGCAAACATACATACCATCATGCGGTTTTTATATTCTGAGTAGAAAAAAAAGGACTTACCTCCATACCATCCAATCCTTACATACATACATACATGTTTTGTATAGAAAACAATATACATATTTTAAAATATTCAATAAGGATTTAAGGATTTATTGTTTGGTATGTACCTATTCCTTAACTATACATACTATTGCCATCGACAGTTGGATCTCATGTGTTACACGCAACTAGTAATAGATGGATAATTTATTTAGCGCCATTTTCTGTATTTAGAACTCGAGGGCGCTGAACAATAGCACCTGGAAAAATATAAAACTGGGTAATAATCACTCATCACTATATGAGGTTTTTTAAGAAATAGGTTCACTACTCGAGTCTTTATAAAAATGTTGGTATCAGAATATAATTCATGTTTGTATCGAAATTGGTAACATAAATGATATTTTATAATTGATTATTTACGAAGTATTGAATAATTATTTTTTGAAACAAAAATAATTATTCAATACTTTTTAAATAATGAAACTAACCAATATCCATCCTGTATTCAAAGAAAAAAATTCAAATATTTTCCTAAGAAATAGGTTTTTGTATATAAAAATAATATCTTTGGAGGTCAAAAATAGAAGTATTTACGATTTTATCAAAAGAAATATATAATTGAGTAGAAAAAAATATATAAAAATGAAATGATTTTATTTCCATTATTTTGTATAAAAATACAAAAAATAACTCTATTAATAAAATCATACCATACCATCATGCTATTTCCCTATTCAGGGTAGGCAAAGACAACCGAACGCCAGAATCCTCTCTTCTGACATACCTACATTTCTCGCTTCATTTACGTCCATGCATCGTCTTATACCCGCTCTTCTGTTATTGTTTCTTCTAACGTTTCTATTTATGTGATGGTGCCAACTTTTATTTGGCCGATCTTTACTTTCGTTCCTCTTTTATGAGCTTCATTTACTATTTTTTTTTGTCAGACGGTAGTCACTCATTCTTTCTTTGTGGCCAAACCACCTTGGAGCATTTATTTTCATCTTACTTGTAATATCTCTTTAAATCATAAAACTTATAATTTACATTTTTTGTACAATGTTGTTCGCATTTGGAAATTTACTTCCTCACTAGAGAGTCTGTTCTGAGGCAGTTCTTTATTTTTAAATTAGTTTTAGTTTACAAGTAAAAACATAAACATAACTAAAAAAATATCTGAAAAATATTTAAACAGTGATACCTTAGTTATTTAAACCCATAAAAGCGTATTGGAAATTATGAATGACACAAAAATTTGAAATGTTGAATGTGAGCATGAAAGAGTTTATGAGAAGGTATTTAACTCTCTATACTCTACGGTATATTAAAACCATTCTTTATTATCTATTATAATCCTAAATGAGAAAAAAATAAAAAGTCAAATATTAACACACTAAATGTTTGATTTAATAAATTTGAATTAACGGGAAATTCCAGCGAAAATATTTTTAAAAATAATATGGTAAAAATTTAAATTTTACTATGTTAAAATTCATTTGGCGTACAAACTCATCATAATTCTTACCCCATTTTCGAGGAAAAATATAAAAAGAAACTTAATATTAATCTTTTATGTTGACTAGAAAAATCTTTATACGTGCAAATAACTAAAGTTTGATTGGATTCACAAGTTTCCTAAGGATACGCTTGGGAGTAATCTTTAATCAAAGGGAAAACTCTCTAAATAACAAGGTGTAGGAGGAAAGAGCATAAATACGAAATTTTTCTTCTCCACAAAATTGTATAACGTAAGATGGGTTGGTGGAAGTTATATATCTCCTTTGCAAGTCACTTCGGTTACCTTTTGCGTTCTTTTACCCAAAAAATAGTCAGGCTTGCTATGACAATAATAATGAAAAAAATATAATGCATACATTTCTTTCTATAAACAATAAACATATGCTATATGCCAATAAACATATGCTAGTTGAGAGTAAGGTCCGAATATATAAAACCTGCATCAGACCCATAATGATTTATGGAGTTGAAGCAAGGGCAGACACGGTGAGAACAAAACAGCTACTCAGAACAACGGAGATGAAAACACTAAGACCTATCTTGGGCAGAACCCTCAGAGACAGAATACCCAACGAGGAGATCCGCAGAACCTGCAATGTGGAGGATATTGTTAATATATGTCGGCCCTCGTGGCTCAGTTGGTTGGATATCTGACTGCTGATCCAAGGGTCCCGGGTTCGATTCCCGGTGGAGACACAGTTTTTAAAATTGTGTTTTCAGTCTGGATCTGTGAGACGATTAATATCGTAAGTCTCCAGAATGTGGCAACTTGTTATTGGGTGCGTGTTAAATAATTATTTGACATAGTACCTGTTAGTTGCCCGAGAAGCTATATAAAATAAAAATAAAAATAAAATAAAATATTGGAAGGTGGAGCAGACAAAGAAGATGACACTGGAGAGATCATGTTAGAAGGATGAATCCAGAAAGGCTGCCAAAGATCGTAATGCGCGAAATACCAGAGGGACGCCGACCACTGGGAAGACCATCAAAGAGATGGAGGGAGAGCTGGACGTCCTCGTCCCAGGACCTGTAAAAACAGATCATAGATCTAAAAATAGAGGAAGAAAAAGAAGAAGATTTCTTTCTAGTTTAAATTTGAATGAATGCATTCATTGTGTGATAAGTTTTAAGTAAAAAATATGTTAAAAATTAAGTTAGTTGTGAAGTATCACAAAATGAAATATTATCAATATTTATTACTCTCCACTACTATGGAATAGTGGATAGTCATGATTTCATAATTTTAAAGCGTATTTTTTTTCATCAATTTCTCAATACCATGGGTATTATTAAAGTGTGCATACTATGAGTTTCGTCGTGATGTGCTTGTATAAGTATATGGCGTGTGATGGCGTACGATGTACGCCGAATCCTTTTGTCTCTACAGCCTAAACTATAAGTCCGATCGACTTCACATTTACATCATATGTGTAAAGCATAGAATTATAGTGTAAATTGTATAGATCTAGAGCTTATAAGTTTCCATAGACAAACATTATTTTTTTTCTGTATGGTTTCATCATTTACGTTTATAATGTCGAAAAGTAACTTATGGAACATATTTGTTCATGATTTATTTGTATGGGAAACTCACTGATAGCTATTGCGATCACTTTACTGTAAATTAAAAAAAATCTATTTTGGGATTGTCAACTTTTCAAGAAGAAAAACATGTACACATTGTATGAAATAATGAAAATAAGGTGAATACTCTGAAGTACGAAAGATGAACTGACCAAAAAATATATACAAATGTGAAGGAGTGAATAATAGGGATATACCCTAGATTGATTTTTTGAAAGATCAAACATACTACTTATTAAGAAGCTTGAACAATCGAATAGCATGTGTGAGACGATACATGAATGCAAAGATATTCAGTCTTACTTATAAACGTAAACTATCCATAGTACCTGACAATAGAACGTGATAAACCAAACAGTTTACTTATAAACCGTGACTATCTTTATTACACCTTTATTTTTCATAGACGTCCAGTTAGGACAGGTCGAGAGGTTGTTTAGCGCTTGACTAAAGCGTCATACCAAATATTTCAAAATGGCGGATCTTTCACATATGATCCGACGCATATTTGAGATTGACAGAAAAATTTAACACGGTGTTTGTTTTCATTTATCGATGTCAGTTATTAAAAAATACTTGCATTGATCTATATTTTTACATCTGTTAAGCCAATGCGGCCATATGAAAAAAATAAATGTCGGTGTTCTTAGTAGGTATACGTTTACAAGTAAGATTTTTTAATAACGATATTTTAGACGTGTTTACCTATCTAGTTGCGCCATTAGTACCTAAGCTATTAACGAAATCTAATAAGTATGACCGCAAGGGTTAGGTTCACTCTGATATGACGTGGTGCTATGTATTATTGCATTGGTATATTTTATATTTAAAAATAAAATATTTCAGCAACGTGCGAGTAAAATATAATATTATATTAAGGTTATATACTTGACGATATAAATCGATATATTTTCAAATAACGATTTCACTGCCTTCCTTATACAACAAATCGTAGGAAGTGAGAAGCCAAAGATATTAATAAATTTTATATGATAATGTGGGCAATGGATGCCTTTTTTTAAACTTCATTAACACCGGCTGATGTTTAACAAAGTATTAATTTCCCACATACGTAGGCATCGAAACATAATAATATATTGATGTTATCGAAACATAAATTGTAATTATTTTTATGTAAACAAACTATTTTTTTTTTATTTATAATCTAAGACATTAACAATATTGTATGAACAAAAAAAAATATGGAACGTCTGGAGCACAACAAACTCAATATAAGTTTTATTTTAAAAGACGATTTCTTGTAATATTTATATAGAATTAAATTATACATAAATAAAGGTATAGTTTTTTTACCGATAATATATTTGATTGTTGTACAATAATCCGTTGATTAGTAAAATGATTTTACTAAGTACCTATACGGGATTGTTTTTTTGGATAGAAAAAACTAACTTATGGATAAGATAAAAAACAAAAATAACCATTATTGCTCAAAAGGTTGCCAAGCTGAATTGGAGCTGGGCAAGGCATGTCGCCCGAACCACATACTCCAGATGGACTTGTTATGTAAGTGTTGGAATGGCGATCTAGAACGGGAAAAATAGTGTTGAATACAAGGTGGTCTGATGATATTGGACGAGTGGTTGGAGGCGGATGGATGCGGTCTGCCCAATAGAGGTCTCAGGGGGAGGCCTATGTCCATTACCTAGTGGACTAAGGGGGCTGATGAAGAAGATGAATGTCTTATCAACGCATGAAATTTTATAAATATAAATTATTTTAAAATCTTTCAATTTATGTACATGGAATAGCATAATATATAGTGAAGGTATTTTAAGATTTAATCTAATTAAATACACATTAAGATATAAAATGCCTGCCTTCACAAGGGACGTGAGAATTATATTTATCTCGTTTTGTTCTATTGTACTGATCTAATATTACTCTTCATATTATGATGTAAGTAGAAAGATATCCAAATAAAAGACATGTTATTCACATAAACTGGATTGTAATTTGACCAGTATTACAAATAAAGGTGAAAGATATTAGTGAGCAATAAAGCTCAAATATTGTTGGTCAAATACGTGACCAAAATATAAATATTTATTTAATTTTACGATATTTATATTAAAGGTGAAATGAAAATTGCACAATGTATTTGCGATTTTGACATCAATAGAGATTTCATTGTTAAATTGCTTGTAAAAAATGCTTGTATTATAAGGTGAACGAAATCGGTCGTGGTGTTATTCGAACCACATCACTGTTGATATATTTATTTTATTGTAGGTACAAAAGACAGAACACAGTACATGCATACAATTAGGTACTAAAAGTAAATTATCAGAAATACAAATAAGACAGGTACCTCTTACGTAGGTACTAAACCTTAAATCAAAATATGACAGTAAAATGTGTGATTTAGTGTGGGAGCGCGCACGAGAGAGAGTTATAATGTGTATGTGTGTGAAAGAGAGATATAGAAAGATTGTGTGCGTGCGTGTGTGCTAATGCGTATGTGCGAGGGTTTGTGTATTTGTGTGTGCGTGTGTTTGTGAGGATGGGTGTACGTACGATGATGTACGATGATGTGGGTGATGTGTGTACGATGTGATTGACAAAACTCGCATAAGATTGATAGTTTTGACAGTAACTTTGTTATGTCCATGATTACAATAATAATGATGCAAAAACTTTGTTAAAAACCACTTGATGAGTATAAATTAGCACTACTAGTTTCGGGAGAGCACTCCTCAATCGACAGCTGTAATGGGGTAATGTATTCGGTATCAATCATAATTACGATACACATCACAAAACCGATTACTTTACCCCCACTCCCACCCCCACCAATCAACACAGCAACACATTTAGTAGGCACAGCATAGAAATAACATTATTTAGTTACAATACACCTATCGATGGAAGGAGTGCTCTCCCGAAACTGTTAGTTCTAATATATTTTCGTCTATTAGTAGTGTTTAGCAACGTATTTGGAACATTATTATTGTGACAAAACTCTCGTTTGTGAAATTATTGTCCAGACCAAGATTCAAATTTAGACCGTTTTTCCCATCACTAATTCGAGCATAATATAAATGTAATATGAATTAATAAAACGAGGGATGTGAATTCTGTCACATGAGATGATGTACCTAATGACATTCTGTCAAGCTACCTGCGTTGTAACGTGACACCGTAGACACACATGTATTTCTTTACTCTTTTTTTTAGAATTACGTCAGTGTCATATGATCTCTTTTACAATTCATGTTTATTATGTTGATTTTGTATAGTCTTTTTACGGGTTTATTTTATAATATGTAAGCAGGTGTGTGCACGAACAAATCAAATGACGGAACAACTGACAGATTATTTTTTAATAAAAAATCTAACGTATTATGAAATTCGAAAGATTATTAGTATACCTAATAGTAGGTTAACTGTGTATACCTAAGTTAATGTAAAAAAATCGTTATGTAAAAAGTGCCTACTATTAAATTTGGAGACAATTTTTGTTAACAGGTACCTACACAGATAAAAACGAGTCGGTTGTGGCCAACGCTAAACTTCTCACTAACAAGTTATTGTATAAAGTAGGTATTCATGTTTTGTGTGGAAAATATTCAGCATTTTTATGAAATGACTTTGTTAAATTATTTTTCTATTTAAATATTTTATTATGAAAACTTGATATTTCTTCAATGTCATTTTATGAAAGTGATGTGCCTTTTTACCAATTTGAAAATAAAAATTTCAAATTTTAAATTTCCTGAGCTTGTGGTCACTTTGAAATATTAGATCAGTGGTTCTTAACCTGGGTTCGATCGAACCCCAGGGGTTCGGTGAGTCAGTCTCGGGGGTTCGGTGGAGGTCAAGACCCCCGAATTTCTGAATTGGTTTCTGAAAGGCAACAGCAGAAGTCACACTGATTTGAAGTAAATATTAATTAATATGTTTCATGTTTTGATTTAGCTATTAAAATTTAATGTTTTGATCTTTGTTTTTTTTTTCATTTTGTACACCTGTATATAAATATATAAGTAGGTACCATGTTTTGAATTTGTAAAAATCTAATTTTATTTTTCATATTAGGTGGGGTTCGGTACCTCCAAAAAGGTTAAGAACCACTGTATTAGACAGTTAAATAAATGAGAAGCACTATTCAGATATCCTTCAAAATGTTATGGGGTCAAAGTGAGTATCAGATATACAATTTTGCAAAATTTTAAAAGAATCAAATGAGTACTTTAGTCTATAATCGATAAAGTACATAGCACGCAGCACTGTAGCACACACACAGAGATACATTGTGATGAAACTTTCAGAATACAATCTCAGCATGATACTAGTTGATAATCTGCAATAAAAACTAGCCTTAAAAATTGAGAAATCATAACTCCCCACTATATCCCCTTGGGTTAGTGAGGAGTAAGAAGCAAAAATTAAATATTCAAATTTTGTTCTTTATTCTAAAGAAAACTGACTGGTATCAGTAGGTAATACTAGAGTCATTGATAGATCGCGGATCGGTCAGTTTTATTTCCATGCATTGTCCGTCGGTATGTCGGTAAATAATTTAGATTATAAAAAAAAGTTTTAAGTATAATTTCATCGTTATGGAAAATCAAATTTCATAGTGTTTTTTTTATCTATTTTTATCAGATTTTTCTATTTTTTTTAAACATTGTCTAATTGATGTACTAGTACTATTAAATTTATATTTATTTAGAGATATCTATGACACAAAGAAGGAAGTATAAGATAGACCTATAGATAATAGTTTATCACTACACTTATCTTATAGATTTAAATTTTTGTTAAGACCCTTGTATACCTTAGGCATACGAATGTACACGATATGCACATTAAATTACCTTCTAATGTA
This sequence comes from Molanna angustata, assembly GCA_963576475.1. Classification (NCBI taxonomy): domain Eukaryota; kingdom Metazoa; phylum Arthropoda; class Insecta; order Trichoptera; family Molannidae; genus Molanna; species Molanna angustata. Next base: position 38,776,147 of record OY754964.1, on the reverse strand, counting down.
TGAGATACGAAATAATACATACATACATAGTAGGTACATTAATTATTATTATTAAAATCATAGATGTTAATAATAATAATTAATGTACCTACTTATAATACATATAGCGCCATTTCGTGTCTAATGTATGAGATACGAAAAAATATTGTATGATACCAAATCTGTAAGAATACAAATCTTTTTTTATGAAGAAAAGGTAGTAAAATTCAGAGTAATTGCAAGAATAGTAATGAAAAAAACACAGCTGGGGGGGGGGGCATGTCTGGTTCAATCGGCGAAATCAAAACCCTTGTGGTTACCCATATCATGGATATAATTATTATATGGAGTTCTACAATATCTTTAGATGTCATAGAACTCTATACGATAATTATATCCATGATATGGGTAATCACTGGGGCTTTGATTTCGTCGGTTGAACCAGGTGTCGGTTGAACCACTTGCCCCCTTGGTAGGTTTTCATTTTGCTTTTGATTGAAGTAAAAATCCAATCGATCGGCCTTGTAGTTTTTTTACGTTTCATACGGTAAAAAAATAAAAAAAAGGTTTATTAAAACTAATTTTACAAGAAAAGTAACTTACATTCAAATTTCCAAGATTCTATCTTATATAAAATACATTTAGTTTAAATAGAAATATAATATGATTTTTATCATCAAATGATAAATCTGAATTTTATATGTAAGTTAAAAATAAGTATGCTCTGAAAAAAATAATAGTTTACTTGTAAAACGCTCATTATGAAGAGCACTTAGTAAATATTTATCATAGATGTTAATAATAATAATTAATGTACCTACTTATAATACATATAGCGCCATTTTCGTGTATATATGTACAATTAAAATTACATAATCATTATACAAAACAAAAACATTTCGTAAAATGTATTTTTGAATAGGTATGTTCATAATATAATATTGAATCATATCAAGCATCACATGTCATATATCTCTGGTATCGGCATGTTTTTGTTCCGTCTCCCTCGACCTTTAGATATGCCCATCTGTCGTCCTTGTCTAGTGGGTAACTGCAACACGCGCTTGCGCAGACCAACTTTTGTACCTAAAAGTGTTTCTTTCAGTCACGCTGGAGCTTCGATGGACATAGGAGTTTATCGCTGAAAGTTTTCGAACATGATAAACACGAAAATATCGTAATTTCGTTAGAGAAAAAAACATTTTAGACGTTTCATGTGGCGTTATATTGAATTTTGTGATTCGAGACTATTTTAGTGTGTTGACTGTTTTTTGTCGTGTATGTAAATTCTATAAACATGTGTTATATTTATGAAGCAATGTTGAAGATGATAATCTTGACATTTTTTTGAAATTTGTGTCCTTGTGCGTTAAGGAAACCTACAGGATGAATTGTATTCATAACATACGGTGAGATAATGTTTTTTTTTGTTCATTAAAATAATTTCTTTAAAAGGTATTTAATAAAATTTATTTAATTAATAAATATATTATAGAAATTGACTATTGAAAAAATCTTATGGGTATATTAGAGATGATGGACCTCAAATGTTTATGTTACTTTTAACTTAAAATTTTACCGTCGCATACTTTTTCATATGTTTATTTTATGTTTAATTTTGATATTGAGAATGCCGTAATTTTCTCATTATCTAAGCACTTATCCATTTATGATTTTGAATTACAATATGTATTAATAGAATAGTTAAAAATACCGGACAACCGGCAAATTATGAAGGTACTTACTAACTGGATATTTATGGGGTAGGTAGGTATAAAGTTGTTTTTATATTGAATAAATTTCCAAAATAAGACTTTTTTGTTTCATAGGCTCCTTTATACATATATTTATGTAGGTATGTGTAAGAAACACATTTATTTTTATTACAGTTTATTTTCATAATCATTTACAATTTTTTTTTTCTTGTTTATTTTGTTTCGAAAATAAAATTTTAAGGGCAGAAATTAATAAAAAAAAATACATGTTAATATTATATACACATAGGTACGTTCAATTGAATAATAATATATTTTTTTAAAAAACAATTGATACTGCCTGTTCCGAAAATTAATGTAATCTATCGTTACTTTTATACCTACCGATTTTACTTAATAGGTATCGACACTGTAATAATGGTGTTTTTTTTTAATTCTATAATTTTTGTTATAATTGGGTGGGCACCTACTTAACTGCACGTGTATTTTTTTTTTTCATGTTTACATAGAGTATGAAAATTTATTTTGTAATTAATCAAGTAGGTAGGTACCTAAACATCTAAATATAAATATTTTTTGTGTTCCTGTTAGATGTAGGGTAGGTTTGTTATTTTGTTATTTTTAGTTGATATTTATATTTCAATAGATACATTATAATTTCGTGTAAATCTTCTTCTTCTTCCAATGGCGCTACAGCACATATTGAGCCTTGGGTCGAGGCAGGATTCGAACTCGCGACCACTGGATTACCTAGCGCGATGACCGCTCTGCCACCAACCATCTAAATATTTATGCTAATATTTCCATGAATAGGTAGATTACTTATTTTTATTGGCTATAGATTAAGAAATGAGGACACATGGAGAGAGCGCAAGATTATTATTATTATTTCGTATGGCATATGGCAATATTTAGAAAAGAAAAATAGCACTAGGCACGTCAAAAGTAAAAATATATATATATGATAGGTCATACGCAGGGTGCTCGTCACAGGCATATATCCAAGTCATCAAGCCAGGCAGCAGCCAATGCAGTGGCCGTGATAAAGTCGCTTTCGCCCCCATGATATCGTCGTACACTGCATTCGTGAACTATGTGTTGTACGGTTTGATGAGGAGCACCACAGTCACACTCAGGGTTCGGTCTCATACCCCATTTATAGAGGAATTCCCCACATCTGGCATGTTCAGTACGTACTCTATTAAGAGCAAGATGAAGATAGATGTAATTAAAATAATGAAAATTTACACATTGTGATGGTTTGGTCGATGATGAGACGATCTATGAATATTGACGAAGCGATGATAGAAAATGACGATGTGTGTCAAGATAGAAAAATGTGGCACTCTGGCTATCCCATGAGGGACATGACGTGATGGTATGTATGTAGTTTTCAAAATAGAAATAGTTCAATTTGGTATGCTCAGGAAGCGAGATTTTTGTAAACTGTATTTTGTATATTTTTTTACCTAACACGACAATTATGCGACGCAAACGGATAGTTCTCTAGGTAAAGTCAAGAACAACTTCACATCCTCAAATGATCATTTTTTGTAATATATCAGTGATAAATTATAATAATTCGCTACTTCGATTCACAATGAATATAAATTATCTATTTGAAGAATTTTTAATCTATTTGAAGAATTTTTAATATACCTACCTACTCGTTTATACCTACCTACATAAGAAAAAATAAAAACTATATTTTCCAGAACCTGAGGGCATTTATAAAAATTTGATCGATTGAATTAAACGTTATCTACGGAAATAAATCAGTTCAAACTTAATGCACTAATTATGTTATATCATAGATTTTCATATAGGTAATATAGGTTCAAGATGTCGCAGTTAGCAAATTTTGTATGAATCTTAGTGAGGATTTTTTTTCGCGGGACTTTTGAAAACAAGGTGGGCAGACCACATTGTTTTTCTAAAGAAAATAACGACTAATGTGAATTGTTTTCGGATTTATTTGTCGAAAATAAAAACACTTTGTTCGTTAAGATTTAGAGAACAGGTATCTAGGAAGTATTGAAATGAATGGAAAACTGCAATAAGTTGTCAACCAAGAAATCAAACGCGCGTTATACCATGACTCAATCATTGAACGGAGTAGATACTCCATCTAGTACCTACCTATATTATGAAAATCTATGTGTTATACCTACCTACATACCTACCAGTAGCGGATTTGCTTATAGAAGCCGAAAATCTTGGCTTGCCTATGAAAGAAATTCAAGACCTAATATAATTTTGATTGCAACCTTACTACAAAATAAAAATTGAACTGTTTGTAGATAAGTACAATGCCTTACAGATCCAAAATATGTTATTATTATTTTGGCACCACAATGAACAACGATGCTGAAAAACATAAAATTGTCAACATTTTCCTTTTTTCGGGGTTTGCGTAGATCAAAGGTTAAATGCACGCCCCTGCTACTTACAATATCAATATATAAATATAATTTGGATGATTTATATAGCGCCGTTTTCGTGAATATCTCACCTCAAGGGAGTCGGTTGAACTTATAGGATAAAGGTAGGTAGTATGAGCTGTAGGCTGTAGGCAGATAGAACACAATTTTAATTTAAATATTTATTGCTTCTCGGGCAACTAACAGGTCAATTATTAATTTAACACACACTCAATAACAAGTTGCCATATTCTGGAGACTTACGATATTGACCGTCTCACAGATCCAGCCTGATAACACTTTTAAAACTGTGACTCCACCGGGAATCGATCCCGGGACCTTTGGATCAGCAGTCAAATACCTAACCAACTGAGCCACGAAGGCCGACACTCATATGTGGAAGTAAGTAGGTACATACCTACGCTATACGCTCCATAAAAAAAGGTTTAAAAATCACGGTTTGCACTCTCTGCATGATAAATGTATGATTTTTTCAATTTAAAACATAATCGTTGATGACGTACGGCTGCCGTGGCACAGTTGGTAAGCCGTTTGACTTCTGTGCGGGCGTTCTGTGTTCGATCCCCAGCAGAGGAGAAAAAATCATCAGAAATTTCCATTTGGCAATAAACTCGCCACTTGCCCATGGTGCAAGGAAGTGTTTATTAATAATCTTATTATTATTATATCTAAGTAGGAACTACCATTCTTGCATTTTCCTTACCGTGCAGGTGTAGTAACACTACAGGTGGCTATAATTATTCCAAAGTTTGGTTATGTTATTAATCCCTTTGGGTTTTATCCTGGTGTTCCATGATGGTTCATACTGTTACGTCTATCATTGATAATTTTGCACTTTCTGTGGGGTCTCTAATCTTGAATATGCAGCATCTGGACCCGATGGTTTTTACTTTATACCTACCTATCTACTTGAGATTATGTACTTATGTACTTCAGTGGTTCGGTAACTTTCATCCCAATTAAATGAAATGATGAAACAATTAATCACGTATTTTTTAACTGTAAAAACAATAACAATTTCAAAAGTACATATATACAGATTACTCATCACATCAATCTTCACTTAATATACAACATCTTTTGTCTCTCCAAAATTCTCGTGTATTGTCTGTCATTTCAAAATTTATATTATTAAATAATTTAAACGTAAGATCAAAAATAACTTTCCTTATCTAGTAAACATTAAATTGGCACAAAGCATTATTTTCAGGGTGAATTGCCTAACAAAAAAAAAAACTTATGAAGTGCTTATGAAGTTTATAGAGATGCCACTAAGAACAAAATTGTCAATCGATTGTAAAATTCCAGCACGGAGAAACACGTGAAGTTAAATAAAAGGGTGTAAAAAATGACCCGATAGTTTAGCACTACTGAAATAGACCGAGACTTGCTGACAGGATAAATATTATATTATGCATAAAATATACTGGGAGCTTCTTCAAAGGGACTATCCGGGACTATCTATAGATGTGGCAGGTATATCATCTACAGAGAACTATCCAGTACAATCTGTAGAGATATCTGTAAGGTATATACATCTATTGAACGAGTACGTATCGACTACATCCATGTCCAAATTGAATTGCCTTCACGAGATCCTCCTCAATCCACTTTGGAACTCATTTGCGTACCATAATCGCTTTAGCAGTATCGGTGAGGTTTCTCTTTACTTTGGAAAATACTTGAATTTCACGCATAAAGTAAGACGATACGAGTATCTACCTCTCTATATTATAGGTGATGTTAAGTAGACCTCAGTAATCTTGTTTGCGGGAGTAAGTATATTTTTCAAAAATTCGACAAAATTAACAATGTTCAACCAATGACTGCTTGGGTTTGCCAAATATTTGGTCGAGTTACCCATGCTTTTGTCAATCATGGGGTAAGCAGAGAGAATTATTGACCACACAATTACATCTATGCTTATAAGACAGGTATCTACAGACGGCTAAAACGTTTCGCTTCTAAGTTTTTACAATTTTTTTAAATGTAGGTACCTACTTAGTTTTAGATGTAAAATAGATATACATACATATTTAAAATGTACTTAGTTTTCGATGTAATATATTTAAATTTGTGTGAACGTTATCTGACTTCGAATTTTTTCGAGTATCTACTTCATAATAGAGTATTTATAATAAAGAAAAGTTACAATAATATAAATATTCTGTTAAACTTATGTATATTTACTACTTGAAAATGTGCTTAGCACGAAACCGGTTATAGGTTGTAGTCTAAATAAACTGTGGAATTAAGTTATAAACGTTTATTTTATTTTTGTTTATTAAAAATTTAAAAAAAAATTTAATGGAATTACATCAAGAACTTTCTATCATAAAATTAAATCTAATTACTTCATAATATATTATGTATATTTTAACAATATTTTCTTCTTACACCAATCACACGAAAAGTATCAAGTTAAAAAAATGGTTCACCCTTTTTTTAAGTTTTCTTCACACATATTTTTCGCTAGCATACATTAAGTTATTATTTTTTTTCCTTATTTTTAATTGAGTCACAGTTTAAGTTATGCTTACGATTATAATGATTTAAACGGTTTTTTTATATTGATAATATGTTAAAACTGAAAAATATTATTGTTGAATCAAATCGAATAAATATCGTTTAATTTTGTTAAAATATTAAATGAATCTAGCTGGAAACTGTTTTTAGTTTCAGAGCTCTAACGGGTATTACTTTTGAATCGATTGCGAAAATCCCAGTAGGTACAGACAGAGAGATAGGTGAAGTTAAAGAAAAGGGTGTAAAAATAAAATAAATTTTATTTGTAAGATCATTTTAACTTGCTTCCAGTATTCTCGAACAAATTCATTGCTTATCTTTAAATAATTTGATAACTTATAATAATGAAAAATTGTATAAAACTCTAATAAAAAAAAATGTCTTATAATACATAAATAGGTATCTCAAAAATATAAAATGGTTAAAAATTTCAACTATGTATTTTAGTATATTCAATTATGTATTAAATTGTAGGTATAGTCGTGATGTTTTCATGGAAGTACTAATATAATTAAGGTAATTTATTATAACATTAAGCCTTCGGGTTTATTGACTTTCGGCAATATCTAAAAGCGATCATCGTATCGGTATAATAGATATCTAGAAATTGGTAGCTATATTAATTTGTAAATTATGTTTTAAAATTATTATAGAAGCATTCATGCTGCTCAATTTGGGAACCCATAAATTTGATTACTCGTTTTACATACGATAATTTAGTGTTCATTTTCACTAAACAATTTCTTTGTATGTATGTTATTTTGAATAAATATTTGGAAATTCATGATAGGATAATAATAAATTGTTCACATATAAAAAATATTGACATCAATAAAATGTCAGCAGTTATATTGCGCAGTACGAAAAATCACGTGAATAAAAATATAATTTGAAATTCATAATAGTTACGATCTCACACGGAAAAAAAAAGTTCAATAAATTTGTTTGAATTAAGAAAATATTGTATTGAGATAAAACAAAAAATCTTAATTTGAGAGAATATTATTTTCGATATATATGAAAAAATATTCTTGACTGAAGAAAACTGTTTTTTCTATGCATACATAAAAGTATTTTTTTTTTCACAAATTTGACGACTGTATCATACAGAGAGTGCAGTGTGTTTATCATGTTTTTGTGAGTATGACGTTCTATGAAATTATATTTTATTTTATATTGCTTCTCGGGTAACTAACAGGTAGGTACTATGTCAAATATTATAATTTAACACGCACCCAATAACAAGTTGACACATTTTGGAGACTTTCGATACTAATCGTCTTACAGATCCATACTGAAAACACAATTGAAAACTGTTGTCTCCATCGGGAATCGAACTCGGGACCTTTGGATCAGCAGTCAGATACCTAACCAAGTGAGCCACGAAGACCGAATATATCCAATGTACCTAAATGCGTATAGCCCAGATTTATAAGTTCTGACAGTAAATTTCATATTAAAAAAGCATAATATATTTTAAGCGCATCAACGTACAGTGGATCCGTTTTCCGTAAGCAAAGTTATTTTTTTTATGATTTTGCCTGTCAACATTTACGAAATGCTCTCACGTTCTGGAATTTTGAATTTAATTTTTGAGAGAATATCAACATTGTATTAGTAAAAACATACTTACTTCGTTGTGACTCTATAGAACTGTTTAATTTTTTATAAAGCTGATTTTATTTCATGAAATTCGATATTTTCTAATAAAATCATTAGGAAATATTCTCTTTATTAACGTACAAAAATAGCTATGTTTCATATTTGGTACAAGATTTGTACCACGTTTAATTTATGACGTAGAATGAAAGAGAACCAATATGCGATAAATCAATCAATTCGGTTCAAGATATTTTTCTTAATTAATAGTTATTTGGATGATCCTTGAATACAATACATGTTGTAAACATGTATAAAATTACAAAAGGGATGAAATATTTGTGTAAAGCTTGGTACAAAGTAACAATAAGAAAGGTTTTCATTAGTGAAGCGGATGATAAATCAAAGAACGGCTCGCGCCTGCGGTTCTCCGTCACTGATTATGATTTACCGCTGTTAAGTCAAACCCACAACTGGCCAGTAGTATTTCTAGTCCAGTCAACTAGTAGGTTCTTTGTTACTTCGGTACTTAGTTATTAAAATTGTGGATTAGGAGTGGAGGTTTTTGGTGTAAAGTTTTGTGTATTATCTATCATGCATTTATATTCCATTATTTATTTATATTCCATTTATATTTATATTCCATTCACTTTTATATGTATTAATTTTTATGTCATTGTGATTTGTGTATTGTCAGAAAACTGTTTACTCAAAACCAACATATTAGTTTTTATTTTTTCCAGATGTACCCACATACAGGCTAAGCCTTGTGGGATTTTGGTAAGTGTAATAAATGTTAAAATTAACCGAACTATAATTAGGCACTGATAACAAAGGTTTGGCTAAAACGCAGGTAGCCATTTCGGTTGTTATAATATTTTTTTTCTGTGTATTTAATATATGTATGTATATGTGTGTTTTTATAACTATGTATAATATACTCTTTGTTCTAAAAAAATATTCTTCGATTCAGAGTTAACTAGTGCTAGTTTGCTTGGTCGATCGATATGACTGGAATCGTGTATACTGGCAACAGATTTCCAGTCACACACAGTAATAAATAATTTGGTCCAGCGACTGGACTGATGTAAGATAAAGTTGAGGGTGGGTAGTAGGCAAATTATAGGTAGGTTGATTACAGGTAGATATCATCTACCTATAAACCATAGGTAGGTACATAATAACGACCTAACTACAACCGACCAACTCACTCCTACGCGATCGTCGGGCCCAGTCGGGTTTCTTTTTAATACGAAATTTGTATATGCAATGGATGAGTTATTTGGGTCCACGACATGACCCAATATTCATCCGTATTTTTATTTCTCCTTTATCTATATACCCGCATATTTCAAATGAATAATTCATCCGCAGACAAATAATATTATACAATTGGTGAAAAATAATTTGCATATATTTTTATTATTTATTCATTCTTTTCATAAAATAAATAGTACCTAATTTGTTCAGTTAAATCCGTACATTCTTTTAGAACAACGGAATTTGTATGTTGTATAGTCTCCGTGTTATGTAACATTCTAAAATGATTGTTTTTGTACCTCGTGAAACAAAAAAGTCGTTATGAAAATAAAAGATTTTTTTAATGTTACCTACCCAAGGATCTATTTAAATACCATTTTGGGTATAATTTGTTTTAAACGAAACAAATAATGTTAATCAATACATTTGTGACATTTGTTTATTTACTGTAAACTATCGTAAATGTCTTGTGATTGGTAACCCCCAAAATGTACTGGTAGTTCGGAGTTGAGTGTTATGGTTAAAACGATTTTTTTTTACTAGGTATAATATTTTTAAGAAAAATTTATATCCATAAAGTCCTTCCATATTTTCATGCGAATAGAATTTTCTATACCTACGTTACATAAATAACTGAATTTTAAAGTAGATGAAATTGGTTCACGTAGCCAAAACCACCACGTACGAAAATACTTTACCTATAACGTTTTATATTTATTCGAACGAAGAAAAAATGGAGGTATTTCATACAATGTTTGGCTGCTGCGTCTTTATAATGATAATATTATCTATATCACTATGTTAGCCTACATAAAATCCAATATGGTTGTGTGTAATACTTTGGGATTTTCTGATCATCTGGAAACATAAAACGTGGAACTAAACTTTATCGGCGTAAAAAAATAATTTGGAAATTATCAAACGCCGTCTATTTGAGACCATTTTGAATGTTTCAAAAATCACCATTATTTGATAGTATTTGCTTCTAATAGTTTTAGGTTCTTACATGGACACAAGAAATATCATTTTTGAACAAAAAATAGTTTTGATAATATTTCAAACATAAATTTGTTGATTTCTAATTAATTATGTAGGTGTGTGGAATAACAGAGAGGGGGACAGTTTGCACAGATACCAACCAGGCAAAAAATCAAAATTCGCGCTCTGCGTATCCCATGTTATTTCTCATGTTATTTGCCGATAACTATACCATACAGTGACTACATAGTACATATGCATTGGAGTCCATGGCCCTTACAAAAAGACATGTAGAAAAGCTCAAATGCACGCAGCGATCCATGGAAAGATCCATGCTTGGTATAAGCCTAAGAGAGAGAATAAGAAATGAGGAAATTAGGAAGAGAACCAGAGTACCAATGTCATGGATCGCGTAGCAAGATTGAAATGGCAATGGGCAGGCCATATTGCAAGACAAGACCCCACAACATGGAGCCCTAAAATATTAAGATGGAGACCTTGGGAAAACAAGAGAGGCGTCGGAAGACCTCAAAAAAGATGGTCCGACGACATAGCCGCTGTGGGGGGTAAAAATTGGCTGCAAGCAGCAACCGACAGAAAGAAATGGAAGGGTATGGAAGAGGCAGTGGAGGACAGAAGGCTGAAGAAGAAGAAGATACTATACGATTAATATTTAATTGATTTTAAATTTATTCTCAGACCCATACTTTGCCATACGTATGGCTTATAGTTTTTTACATTTCTGTAAAAAATATATTTTTTCTATAAATTAAATTAAATTAAATTGTTGTCTAATAATTTTTACATTTCTGTAGCATACCTAAATGTGTTTTAGAAGCGAAATGTGAAAAGCTTGAAATGTGAATGTTTTTCATACCCAATTTGAATATTGGATAAGTCAATTCACTTTAGGTAGGTATTTCGTATTTGATCAAAATGTTATCTGTTGGACGTCACACAAAATTTATTTCATCAAGTCGAAATGTTGCCAACATTATACCTAATATATCGAAACAAGTTCTAATAAACAATAATAATTTTATTTATATTTCTCCACTTAAATACATACACAAGTTGTTGGGAATTACTATGTTTTGATATTTTATTAATAAACTTTTTAACAACTCAGAAGAGACGAAGTTGGGATATTATAGAAGAACAACAAAACAACAACAACAACAGTTCACGTAAACCAGCCGATGACAGGTCGTAAGCCCTGTAGGTGCCTTGAGTTCCTGGTTTTTTTTTTTTTAAGATATTTATTTTTTAATAAAAAAGTAATACATTGTTCTTTTCCCGCCAAACTGCAAAGCAGTTTTTTGGCAGAGCAGATTCTCTCTTTCACATAATTTTATAAATTCACATATAATTATTTCAATAAAGTAATCTCAAATATTAAAGATACAGAGACCAAACAAAAATTTGGAAAGAAAAAAAAAAAAAAAAACTTGAAATTCGATAGAAAAAAAAAATTGAATTAAACCTTACACATAATATACATTAGATATACCTATAATTAATCAACAATAATAATTTAAAGTCTAACGGACGCTTGAATTCAGATACAGATGTTAAAGAGTATTTTTTATACTAACTATTTTCGTTTCGTCAGACTTTAAAATATTTCTTATCCTAATCGGCAACGCGTTAATAATATGCGGTACAAGATGTTTCCTGGTACGATCTCATCTCCATACACGTTGTTTGTCTTAGGTACCTGCAGGGCACGCTCCATCGCCAGCCTTGTCCCATATATGTGACTTATTTCTGTTTTAAAAGATTCATTTTTGTATTCTTCCAAAATGATGCACTGTTTTACTTTATTTTGTATTGGGAGTATTTTACATATTTCAAATAATTTTTCATATTGACTATTACATGATTTTTTTGTATTGTTGTCCACCAACATTTTCAAGAAATTGATTTGAATTTGTCGAGTCGAACAATCGAGTCGACCATAGCATAGTACATAGAATACAGTATGGCCCGAGAAACACTACCCTTTAACATATAAAAATTACACAATATTGAATTTAATTTTGTACAAATGAGTTCTACGTGTTTACTCCAATTAAATGTATTATCAATCTGTAGGTATGTATATTGGTCAACTTTTTCAATTTCTGAACATGCACAATCAATATAATTTTTGTGCATGCATTCATAGGTATGTCCAACAATTTTGAATGCTACATTTTTTTATTTTGAATGAGCTGACCGTATGTGTACATATTTCGTTTTCTTCACATTTACAATAATTCCGTTGTCATCGGCCCATTTAAATATGTTATTTAGGTCATGTTGGATGTTTTTTTCGATGATAGTCGTATCATAATCTGCATACAAAATTCCTAAGTCATCCGCAAACATGTATTTACTACAGTATTTAATGACATTCCCGAGTGTATTGACATGCATAATGTAGCATAATGGTCCAGTGATTGATCCAGTTGCCACTCAGTATTTGGCTGTCCTTTTCTCGCTTATTCTGTCCTTAATTTTGACTACAAATTGCCTCTCACTGAGATAACTCTCGAACCACTTCTTCATTGGTCCTCTGATACCACATTCTTCCATAGCTACCATAAGCGTTTCGTGGTCAAGAGTATCGAATGCTTTTTTGAAGTCTATAAATAGTGCAACCACATGTTTCCTCTTATCCAAATTTTCATTTATTTCATCTGTAAATTTACTTAATAATAAATTTGTGCTTTTGTTTTTTTGAAATCCATATTGAATTGGGTTTATTATTTTAAATTTGTCCATAAAGTTATTTATTTGGTCCACTATGATTCGTTCTATTATTTTATCTATGCTAGACAATAAGGCTATTGGTCTATAATTTGTAGTCTTTTTGTGATCACCCTGTTTGTAAATTGGTCTAATTATAGATAACTTTAACATTTCTGGAAACATTCCTTTTTCGATAGATAAATTAATTAATCTAGAAATCACCGGTCCTATACAATGTTTTACTGACTTTATGTCAGACATTCTTATTTTATCTACTCCCGGTGCTTTTTTCGAAGACATTTTATCGATACATTTAATTACCTCATCTGTAGAAACTTTTTTCATCCTCATTGAGTGACCAATAGGCACTGAATATTCTGATCTTTTTAAAAATTCTACATTACATTTATGTTTTATGTCTTCAATTTCGTTTGAAAATGTATCCGCGAATTCATTGCATATAATTTCCATGTTTCCTTGTTTATTCATATGTTTTTCTATAACACTATCCAATGACAGTTTTTCTCTTCCTAGCCATTCATTTATATTTTGCCATAACTTTCTGTAATTTCCGATGTTTTCATTAATTATTTGTTTTCTGTAATTATTTTTAGCGTTATTTATACATTTGTTTGTTTTGTTTCTCCATTTAGTGTATTCAAGTCTTCTAATAGTATCACCAGGAGAGTTTTTCCAATGTCTAAACAGATTTTATTTCCTTTTCAGATACAATTGTTTCTTTTCTTGCCTTATTGTATATATTATTATAAGTATCGTAAATTTCTTGGTATAATTTTAATGGGCATGATATATGTTCCATATTTCTCCATTCGACTTCATTTAATAAATTGGAGACAATATTATTGTTTAGAATAGTAATATTGTTTTTTTTGCCACCCGTTACTTCTGGTTCGTCATTATTTGCTATTGTTAACCCAATAATATAGTGGTCTGCTACTTTCTGTGTGACTACAGTCGAGTGCAAAGTGTCGGTTTTACCTCTCACGTATAAGTGGTCTATGCATGATTTCACGTTTCTTCCATCAACAATCTCGTCTCTGGTCACATCACATATCAATTTGCAAAGACCATATTCACTTAACTTATTATTGTATTCGATTACCTGTCTGTTATTATCTTTTAGTATATTTATGTTAATATCTTCCATTAATATAATTTCTTCTCTTTTTGGTATATTACTTAGTATAATATTCAGTTCGGTCACAAAGTTCTTAACATTTAGTTGAGGTGGTCTATACATAGCTAGAATCCATCTGGTATCAAAATTTTTGGTTACTTTGCCGTAGATCGCTTCACTGTATTTTAACTGTAGTGTGAATTCTTCAAATTTGCATTTTTCATTTACATAAATCATAATACCTCCTCTTCTTCTATAATATCCCAACTTCGTCTCTATTGAGATGTCAAAAGTTTGTTAGTAAAAATATCATTTCACTCCCTAGCAATCCAATGAGAATCCAATGTTTGCGTTTATACAATTATAAAATTTTCGACCATGTTTTGAGTTCCTCCAATTAATCTTTGCCTATCTAAGAATAATTCCCGTTTTAAGACAGGCAATTTAATCACAAATTTAGTAAACGTCCACTTCAAGCTATGTACATGCTTTTGATATGTATTGGAAAATAGAAATAAAAAAAAATATAATAATAGGAAGATTTATAGTATATGTTTGATAAAGTCAAATTTAAGTTTGAAATATCATTAAAATCCGCCAAAATTTTATTTGCCGTTGTTACTTATTTTTGTGTCGACGAAATACAGCTGTAAAAAATATAAAATAAGTAAGTACCTACCTATGTACTTTTTATTCAAACGTTCTGAAAATTATAAATTTAAGCATGGATCCATTAGACGAAATTATCCTCGTAAACTAATGCTGTTAGAAAAAAAATAGTGAATAGGCTGTATTTGTAGAGTATAGGTCTATTCATCGACCTTTTTCAAGACCATTTTTGTATAATTTAAAAGTTTCTACGTAAAACGAAGATTTGTTTTTATGTTCTGAAAAATAACAAACCCCAATAAACGTCATTTCTGACTTCCGAAATTGAATTTATTTAACGTTGTATCTTTAAAACAAACAATAAAACCATTAAGAATAATAATATTTCATTTCTACGTTGATGCTTCTGTTATAATGGCCTGATACCTAATTTCGATAAACTAAACAAAAACAGTTACTGATATTGAGGGGCGAGTTGAATTCGAGCGAACTTTGTAACTATTTCGTAATAATGTTGCAGATTTTGACGATTCGTTCATAATGAACGATTCACATTATGAATTCCAACAAATATTCATTCAAAAGGTATTTTCTCAATTCATTCAAATGTTGTCATAAAATTAGTTTTTTTTTAAATATTTATTATTTGAACTGCAACGAAAAACTCAATATACCAACATAGAAGTCTTTACAAAATTGGCAGACTTAGCATACAATTTTTGACAAATGACATTAGAATTGATGCAGAAGATTGCTTTGAGGCACCGGCTTAGAGTATCGAAAATAAAACAGGCGAATTGAAATATCTCCCAAATAACAGTAATGATATTCACCACCCATTCTGAATGTAGGTGAGACTGGGCAAGTATGTAGGAATACACGGATGTGTCATATTTCCTTTTATGTGGTAATTCACACCCGCACATCTGTTGCTAGTTACCCCAAATTATGGGATATTCTTCTTCTTCTTCAGCCCTCCTTCGTCCAGTAATGGACATAGGTCTCCCCCTGAGACCTCCACAGCTCTCTGGATCTTGGGCAGACCGCATCCATCGGCCCCACTAATATCATCAGACCGCCTTGTTTGAGGGCCTTCCCACACTTCTTTTATCCGTTTTAGGTCGCCATTCAATTGTCATATATACCGAGATAGAATGGCTTTAGACTGAACGATTCATTGCTTTGAACGAAATTCACCATTACTATTTTCATAATGTCTGAACGTTATTTTGTCAAAGATAATAAATTGCATCTCCCTTGTAACGAAGCCCGGAGTCCCGGTTTGTTTTCCCTTGGCGGCGGTTTGGAAATGTGAAGGGCGTTACGGACAAGCTCATAAAATCCATCGCCAACAAAGACGTAAAATTAAATTATATTTATGTCACGTACCTAAATGTGCTCATAAAAATCTTTTGTGCGCTTTGTTTGACGTTTTCAGTTACGCTACACTAATCCAATTTCCCGCACTTTTTCGTCAAGAAAGTATTAGGTACCTATGTACTTTCATCTTACTACCGTATCTTTCGGTTTATATGATCATAGTGTGTCGTTGTCTTTCTTGAAAGCATGTGTGTGTAAGTTTTTTATAAATTTGCAACATTTAATTTAAGTATTATGTTCTATATGCGCTTTTTATTATCCGATTGCGATGAAACCATTGACATGAATACTACGTAACTACATAGACGAATAACCTAGCCGCAAAAACCGAGCCGATCAGGAAAATGCTGTTAGGTAAAAGTATGTTTGTTTTTTCAGTAAAAGTATGAAAGAAAAAAAAAACGAAAAGAAGTTTTCACTTTATAAAAAATCATTTATTATTAATCTATTTATTCAAATATTATCTAGGCACATATAAAACAATGTAAGTAGTGTATTATTATGTTTTCTTTTTGCTTAACAGTATTCATATCAGTTTCATCTAGTTATTCATCAGTCAAGTTTTTCATCTAGTTATCTTCAGATCAATGGATGAAACTTTTTTTCAGATCAATGGATGAAACGTTTGGTGTACATCCGGGGATGTTTCTGTGTTTTTTGTTTATTCTAAAAAATCCAATTTTAATTTAGAGAATATCTGTAAATATGTAAACTCAATAGCTGTTAGCGATGATTACATGAAAATTCTTCGAAACACAATTGTTCGAATGCGCAATTGTACGAATGACAATTTTTCGAAAATCAGTTATAAGAATGACAATTTTCCGAAAACAAATTATTCGAACTAACATTTGTTGGAAAACCAATTGACCGAATTTAATATATTTTTGTGTCATTATGTTGCCTCCTTTGACATATTTGTTGCCAGTAAAATATATTCGATGTAGACTATTATTACTTGCTGTATTATTGTTGGGTACTCTCAATATCATGTATTTTGATGAAACCTCTTGCCTTCCACTTCTCTTGTTTTGACAGCGCGGTGCGTCGCCATGTTGTTTATTCCATAGATTTTTATTATAATAATACCTACTATGTAGATGTAGTACTCCGTGCAAAAAGTGAGTCATGGAATATCGCGCGTTTGACGTTTTGGTTGACAACATATTTCAGTTTTCCTTACATTTCAACACATCCTAGATAACTTTTCTCTAAATCTAAATAAACAATGTGTTTTTTACGACAAATAAATCGGAAAACAATTCACATTAGTCGTTATTTTCTATGGAAAAACGATGTACTAAAACGTCAAAAATCCCCCGGAAAAATGCCTCACTTCGATTCATACAAAAAACTACGACATCTAGTATATTATAATGAAAATCTATGGTTTATTTCTCTCACAATGCTACCAACATGACGTCATAAAAATTCGAACAATTGTAATTTCTGATAATTGTGTGTTCGGAAAATTGTTTTTCGAAAAAATGTGATTCGAATAATTGCCATTCGTAAAATTGATTTTCGTAAAATTGAGCATTCGAATAATTGTTTTTCGAATAATTTTCCTGTCACCGTTAGCGATAACTGTGTGTTAAATGAGACAAAATATAATGATTTTTAAACTTGTACAAAGAAAACTTGTTGTTTTATATTCTTTCATTGCAGTTCTATATTTACATTAAAAAATTGTATTATTTTCTAGTATTGCCTACATAATAATATATGTATGTTTGTAGATAGGTATTGGATGTGGTTGGACCCTTCTCAGTCTGATAAACTTTCCCTCTGTACTTTGAATTGAAACTGTGCAGGATATACGGACCAATGCACGAAAATAAAGCTAGAGGAATGAGACTAAAATATTATAGGTACCTACAAGAGGGATGCACGGTATGCTCTTTCATTAAGAGTAGATGGCATATGATGATGAGTAAAATATTATGGTAAAATTTGGCAGACTGAAATAATACATAATTACAGAAGTTAATATTATTTTCTTTCTAACTGTGCAGTTTAAAATGTATACATACATATTTATAATAAAATACAGCAGAACTTCACCGCTATTGGTAGCTGTGCCCTAAATATGAAAACATATAGCATTAATTTATCACTAATAATTCTACATGCACACTTATTTGGAAAAGTAGAAATGCATTTATTTGATTATTTGAAGCTATATTGAAATATGACAAAAACGCACATAAATAATTTGAAATATGCTAAATTAGTAATCTAATTTTATAATATAATCATATCTTCGCTACTTCCACCACCACCCGCTCTGCATATGGGGACTGTAAACGGCCCCTTCACAGAACGCTGAGTCAGTGATTAGAAAAAAATGCGTAGCACGAAAAGTAGCTTATGGAGCCCTCTATATTAACAATCTCGGCACCATGGTGCAAAAAGAACAATCGACGAATGTGAAAGATTCAAACTCGTGGACTGTCAGTCATTGACTTAGATCTTTTTAAATGAGAAACATCAAGGCATGACCAAGATCTCTGTAAAAAATCAACCTACTTGGGATTCTAACAAAAGTAAGGCACCATAACTATGACAAAACTTCTTAAAGGCTTTAAAATTGTTATTCGAGATCACAAAATCTGCGTGACCAATGGGACCGTGAAGAGGCCCACGGACAGCAACGAGGAGCTCTGATTTATAAGAGGACACCATTGGGTGGCAACAAAGTTTGGTCCGGGTATTGACACAACTGACATGAGGCAGAGGAGAAGGAGAATTTTAAATCTGTGAAGATTACTTTATTATATAATTTATTATAATATGACTACCTATGTCAGAGGGTCATTCAAAGTGGCACCGATAACTGAGATGAAGATTATTCGGTAAAAAGACGCTCAACATCCGCTCAGCTGGACCTAAGGGTAGAGGCAGACCCACAGCATCATGGTGGTCCAGTATTGAGAAGGAGCTGGCGGCTTTGAGTGTTCCCGTTGTGACATTCCAGGACTGAAGATCCTGGCGCATACGTACAAGGATGCCCGACCCTGGATTAACCGGGATAGAGGTGCAAGAAACAGAAGAATATGAATATAAATCAATAGTGAACTGCGATGATATTTTTATAATATTGTTTCGCAAATTTATCAATGTTTTTTTTATGTTTTTGTATTGTGATCTGATATATTTTTGCCATGTGGTTGTTTTGTGTTTCAAATCATCTTCCTCTTCAGTTATCTTACCACTGCCTCTACAAGATACTTCCATTTGTCTCCTTCCGAAAAAGTTTAAAGAATAGGGAATTTCAGTTAAAAAATAAACAACACAAAAAATAAATTGCATTATATTATGAATATTTGTTTAAGGTAAAATTAAAAATATTAATTTAATTATGTAATGTATAACGTATTATTCCAAAAAAATATCACACATACTTATTTAATGTAAAGAAAAATACTTTTATTCTTTAATCGAAATTATGTGCATATTAATTTTTATAAATAAACCGATCGCAGTGAATAGTTGGTAAGCCTTTCGGCTTTTGTGCTGGCATCCTGGATTCGATCTCCAACAGAAGAGAAATTTATTTAAATTCATTTCTCACGCAAATATTGCTTCTCTGGGTTGGTAACACTAGTTAGTTAGAAGACATTGTCATACGGCAATGAACTTGCGCAGGGTGCAAGTGGCGAGTGGCGTAGTTATTTTTTTATGGCGATGGCCGATTTACATATTATATAATAGACAATTAAGTTCTACAAATTAAAACACTCAATTATTATTATTACCATTATACGCTTTCTCAAAATAATTAGCAGATCAATGCGTAAATTATTTAATAGATCAAAATAAAATGCAACAAACGAACCGATCGAGCTTTTAATTGGGAATAATTCACCTATCCAGATGTTTAACATATTTTATATTATTTACATTTGAGAATATTGACAGTATTAAAATATATAAAGTAAATATAACAAGGCATGATTAATAATACCAATTATAAATATTCCACTTAACGAATAAAAACTTATAATAAGCTGAATTTCATATTTAATGTAGTTAAGTGAGAAGGAAGGATTGGGTAAGGACGGCAATAGGACGGGATATCAAAGGATTAGGCTCTAAAGAGGTCTCTATACTACCTATCAACCCTAGTGATTCTCGATTGTTAACTTTTAAAAAATCTTTAACTATTCTTCATGTTTTTTTATTGACAAACATTTTTTCAACATCTCAATAGAGACGGCAGTTCAGGGGTGACATCTGTGTGTGAAACCGTCATCTCATTTATAAGGACTGTTGCTTTCATTGTTTACAAATAAATATTAATTTCTCAATTTCTCAATAGATGACGTTACAAAAATGTTTCTCCGTTACTCCATAGATGACAATAGTAATAATGCATTATTTTCAGGTAAAATGCTACACACTATTCAAATATACATATAGAACTTTCAAAAATTACATCGATAAGGGGACTCAACAAGAAGGCATAATTGATGAACGTTGCGCAAGCGCATAAAGTGATCACGTAAACCAGCCGATGACAGGTCGTAAGCCCTGTAGGTGCCTCGAGTTCCTGGTTCTTCTACAATATCCCTACTTCGTCTTTATTGAGATGTTGAAAAAAAAATTGTCAATAAAAATATCATTTGACTCCCGAAAGGGAAAAAAATGCAATGTTTGCGTATATGCAATTAAAAAAGAATATTCGATATTCTACATATTATATTCATTATTACCGACGTTCGTCATTTTATTTTAATTTTTTCGATCAATCAAAAATTTCTAAATTACAGCTGAACGATTTTGGAATAATCCCAGTGGCTGACATAATGAAAAAATATTATTATTATTATTATAAAATATATCTGTAAACTTTTGTACCTATTATGTTATACCGAAATATTTTCATTATTTTCTCAAATTGGGCTTTTTTCTGTGGATTCGTTCTGGAAAAACATAAGATTCTCGTATAAACAGAAGAACAACTATTAATTATATATTTTATTATACTTACCACATGATAAATGATGCTATCTTAGGAAACGATTCGTTTTATTATCACCTGAGACTCTCTTAGGTTATTATTTTTCGATTCGTGGGATGTGAACCATATTATTTGAGAAAAAGTAATACGAGATAAACAGAAAAATAATGAATATAAACCGCAAAGATGATATGAAAAAATAAAGTTAATATTTAAGGAGAAAAGAACTCTGGGAGGCATCTCACACTCAGGTCGTTTGGAACACAGAGTCCCACCACTATCTAAAGGTTGAAGTGTTGGACAGAGCCTACAAGGCGACATAGTTGATCGATGCTCTGGTGTGAGTGGTCCTATAAAGAGGAAGATATTGTCTTCAGGGTTCCGCAATTCTCCAAGCGAGAGAATTTTCTCTTAAATACAGAAAAAAATATTGTTAAGTAGAGCAACACAAGAGCGAAATATTAAAGCTCTTGTTGTGATTCTGAATCATTAAACTGCGCTGTAAAAATTCTTATTATTATTATTAAGCTGAATTAAAAAAAAAACATTGATTAGTAACATGATAACACACGAAAAGTAGATCATGGTGCAATCAATGTGTTTAGTTTAATATTATAGTCGGAATATCATGGATTTTATAAAATTATTTATGCTTGTTTGTGGCAGGAATTTACTTTGACACATGTGTGTCAGAATAATTGAAAAGTGAGCATGAAACGATGAACATGAACATGATGAGCATGAACTTAAATAAACGAAGTAAAAAAATGCATAATCAGTGCATAAGATTGTCTTAACTGAATAAGATATCAGTGAATAAAATTGTTTTTTGTTTGATTATAGGTACAACATGATCGTATGTACATGCATAGATTTAATCGTTAAACTAGCCAACCTCATACTCCTCACTACCAAGTCACTCCACAAAGCGTTCAAATTTTGCATGGGAAATCATAAGTATTTTCATGAAATGAGTTTGAACTATTTTACGCACTTTTCAAAATTTCGATTGTGACGGCTTCTAATTTGTAGAATTCCATTATGATAATGATGAATATGAACACATATTGTCTAATTCTACAATTTATTTATTTTACTCCCAACGACCGTTTCGGCTTATAAGGCCATAATCAACTGGTCACCTGTTGATTATATATGTGTTCATATTCATCATTATTTCAACAATTTTTTTTATTTAAATATTTTATTATGAAAACTTGATAATTCTTCAATGCCATTTTTTGAATCTGATGTGCCTTTTTACCAATTTGAAAATAAAAATATCAATTTTTTAGTTTCCTGAAGTTGGGGTCACATTGAAATATTAAAAAGCGAAAAATATTGAGAACCACTGATCAGATATCATCCGAAATCTATATATTATATACATATATACAAATTTGAAAAGATTTGAACGAGTACTTAGTCCATAATCGATAAGTTAGTATATATACGCCGTACATAGAACACACACAGATACATTGTGATGAAGCATTCTGCGATTATCTGCAACAAAAAAAATAACCCTAAAATTACGAATTCATAACCCCCACTTGGAGTTCTGAGGAGTAAAAATATATAAAACCTTGTTTACACTTATTTAATTTTCAATCTTTCGTTTAATTCAATTTCAAACAATTGATAATATCTGTTCTTTTAGATATGTAAATATTTAGTACGTGAGTAAAAATAATTCAAATTGTTTTCCGTCTGTTTTTTTTTCGCTCAGCAAAGAAATTGGAATTTTAAGAATATTCAAGATGGTATCTAATACCAGACGACCGCATTGAAAGAAGAAAAAATCCTCAGATAACGAAACAAAAGCTTTAGAAATTAAACAAATAAATCAAACGAAATCCTCGGTGAAATGTCCCTTAGCACTGCTTCCGTACAACTGTGGCGGCGCTTATTATTATTTTGTAATCCTTTGTGATATTTTGGGTTATATTTGGATGAAAAGTATCACAATTATTGTGTTCAGATCAAAGAACATAAATCTTGCCACAAGTATTTGAGGGCAGAAAATAATTATTCTTCTCAGTCTCCGTTACGTTTCTTTGAACCGTTCGTTTTCTTCCAGGTCGATGTTTTAACTTGATTAGAGCACTTCTTAATTCATCTCGATTTCTATGATGAATTGAATTTATTATTATCTTTTGCGGTATATTTGTAAAGATGAAGTTTACAAAATAAATTAATGTACTGATTCAATTGTACCTACTAATATTTCATTGATACAGAATCTTGATGTAGGTACTTACCTAAATCAGTATTAAAATAACCATTTTTTATATTAATTTTATTTTAATTGACCAAATGCTTTAGTAAAATTTTCTATAAAAACATTTTTTTTGCATAGGCTATGAAAACCGTAATGCGTAGTATGAGTAAATTCACGGGAAAATACTTGAGGTATGCATATGGGCTAAGTACATTTTTTTTTTGTTTTGTTACAATACGAGAATTGAATATACCAAAAGTTGTTAAAGCCCTTCGGCATACGGATGAATACAAATATGCACACTAAATTGCCTTCTAATGTACGAAACACGAAAACATATTGTTATCTGCGATATTTTTTTCGAACCGAAAAGGTAAAATTTAGAGGTTGATTTTCATACTCTTTCAATTTAAGTAAAAATCTACGTCATAGCTATTAAAAATTACAAAAAAACGTTATTAAAACTAATTTTACAAGAAACGTAAAAATAAAAAAAAAATGTTCTTTATTTCAAAGACGTATCTGTTCGGTAAATGTGGCAACATTCCTTACCTATTTCCTCTCCTTAAATATTGTTACCTACATAGGACTGTCAGCTGTGCGATACAGCAGTGTAAACATCATTCGTCAACTTGTCGTGTACGTCACACAGTTGAAGTTAAAATTAGTTCGATACATATACGATCGAAGTATACATATTTTGTGAATTAAGCGCCGTGCGCCCCCTTAAAAATACCCAAACCGTGTTTGGAAGTGGTGTCGTTCACCAACAATAGTGAGTGTTGTGATACCAGAAGTTAGTGAGTGCCTTCCGTGAAGAAACTCCTGAAGAAGGAAGAAATTCGCCACCAGGTAGGTGCAATATTCCCTTCGCTCTGTATCCAACAGTATCTTTTGAGGGTAGGTACCTACTGGGGAAGAGATTTTCAAAATTTTCTATTTAGCCTACTATAAACTTGTAGCGAGATACATCTCGATAAATGATTTCCTCCGATAAATGATCTATCCCGAAGATGATTCGGCCCAGTATAAAGGCGCGGACGCAGAATAAAGTCATTAATTAGCTGTGTGACCTTCAGTACCTAAATTTCATTCTCTGCCGTCGCGTTAAGTAGGTACCTACATATGTATCTTCAATAATCGTGCTTCATTTGAAAAGTTCTATAATCAAAACATACTGTACCAATAAAAATGTTCATCTTGTGTAAGTAGCATTTTATTTTAACAAAACGTTACCTTTCAATTTAATATATAATCACGTAAAATTGGTGACCCTGACGTGATGAACTCAAAGAACTCCGTTTCGTAAAGAATAGAGCGAGATAACTAACTTAATTTTTCTAGATGTAATATCTATTGATTTTTTTCAGGAGAAACTATTTATTATCTTTATCGTCGTGAAATTTTATGCAAACAGAATTAAGGAATCGGATGTTGCCTCAGGCATTAATATTCATGTAAAAATGTCAGCGCCATAATACTTTGTTGGAATATATAATCGTGTCGTGAGTTGTTCTTCCTGCGACCCTAACAACTCTCGCCTTGACTAACAACAGATTTCTCATAGTTAGCTATCGGTAGTCCCTCATTATTATTGATCACCAATCACCGATCAGAAATGGCATCCTCTTATTTTTTACTATCTATGATAATTGAAGTACCAGTCTGAATAACATTATTTATATTGGAAATATATTTCCAAGGTTTCTTTCACATCCAACACGTACTACGTTGTTATGATCGCGCGAGATTACATAACATTGTCGTTGTAATATCAATATTGAAATTCACCACCTGTTCGATTAAATACATAATATTAAGCTATAAATATCAATTGTATGGATATATGATATCTCTTTAAATCGTCGTTAATTTTGCTGGAATGTCGAGGGTCCATTTCTTACTTAGAGTGCGACTCTTTAGGTTTTCTCGTTAAATCATTTATTTTTAACAACTTGAAGATATACGATATCCTTTTGTATCCGTTACTAACTTTGCTGGAATTTCAAGGACCGACGATACCTTCGAAAGGCTATCGGTAAGCTGCGCATGTGGTTTATTAATTTTTACCATCACCTATAAAACAAGCGTTTGTTCTGCAAATATACCTTTTTATAGTGTAGTTAATCCGAAGATTGCGAAATTAATGTTAGAAATATTTAGTAAATTTATTTTTATGATAATCTATTATTGAATGGATTCGAAACATTGTCCCTTCACCTCAAACATTCATGGTTCAATTATTATTTTGTGTCCAGAGATAGAGCAATAAACTGGGCAATTTATATACCTACCAATAAAACACGGTGCAATCAATATAAATATTATCTTGATACCTTGCAGCAATCACTTTGTGGCTCAACACCTTTGAAAAGTGTCGTTAGCAAAAAAGTTATAATTTTAATAAATTAATATAAATATTACCCACTTAGTTAACAGTTCTTTCAAGATTCTGTAAAAATTTCTAAATCATCGATACATATAACTTACTAGTATAGTTATTGTATAAAGTCTGGTGTCGCTACTCCCACCACCACCCGCTCTGCATATGGGGACTGTAAACGGCCCCTTCACAGAACGAAGTGGCCGTCTGGTGTCTGGTGTCATCTATATAGTATTTAATTATTTATAAAGAATTTCCGATATATTTTTTCAACACTTATATATCCTTTCATGTCTATTTTCTTCGGCCAATATACTCTCCTTTGAATCAGTACAAGAACTAGCTTCACTGCTAGATAGATACTTTTGTTGTACGTTTAATCTATTCATTTTTTATAATTTTCTGGTCTGGTGATCCCTTGTTAAGGTATTACCAATGTACCAAATAGTTGGCTTCACATCCACTGGCAAACAGAACGCCATCTCCAGCAGTGAGGTATTGGATATGATTTAATCACTTGAACAATAATTTTACATAGCTATATTGAAGTTTTTAATGTTCTCTGTCATTCAACTCATAAACTATATTATTATGATGGTATATTTAATTGGTACCTATAGTTTTTTTTATTTGTTGGCAGTTTTTATTTAATATTCAATTTTATCCCATGATGTAATTTGAATTCAGAGAAATAATAATTACATCTGATTCCTCGTTATTTGTCACAGCGATATGCGGGTCTCTTGTTTATTAATGTATCATAATTATACACTGCTTTAAATAATAACAACTCCAATCTAAATAAGCACATTTATCTTCTTGGGGGTACACTTACATACTTTGTGTAGGAAGCCATGTATTATCTTCTTATGTTACACAATTATAAAACAATAATATAATGTTTTACATATTTGCCTTTTCGTTTAATATAATTTATTGCATTCAGATTATGTGGGAGTGAAAAATTCTACACGGTTCTTAATCAAACCTTTTTACTAGTTTTTTTATTAATCAACCTTCTCTCGATTTCTCGTTGTAGATTTATAAGTTTTGTTGTTCAAACAGTTTGTTTTTTATCTGTATAATGATAAGAAATACCTTACTTTTTTCATCATTTGACTGCCGTAGCCCAGTATTAGTAATTCGTGTGATTTCTGTATTTCCGGCAAACGAGACATTTATTTCTCACACATTCTGGTTGAACGAAATTGTAAACAAACAGTGAATTGATTTTTTTCTGGGTATAATAAGTGTTTGATTAACGAGGTAATACATACATAGTGAAAATCGTAATAGGTAAATATTTATTCATAAAATTCGATACCTGAATTAATATGAACGCCAGCATCATATGTTGATAATAAAAGTACGTCCAATTCTGTAATTTTCTTAACTAAAATAGGAACGTTCCTAGTTCCTACATGTTAGAACTAAGGTCATTTGAACTTAAGTTCGCATCCTGTAACTGACGTTGTTCCTAAAACTAAAATCTACAAAATATGTGCACTGTAATAATAATTTGAACTCAAATTGTCTATGGCGCAGACTACGCATGCGTATTGCTCACTGTTCGGCCATTTTTATTTATGCCATATCGTGATGTCGCCTAACCTAACATATCAATTGATCTGAACTAATATTCTTTGGTTTTTATTTTCAACATAACGCAACAAGTGTAAAGTATCCATTTTTTTCGCACACAACTGATGTTTTCAACATAACTAAAATGTCCCGGACCGCTGTAAAAACGCAGTAGTACGCTAACTTATTTAATTTGGTGTGAATTGAATTTGGCAATTGAGTAAAAATGTTCCTATTTCAGCATTATAGAATATCAACTTGGACTATGTGGAATAGAAACACACCTATTTTAGCCGGAACGTTCTTAAAAAGTTATAGAATCCGACGTATTTTACATAATATACATAATATACCTAATGTTTAAATGATTTACATGCAATATCCTTTTTCAACTTGTTTTTGCATTTTTTGCCAGGTATTTTGTTATATTAATATTTTTATGCAAATCACTTAATCAATACTGATTCAAAGCAATATTATTCCGAAAGAACAAGTGTTTCTTTGTGAAGCTTTGATTTTGTATGATTGACAAGCGGAATTCCAAAACTGATCGTTTTTCCGTACTAGACGTGACGAATGTTGTTGCTTTGTGATCAATCATCTAAAAATGTTTTCCTACGAAATGTCACCCTCGATCATGTTTTCCTGTTACTTGGATACTTTCAAATCACTGATAGCCGAGGTAGCCCCTATGAAAAATATCACTTTGTGGAAAATATAATAAGAGAGATATGATGGTATGCCGGTTTTATGTCATAAAATAATATTTTCTATTTCTGTGAATAAAAATGTTAGCCAGTTACTTTCTTATGATGAATTACACATACATATTTTTATTTTTATATTAATATTTATACCATATTCAATTGTAGTCGTTTGTTAATAGATTTTTAGTATTTTTTCTCGCTAGTGTTCGCCAACGTCCGGGGGACCTAATATACCTCAAAGAAGAAGTTTTTTTTATTTTAGTTAAAGAAATTTATCACGTTCTTAAAACGGGTAGGTTCGGGTAGGTTCAAATACATTCCCAAAAATATTCGAATGCTTGTATTGGTATGGTGAATGAAAATAGACGAGGAAAATAAATTTTACTGCATAGAATTACTGGATTTCTAGGCCAATGCAGAACCCTTCAGATACCGGCAAATTATTTCTCTTTATTGTTTATTCGTAATCCTGCAACAATTTCTTGAAATTATTAAATAATTACGCGGTGTGTCTCTTTGTTATATTAGAAGCAGTTAGCAGTCTTTTTCATTTATGTATTCAAAAATTTATTATTTCTAAATTACAATCCATAAAATATTAAAATATACAAC
Source organism: Molanna angustata (assembly GCA_963576475.1). Lineage (NCBI taxonomy): Eukaryota > Metazoa > Arthropoda > Insecta > Trichoptera > Molannidae > Molanna > Molanna angustata. Next base: position 38,747,322 of record OY754964.1, on the reverse strand, counting down.
ACGTTGAATATTCAATATAATATTTAAATCACCTATTACAGAAAAGTTGGAATGTGAGTGTCATTATGTCATTATTTATGGTAGCGTTTCAGTCACATATATTATTATTTTTTCTTACTTTTAGGATAGCAATCAGGTACCCTTAAAGTCCAATAATAAGTCAAATTCTGTATACTTAAGATGTTAATGGTCTCTCAGATCCAGTCTTAAATTACAGTGAGAAACCCCAACGGGAATTAAACTCGATACTTGCCGATCCTCAGGAGTCAGGTGTCTGAGCTAACTGTGCTACGTATGCCGACGTATAATTAAAGTAATAGCTCACACCCGTTTTGAACCAAGCCTTCAAGACATTGTGTATGTGGTCTGGGCCTTGAAACAGGTACCAAAATATACTGTAGAATCAACATAAAATGCCAAGTACCTATAATACAATGTGTTACGTGTGTTTTATTAACAACTCTCACAGAGACAAAGACGCATAAACAAACTCATGATTGTAAAGTCTATACAATGTCGACTGCCGTGGCATAGCTGGTAAGCCGTTACGTTTCTGGGCGGGCGACCTGAGTTCGATCCCCAGCAGAGGAGTAATTTATTAAAAAATATTGTTTCACGCCGATTCTTGTTTCCAAGGGCTGGTCGCAGAAACTGACAAATAGCAATACTATGGCTATACCCGCGCTGGGTGCAAGAAAGTGTTGATTATTATAGATCTATAAATTATTGGTGTATAATACTTAAAGAAATTCATTTAAAAGAGGCGACGCGTGATGTCCTTTTTCTATTGGACTTATAGATTGAGCTGATTTCAGTCGCACTATTTCGTAGTAATTTTATACTTACATACATATCTTTATTTTATTTTACATTACTTCTCGGGCAACTTACATACATGTACCGTGTCAAATATTAATTTATCACGCACCCAATAACAAGTTGCCTTATTCTGGAGACTTTCGATATTAATCGTCTCATAGATCCAGACTGAAAACACTATTAAAAACTGTGTCTTCACCGGGAATCGTACCCTTTGGGGACCTTTGAATCAGCAGTCAGATACCTAAGCAACTGAGCCACAAAGGCCGACAATCTTATATGTTTATGATTTCCAAAACATTTAAGATTTAATAAACCAAAATATTTTCTATTCAAAAACTTGGTTATTATATTAATAATTTATGTGTATGTAAATGAAAACCTATTGATTAATATTAACTGACCAGTCAATTCAACATAACAGACCCGATTTAATAATACATGATAAAATTAAAAAAATAACATATATTTGCGACGTGGCTATTCCAAATTCTAGTAATATTATAAAAACTTTTGATGAAAAAATTAGAAAATACACCTCTTTAGGTAACGAGATTAAAAGACTTTGGCATTCTCGTAAAATAATAATATTACCGTTCATTACTTCAGCCACTGGCATTATTCCAAAATCGTTAATCCGTAATTTAGAAATTATAGATTTATCGAAAAACTAAATAATAAAAATGCAAAAAACGGTAATAATGAATACATGTAGAATTGTTAAAGATTTTTTAAACGTTAATATTCGGGAATCAGTAGGGTTGTTAGGTAGTATAGATACCTCCTCAGAGCCTAATCCTTTGATATGTTAAGTATCTGGATGGGTGAACTATTCCCAATTGAAAGCTTGATGATGCGTTTGTTGCATTTTATTTTGCTCTTTTAAATAAATTACAATTTACGCATTGATCTGCTAATTCTTTTGAGGAAGTGTATAATGGTAATAATAATAATTGAGTGTTATTATTTGTAGTGCTTAATTGTTATTAATATCATTAGTAAATCGGCCAGCGCCGCGTTAAAAAATACAAAATTAATTAACTGTAGGTTTTCCATAATTAAATACTGGGAATCCAGCATACTAATGCATTTGTTATAGCAGATATGAAAATATTTATAATTCTAGAAACCTACTTAAAATATTGAATATGCACATTTTAAGGTAGGACAAAAACTGGTTTCACTCATCATAGTTAGTTAAATAATTGTCATGAGTATGTCTGTAGTGATAATGGACATCAGTCTGCACTTAAATATCAGTGTTTTCTCAGCATCACTCAAACCAGTGACGGCTCCCTTGCTTCGCCTTAGGGAATAGCGCACCGCTGGGACTTATCTCAGAATATTTTTGTAGGTCATAATAATATTTTCACATTCAGAATTGAAAGGAAAACGCAAACTGTCAAAGATTACAAATTGTTATATTTCACGAGGTTTTTATTAAAAATATCAAATTGAAGACCAGTTATCTTTCCTTTTGGAATATTTGAAGGGATTTAATCTCGTCATAGGCTAAATATTTTTAATTTAAATAAACCAGAGTAACTCACTTATTGATATTTTATTCCTTTCTCCCTTTTCTGTTTTATACGTTTCAGTGATTATTCAATAGTTTTTCTAACACCCGTATTTAGTAGCTAGTATTTAAAAAAAAAGGTTTAAAGCTTTTCTCACCGTTCATTTTTTTAATGTACCAAAGTACCTTATTAGAATCCCTCGCCAACGAAGAGATCGCCGCAAATGACAACATTATTATAAATTTACTGTGGCAATATAATTGCATTTGATAAGCACACACTAACAACATTCTGTAGTCATAACCACTATTTCAATAACCATCATAGTATACGCATAGTTCCAGGTCCAAAATGCCCGTCATGATACTTTTTATCAATCCAATCCTCGACGCGATTTGACTTTTCAAAACCATAAAAAAGTGGGTAGTACATGACTATACCTACTAAGTTATCCATTAATGTAGTCAGGTAGGTTGGTATAGTTGATATGAATGGCATGCGTCCCATCATATGCCTCTTATATCCTTGTTTTACTTATATTATAGGTAGGTACTTGATTATTTTAACATTTATCATACATTAGTCTCCATAGTATCTTTCGTGCAGCGTTTAAAAATACTAGAAGCACCGTTGTTACCGAATAAACACGCAAAAGCAAAACACACCGCAAATAATAAAATATGGTGTGTATTTAAAAATAAATTTATTGTTGTTTAAAAAAACTTTGGTCACATCCGGATCTGTTCGTCTCTATTGTATGTAGGTTGGTACATACTTCTTCTTCCAATACATTTTGTGAATCACTTTTTTCTGATCGCAAATTTCTAATGGATTTTTCGTGTAGTGATCGCTCCAATATCCCGTTGGGCCAGACTTTGGAAGCAATTTTGGACTTTTTTATGTACACCCCCACACCTTGTTCAGGTTTACGTAAATGTCCAATTTTCGTACGCCCGGAACACCTTCATAATGTTTATGTTTTCACCAAATATGTATTCGGGCATAAAATAACATTATATTCCTGAGGGCTAAAAAAATAATGAATATCAGTAACAATATTATAAAAGATAGGTAGATATATATTTGTTTTATTTGCTCTTTTTATATTCAAATCATAATAAAATATACGAACATAATAAAATTTATACATTATATATTTTACAATATCACCTCCCTCCGAAAGCTTATTAGCTTGTGTAGAGGGAGGATATGTATGACTTAATGACTAATTCAAAAATGTAAAACTAAATGAATAAGAACAAAAAACATTAAGATTATACCAGCTAATAAAAAAATAATTATGCTTGTACACAACATTACGTAAAAATATTAAACACAATGTATTGAATATTTTTTTAAAAGTTGCATATGCGTAAACATTGGATTTTTTTCCCCATCGGAAGTCAAGGATATTTTTAACAAATTTATAACATCTCAATAGAGACGAAGGTGGAATATTGTTGAGAAAAACCAGGAACTCGAGGCACCTACAGGATTTACGACCAATTAGCGGCTTGTTAGCGTGATCACTTTGTGTGCTTGCGCAACGTTCACCGATTATATCTTCTTATTGAGTTCCCTTATCAATACAACGATTCTTTATATTTTAATTATGAGCAACTGTGGTCGTTTGAATAAGGTGAAAAACACCATCGCCATCTATGAAGTTAGGTAGAAACCTTTTTTGTAACGCCATCTATTGAGAAATTGTTTTTTTTTGTGCCTTGAGTTCCTGGTTCTCCTATAATATGTACTAACTTCGCCTCTATTGAGATGTCAAAAAATTGTCAAAACAATATATTGGTTGGGATCCATTTCTCGATTAATTTCATAGTTTCATAGATATTTTCACCAAGATTTGATGGATGGTGGCAGAGCGGTTAGCTTTGTAATCCAGTGGTCGCTAATTCTGTTATGACCTATTTCGTTCACCTATAGCAAAAGCATTTATGCTTATTTTAGGGAATGTATGAGGATGTATATGCACTTGCTTACAAGAAAAAGGAAAAAAAATATGTAGTAAAAATAGGTACCTAGGTATATATTTTGAACTTTTCGATATATTTTGCAATTTAACAAAACTAAGTAAGTATATAATAAATAAATGCATATCTGTACAAACATATTGACAAATTGCAGTTGCTGTCATACACCGGCATAGAATACTGCTTTTTCTCTGTTCCATTCTCATTTTTTTCGGGGTAGGTAGTGATGAGCAAATGCTAGACCGGGGGGTTCTTGTCTTTGTTTAGTGTTGCACCCTCGGTCATGGTCATGCATATATAAGGTGCGATCTTGGTCTTGCACACTCGAACTAGTCTTGGTCTTGCACAAGTTCCCAGTCTTGGTCTTGGTCTTGCACACTTGAACTAGTATTGGTCTTGCACAAGTTCCCAGTCTTGGTCTTGGTCTCGCACACTCGAACTAGTCTTGGTCTTGCACAAGTTCCCAGTCTTGGTCTTGGTCTTGCACACTCGAACTAGTATTGGTCTTGCACAAGTTCCCAGTCTTGGTCTTGGTCTCGCACACTCGAACTAGTCTTGGTCTTGCACAAGTTCCCAGTCTTGGTCTTGGTCTTGCACACTCGAACTAGTATTGGTCTTGCACAAGTTCCCAGTCTTGATCTTGGTCTCGCACACTCGAACTAGTCTTGGTCTTGCACAAGTTCCCAGTCTTGGTCTTGGTCTCGCACACTCGAACTAGTATTGGTCTTGCACAAGTTCCCAGTCTTGGTCTTGGTCTTGCACACTCGAACTAGTATTGGTCTTGCACAAGTTCCCAGTCTTGGTCTTGGTCTTGCACACTCGAACTAGTATTGGTCTTGCACAAGATCCCAGTCTTGGTCTTGGTCTCGCACACTCGAACTAGTCTTGGTCTTGCACAAGTTCCCAGTCTTGGTCTTGGTCTTGCACACTCGAACTAGTCTTGGTCTTGCACAAGTTCCCAGTCTTGGTCTTGGTCTTGCACACTCGAACTAGTCTTGGTCTTGCACAAGTTCCCAGTCTTTCTTGGTCTTGCAAAAGTTCCCAGTCTTGGTCTTGGTCTTGAATAACCAGTCTTGATCTTGCAACTTTTAATTTTTTTTCATTCTTCTGTTCAGCCATTAATTACTATGTAATATGACAAAAAACTCCGATTTCTATTTTAATATCGATGGAAGACAGGATTTTTTTTAATAAAAATGAATATGTCTTTGTTAAACAAGTAGGTACATATACATCTTCCTACGTTCCCTAAAATAAGCAAATAAATGCTTGTGCTTAGGTGAACGAAATCGGTCGAGGCAGGATTCGAACTCGCGACCACTGGATTACTAGCCCAGCGCGCTAACCGCTCTGCCACCGACCCATCTAATTGTAATGAGGATTGATATTGTAGAAAGAATTGTATAATAATTTGGTCGAAAAGGTGCAGATACAGGGAGAATATTACGATTAGTCCAGCAAACTTAACAAATGGTCGATGAAGATACACACTTCGTAGGTAGAGATGCTATTATTTCGTCTAAGGCCTTAGACTTTATGCGGTCGTGTCGAGTGAGTTTGTTCGCCTGGCCGCAGCATATAATTACAAAGATAATTGATCGAGATACAAAAGGCCTTGCCTACCTTTAATACCTTTCAGTGTATAGCGGCCTAGCTGTGCTCCTCAAGATACTTATTATATGCGGGTTATGCCGTTAATGTTCGTAGAGACCAACATCAAGCTTCCATAAAAGTGCTGGTCCAATAAAATTTCTCCTTTGCATTCATGAATATTGAGATTGAATTTATCTTCGTGTATCATTCATTAACAGCTGTTTTTATTCAAGAAACGTGCAGTTATAATGATTATTGTCTTCTTTTATACATACCTACCCAACACATGTTCCTTAATTTCTTTTTTCCGAGATTGACTAATTTAATTACGTACCTTTTTCGTGAATGACTAATTTTATTAAGTAGGTATATATCTCTACAAACTTACCGTTATCAATTTGTTTCCTAAGAGTGTGAAGCTAATATATTAGATTACAAATCTCATCGCTTCGACTGAGTTAGGTAAACTGAGAAATATTACGGAAATAAAAATGTAAATTTGATTGTTATTATCCAATGTCACAAAACAACTCTAATTAAGAATATTTTTTTTATGTTTGCTTCTTCCATCACTACTTGTGTTGCATGTATGGAGATTGCAATAGGCTCTTTTCGATGACGCGAAAAGTAAAATGCATAGTATGAAGATATATTATTAATTAGCAATCTCAGTACATTGGTTCCAAATGATCAATCAACGAATGAGAATAGTCAAAAAATAATTCTTTATATGTTGGGTATAAAAGATCTCTATAAATAATTAAATCAATGTGAGACATCTTATAATACCTACAGGCAAACTAAAAAAACTTTATTTGTCAAATAGTTCCTGAATAAAATTCCTTCTATATCCTTCTGTAACCTCCTTTTCCTCATTGCTTTAATCAATGCTATTTTTAACTCTCTTTTCATTTTTTTCTCTTTGTATTTTTTTTCTTACTCCTTTATTTAATTTTTTATCAATTTATTTATCACTAAATAAGTATTGTACCAATTTAACTAAGAGACTTCACGTTGCTCGGGTTGGTTGGAAGAAATTGCCTTATGGCAATAAACCTGCCTTTGTACACATGTACATAAGTTATCTAAATAAATAAATAAAATACATTAAGTTATCGTTTCTATGGCAGAGTTGTTTGAACACGTGACCAATAAAAAGTACATCGAAGATAGTATTTATAGTTTATCAATAGGAACTGCCCCCCTAGACAACGTGTCATTTAGCTCAAGAAAAGAAACAAGAAAAGATAACTCAATGTATGGAAGTGACAGTTGTCACGTGACTGGCATGAGATAATGTAATATGTATCTATATTTTTGGTTGACATGGATTTTCTTTGAGATTGGGTCATAGAAGCTGGAAAAATATTTTTCGATTATTATGATTTTTTAATCATTCGTTTGGACCATAGACTACTGTATATCACAGATGGTTAGTAATCTCTGATCTCTTGCATCAGTTTTATCAATTTATTATCTACTATATTTTTGGTAAGTTACCTGGAATTCGACCATTTTTTTCTGTATTTTTCCGTTGACACACTATTGTTACATCAAAAGTCTATGCTTCAGAATCAATTATCGAGATGTTATCTCCTTGGTAACATCTCTGTTGCGTTCTTTCCCATAATATTATTATTATCACACGGTAAAGCACCTACTTACCTACTGCATAGTTCACGACTTTAAATAAAACACATTTCGTAATTCATGCTTAGCTTATACACACTGATGAACTACAGGGGGTCATGTTAGAACTAATGTACATACTTAGTGGGTAATAGGTACCCATAGAACATATTAATGGAGATTATAAAGTTCAGATAAGTTCAAAGATAATACAGTCACATAATGCAGAGTTCAATGGTTTCATTTTTTTAAAACTTGTGCTGCAAGATGGGTCGATGGCAGAGCGGTTAGCGCGCTGGGCTAGTAATCCAGTGGTCGCGAGTTCGAATCCTGCCTCGACCGATTTCGTTCACCTATAGCACAAGCATTTATTTGCTTATTTTAGGGAACGTAGGAAGATGTATATATACTTGTTTAACAAGGACATATTCATTTTTTATTAAAAAAAAAAAATAAATAAATAAAATTTGTTCGTAATGTTCACATTTATTTTTTTAAGTAATATATTTTAACATTAATTTATTTATGCAATTATTTAATTTATTTACATAAGTATTTAATTCATGTATAACAATTTGTACAATGGCGGGTTTATTGTCATAATGCAATTTCTTCAACGTTCCTCTTATCTCGTACCTACTATTTGAGTTTTATGATAATAAAACAGTGTATTTTTTTTGATCAAAAATACATATCTAATATAATATGTAATATACATAAAAGAAGAAGTTTGATCCCAATATGTTTTGTTACAAATGTATTGTTCCAAAGTGTGTGCTATGAACTTACTATGTGCTATGTACGCAGTGTTTATTCTTCTTTATCGATTATAGACTAATGTTCGATTCTTTTCAATTTTGCAAATTAGTATATCTAAAAATAGCTTGGACTCCATTAGATTTTGAAGGATATGTGATCAGTGATTCTCATTTTTTTGTAAAACACTTCCTTGCACCCTACGCAAGTGGCGAGTTTATTGCCTTATAACAATTTCTTTCGACTTACCAGTGTTTCCAGCCCAGACAAGCAAGAATTGCGTGAGAAAAGAATTCAAATAAATTTATCCTCTGCAGGGATCGAACCCATATATTTATAATATTGCCAAACGGCTTACCAACTCTGCCCTGGCGGTCGGCACAGTTTTTTAACTAAGTATCAAATATCTTAAAGTGACTCCAAGCTCAAAAAATTTTATATTCAATTTTTAAATTACTAAAAAGGTACATTACTTCCACAAAATGGAATTAAAGAAGTTTTCATAAACTTAATATAGCAATCTAAATAGGGTTCATTACTATATATAAAGCTAAAAAAAGTTTATATAATAAAATATTAAAATTAAAAATTATTTGACATGAAAATGCTGAAAATTTACCATACAAAATTTAAATACTTTGTGGAGTGACTTGACAGTGAGGAATATAGCGTTGGCCACAACCCTCTCGTTTGACATATTTTTTTAATAAAAGAATATTCATTTTTGCAATTAAATGTAACGCATAACACTATTTTAATTATTTTTTTTCTTATGAATCTTTACCGATTTTGACGTTTTATCGTGAAAAAAAGTATTCTTCATTCAATTTGAATAGAAGTATAGTTTGTTAATGTGTAACAAATTGTCTGGTCCCATTCAATCAGTAGGATCATTCTATTCACCCACAAACAGCAGCACTATTCGCACTTATTTCTGAGGCTTCAAGTACAATGGACTCTTGTGGAGGTCTCAATTTTGCACGAGCTGAACAGAGAAGAGAGCTAATAATAAGATTATTGTTTGAGTCAAGCTTGTTCGATTGTAGCGCCTTTTGTGGTGGAACATGAGATCCTTTTCTACCCCATTGTGAGGAGGGTAGGTTGGTACTGGTGGTGTGGGGTGCAGGGTGCCAGAAGACCATGGGGTAGGTATACGAGCAGAGACAGAGTTACGCCCCTGTATCACAACTGCTTTTAAAAAAACGGTTCTCAAAGGTTTTTGAAATTATACCCATGTTTAATTCAAGGATTACTTCAATAAATATTTATTAAATCGTATATTGATGAGTTCATTCCCTTTGTGTTATTTTATCACATTGATTTTAGATTGTAAGAAAAAGCTTAGTGATTAAGTCATCTTTGACATAAGTGTGAATAGTAAACATTAAATAATAATAAATGGACAATTTATAAAGCGCTAATTTTGTGTTTTCACCTCAAGCGCGTTTAACAATAAGACCTAATACCTTAAAATCACATGCCAAAATATTATTTACATTTGTGACCCTGTAAAGCATCGTATCTACATACGGTTAAATTTTTAATCTTATAGTATGGTTGCAATTAAACAAATAAATAAATATTAGTTCATGAATTTCTTAACATAATATTCATGGGCAAGTCAAGATTTTCGGCTTTTATAAGTAATTCGGCTACTGAAAACTGGCTCCTTCTTTGTGTGGAAAATGTATTAGATAATCTGCTAAATTGGTATTCACACAAATGCATAAGATTATTCAGAAAGTCAAGTAAATAAATAAAAAAATTAGGACACCCATTTAAAAGTTTTCTGCACGCCGTAACGAAGAAAAATAAATATGTATTTATGAAAAGTTGCAAAGTATATTTTTTTTTGTGGAAATGTAGGTCATTTTGATTCTAACTGTTTTTACATTGAAAACATGTGAAAACAGTAAAATATTATTGTTGCATATAGTTGAATATAATTAAAATTTTACCATCGCTTAGCCGAAAACGCTACTGTTTACTCTGTATAAAATACGAAAATCGGGAATACCTACACAAATTCTCAGAACTTTCAGAACTCGAACTGGTCGGAAAGTTAGTTAAAAATCGTTAAAGAAAAAGTTGTAAAAAAGGACATAAATCGAATGTTTTTAAATAAATACAATACCTACTTATCGTCATCAATGAAAATAGAGTTGTATTTTAAATTTAATTTACCGTAAATTTCAAAATATCCTAAGATTATAATTATATTTATTAGTTATAGTTGAGAGCCACAGGTCGAGTATATTATTACCAATGCAACAAGATGCTCACAAAATGTGGGTATAGAAAGAACATTGAAAAAAATATGACATACGATCGTGAAAGAGAACGAAAATGAAAAGAAACGGGACACCCAAAGAATTTTGTGGGAACGGGGACTTGGGGTTTATGGTTTGGGCTCTAGGTCAGGTATATTTAGTAAGAAAGACCTCCTGCTCTCGTATACACTATAGAAGACACGCGTTGCTCAATATTGACTATGTTTGTGTCATAAATAGATACAATAATATTGTGTAATTGTTTTAATTGACTACATACATACATAACGGATAGAAATTAAAGTGTTTTTAAATAAAGTGTGGTGTTCATAATAATATTTGTAGACATTGTTTTGTATAATATTATGAAAAGGAGTCTAAAGTGAATTTATTGTACGTGAATATTACATAAAATCTTTATTATTATTGATTTTGTAGTGTTTTAGATGAACGATATATTTTTACTTATACTAAAGGTATGTTTTCATTTCACAAGTAAGTACCAATATATTGTATATTATATGGTTGGTTAGAAGAAATCGCCTTATGGCAATAAGTCCGCCAGTATGCAATGTGTGCAAAATATTTGTTTTTATTATTAACCTTAAAATATAATTTTTATGTCATTATATGTACTTATGTATATATATAAAAATTATATATTATATCGTTATTTGCTTCTTTGACATATTGAATACTAAAAATAAAACACACTCTTTTTTATTAATTTTCAATACATTTTTTTTAGAATGCGTGTATTTCAAAATTTCAAAATAAATATTATGAATTGACCTCTTTAGTCATTTCTATACAGAAATATAAGCGTTTTAAGTCTCGGATGATAATCATGATTCATGTTTTTCACAATAAATTATTTTTAGATACTATATTACAAATATAAAATAAAAAATACACGGTATTTGTTCTATTTAAATTTAATTGGTTATTGAAGCGTTTTGTACAAGGCACATCGTCAGAAAAATTCATATTTCGTCATCATTCCTTGCATGAAACGCGTCAATAATAAACAAAATATGTACCAACTATTTTTTATTTTATTTCTGAAATATGTGTACACACAATAGAGTTCTATCAAGAATCGTCGATCTACAAACTAAACTTAGTTACTAAATTATTAGTTTTCTTATTAACTTTTAAGTTAACGTCGTTTAGATTTTAACACTGTTCAGTCGTTGATTTTGTATAACTTGTCATATTCATAAACATTCTACATAAAATGTACATAATATCTTGTTCTACCTACTCCTAAACCCTCATGTGTTCCACGTTTTCCTGGAAACTCAATATTCATAATTCATTATTGCTACTGTCTGATCTTTCGTTTTGCCGCCAAACTACACTACCTATCTATATTACCTATATTGTGTCATACTGATGATATTTTATTTTTTTCTTTACAGATGGTGACCAAACAACATGTGCCGATAGCTTTGCGGTAAAAGTGCCGTCGACGGTAAAATTATCGGTCATTAAATAAATATTAATTACCAATAAATCGGAATTATTTCCTCCGTTTAACGCGTAGGTATATACAAGTCACATTATCGGTAAATACGAATTGATTACATATATAAAAAATGTAAGTTACTCGATATAAACTCAATAAAATATCATATTCCATGTTCAATATCCAACTGTCATTTCGTTGTATGAATACACAATTATTTTATTACAACAGATAAATACTAATGTATCTAGTAAGTATCGTTTTACAATATTTTTATTTTCAACTTTGTTGTTTACCGGTATTGCTTTTCGACGAGCATCGTCAGCACAGTGAACCCCTTGAGACATCTAAAAATCATACCCACTCAACTAAAAACAACAAGGGATAAACTTGTATTAGAAGTAGCTGTAGAATTGTGAATTGATAATATCAACGTTATTTGTAAAAAGAGAAAATTTTGAAAGAACATTAAAAGTATTTTTAAATTGCGGTCCTCAGAAATATTCGACTTAAAAAAACTGCTTAATTAGGTAGTTAGGTATAGTTTAAATTGATGACAGCTGATTAAAAAAATAGTAAAACTCTTCAAGATCTTTATTAGTTTTTGATTGTTATGACAAATTAAAATGTATCGAAATTACTAAGTGATAATTTTGTGTTTCAGTGTTTTAAGTGAAAAATAATTCTTTGCAACAATAATAGTGGTGATGTATCAATATCGTTTATGATGCCAGATGTGTTTGTAAATTGGTATTCGGCTGTGTGTTGTGTTTATATACCAAATGAGTGTTGATGAACACACGTTTGGTGGTGTCGTGTGTGGTTTTTGTTATTTTAATGTGTGCCGTGTGTTAGGCCATGATGCGGTGGTTGCTGACCATATTGCTGACCTTAACTGTTCTGTCGACCACTTTTGCTGCTGCAATAAAGGAAAGTGAAAAAGGTGAGATAAAAAAATATACTAAAGTAATTGATGTTTTAAAATTGACAAAAAAAACTTATTCAGTAGACATGTGAGGTTTGTTGATTTAGAAAAAACTTATTCAGTAGACATGTGAGGTTTGTTGATTTAGAAAAAATCAAATTACAGTTTATTTATCACAAAATACATATTTGTTATAATTTGTTACAATTTGTTTCGCTTCTGTGCGGGCATTCTGGGTTTTTGATCCCCAGCAGAGGAAAAATTTCTTTAAATTTATTTCTCAAGGAAATATTGCTTTTCTGGGCTTTGTCGGCCTTCGAGACTCAGTAAGTTAGGTATCTGACTGCCGATCCAAGGGTCTCGGGATCGATTCCCGATGGAGATACAGTTTTTAATTGTGTTTTCAGTCTGGATCTGTGAGACGATAAATATCGTTAGTCTCCAGAATGTGGCAACTTGTTATTGGGGGTGTGTTAAATAATTATTTGACATAGCACCTGTTAATGGCCCGAGAAGCTAAGAAAAAATTAAAATAAAATAAGCACTGGTAATTTGGAAGAAATCGCCATAATATGGCAATAAACTCGGCACTTGCGCAGGGTGCAAGGAAGTGTTTATTATTATTATAATAAATAAAACCTATTAATTTAGTATATTAATCTAGTTATCATCATTTGTTTATGAGAGATTGTGTTATCAAATATATTAGGTATATATCTATATATTTTTTTCACTTATAAAATGAATCCAAATTTTATGTCTATATCGTAAAAAATGAGAAATCATTGAGAGTATTAGTGACTATTTTGATAAATGTACTTAATAGGTAGGTACCTACATACTTATTACATATGATTTAATAAGTTTAAGTAAATGATTTAATAAATTTAATAAATTAAGTAAATCGAAAAATATTTATGAAATATTCATTAATTTTCAGCTTAATCAATACACGACTTTTGATTATGTAGTGATTATGATGTACTTTGTTTTATTAAAATGTTAAAAATGCACATTAATTATATTAGATGTGTAGATACTTCTGTACCTACCTATCCATATAACATCGTTTGTCGTTTTTCACTATCGTGGCGTGTCGGTCGTCAAGCGTGAGCCGTGTACACTATTTATCAAACGGTCCAAAGATTGACCAACTAAAAACACGGCCGGTGCGCGGTGCGGTGGTGATAAATGGACACATCGCTCCAGAGTGTGTTTAAACATAAAATTGAAAATGTGTATTCGAACAAGCTTTAATTTATCTATTAAAAATCTTCGCTTTCAACTATCCATATTAATTACGTAGCATTAATTTGAACATGTCAAAACTAACACACTACACTTGTATTCTTTTATACTCATACACATACATACACCTTTCATAATATAATGAAAAATATATACGGCCGACCGCCGTAGCACAGTTGGTAAGCCGATTCCCAGCAGAGGAGAAATTTACTTAAATTTATTTCTCACGTAAATATTGTTTCTTTGGGCTGGAAACACTGGTTAGTTGGAAGAAATTAATAATTATTATTATTATATATTACTAAGATGGGTCGATGGCAGAGCATGAGCGCGCTGGGCTAGTAATCCAATGGTCGCGAGATCGAATCCTGCCTCGACCGAATTCGTTCACCTATAACACAAGCATTTATGCTTAATTTAGGGAATGTAAGAAGATGTATATGTACATACTTGTTTAACAAGAACATATTTATTTTTTTGAAAAAAAATCAGTCGAGGCAAAGATATCTACATGCCGTATCTTGATAATAATATTTTTTGGATAAGTGCGTACACATCTTAATACATTCCCTTAAAAACCAAGTAATTCTTTGAGTTGTTATTAATGAAATAATACACCTCTCTACCACCCACCCATATTTTCTATGTTAATTTTACAGATTTTTTTATAGTATTCTAGGAACAATTATTTATTTCTTGTCAGACATCTGTCCTTCAATTCATATATTTTTCTTTGTAACAAACTATTTTTTCTTAAAGGACGTACATATGTTATTTTTTTCAATTCGCTTAAATCACCTCAAAACATTTTCTATCCATTCAAATATGTTCATTTCATGCACTAACGTGAAATTGATACCACGGATGTCAAATTTCATTGTCAAACGAACAATAGCTTTTGTGGTAGGTACCTGAGATGTTCAAGAGATTATATTTTATTGTTATTTGTTGGAAATATTAAAAGTACATACCTACTAATCTGTGTTTTTAAGATTTTGTCAGAAAAAAACTGCAGATTTGTTGTTATTTTTTAAATATTTGTATCTTTTGTATTTTAGTCATCTTTTGTATAGGTACTGCAGGTAAATATAGATTTGTGATAGAATATAGGGCTTTGAAGCAAGTATTATTGCATATTATTTTTATTCACGTTTGATGAAAAATCAATGAATAATGGTAGCAAATGTATAAAATTTTTAAAATACTATGATAATTGTGTTGATTCTCGAATCAAGTCATGTCAAATTCAATGCACGGATCATTATATAATAAACCGGAAAAAAATAATCAAATTTTTATATTATGTATATGTTTGTATATTATAATGTGCAACGTGCATAGGATTTTAGTATTTCAATCTAAATAGACGAAAATTAATATAAATAAAATATCATTAATTAGTTAATCTTATTATCGGAGTAACGAAAAAATAAAATTAGTGAATACCCATAAAATATACAATTCCTATTATCTAAGAATTTGATTTTAATAAGATTTTTATAGGGGGATTTAAAATAGACAGGATACGTAACAATTTTCGTCGAATAATATAATATCTCAAAATTTTACGGTATCACATAAATCTTGATATTTTATCGTTTCGATTTTACAAAAAGAACAAAACCGCTTTATACGATGTGGTGAAAATGACCCCAACAGGTATAAAAGTGTTCTCAGCAGGTTGTTTTTATGGTTTTATCGAAGCAATATGGTTTCGTCGTGTCATCTGTTAAGGATTCACCGATCGACGACATCAATGTCTTTGAAAATTTATTAGAAATACAAGAGAAAAAATATTGTTTTTGAAACAAAAAGGCCGGGGTAACCGCAGGTGTCTACCTGCTCTACTTAAATCGACCTGAAATCTTTGATTGACCATATTTTTTACCAGGGATTTTTTTCGAACAGAAAAGCAAAATCTTTTGTATAGTTTAAATTGATATACTTAATAAATTTACCTTTGCTGCTCAAAAATAAAATAACCAAAGGAATTTATTCTTTGTCTTTATTTTTTCAATTTTGTATAACCACCTCAGCGAATAGGTTTTCCTTGTGTTAATAACGTCATAATATGTAGTCAACATACATTTGCCTTGTTAATCTATCATACACAAATATATATATTATATTGAAAATTATATTGATCAAGTTTTTGTTCTTCCATCTCATGAGAAAACGAGTCTCTCCATAAAGTATTCAAATTTTGTATGGAAAATACTTAGCATTTTCATGAAATGGGTTTATTTAATTATTTTTTTTATTTAAATATTTTATTATGAAGACTTTATTTAATTATTCAATGCCAATTTATGAATGTAATGATCCTTTTTACCAATTTGAAAATTAATAAAAAAATATCTAGTTCCCTGAGCTTGGGTTCACTTTGAAATATTTGATAGTTAAAAAAATGAGAAGCACTATTCAGATATCCTTCAAAATCTAATGGGGTCTAAGAGAGTATCAGATATACATATTTGCAAAATTTAAAAATAATCGAATGAGTACTTTCGTCTATAATTGATAAAGTAAAATGAACACGCCGCGCCGCCGTACATAGCACACTGAACACAGCACATAGCACACACACACACACACAGATACATTGTGATGAAACTTTCAGAACCCAATCTCAGCATGATACTAGTTGATAATCTGCAATAAAAAAATAGCCTTAAAAATTGCGAAAACATAACTCCCCACTATATCCCCTTTGGTTAGTGAGGAGTAAAAATATTTATGCTTGGCCACATTAAACTTATAATCGTATCTTTAAATATTTGCTGTTTTTCAAAGTTACCTACTGTTTTTTTGTTTTATAATAACACTAAAGTCATAACGATATTTTTTTTCATTAGGAAACATTCGACCAGAAGACGCTGAAGATGAACAAAAATCAAAAAACGAGACGGCAGTCGAGGAAAAACAGACTAAAGGAATAGCAGCACCAGACTTCCTGAATCCCGAACCATACGACCCATACAATCCAGACCATAAATTTAGAGTAGAGGAAAACAAACAGGAGGAAGACGATCTCGACTACGAAAGTTATGACGTGAAGGAAATACCAAATCACAGAGAGAACGGAGGTCAGGATAGAGAAATAGTCGAAGAGGACGATCACCATTTGCTGTCACCTATTGGAAACGATCATTTGCTCCAACCCAATTCTGACAATTTGCCAATCTTTCTCTCCGAACCGAAAGACACGTACGTCATCAAAAGTAAACCAGCAACGTTGCAGTGTAGAGCAGCTCACGCTTTACAGGTTTGTATCAAAACCTCGTCCAATTTACAAATACTGGCTTATTATTTTTACACCTACTTATGTAAGTCATATAGACAACAGAATGCGTGTTTTTTTATGAATTCTTAAAAGCACTGTACTTGCTGTGTCTTCTCAAAACAAAAATAAAAGTAAAACATAGGTACATAATTTTATGAAAACTTTATTAATATCTCAATAGAGACGAAGTTGGGATATTAAGAAAAAACCGGGAAATCAAGGCACCTACAGGGCTTACGACCTGTCATCGGCTGGTTTGTTTGTACACAACTATAAAACGAGTGGGTTGTGGCCAACTCTATACTCCTCACTAACAAGTCATTCTATTAAGTATTCAATTTTTCAGTATTTTCATGAAATGAATTATTTTTTATTTAAATATTTTATTATGAAAACTTGATAACTCTTCAATGCCATTTTATGAAAGTGAGGTGCCTTTTTACCAATTTGAAAATAAAAATTTCAAATTTTATGTTTCCCGATTTTGGGGTCACTTTGAAATATTTGACAGTTAAAAAAAATGAGAAGCACTATTCATATATCGTTCAAAATCTATGGGGGTAATGGGGTATATTTGCAAAATTGGAAAAGAATTGAATGAGTAGGTATTTTAGTCTTTAATCGATGAAGTAAAATAAACACGCCGTACATATGTAGCACACCGCACATAGCACACATCACGCAACACATAACACACACACACAGATACATTGTGATGAAACTTTCAGAATACAATCTCAGCATGATACTAGTTGATAATCTGCAATAAAAAAATACCCTTAAAAATTGCGAAATCATAACTCCCTACTGTGTCCCCTTAGGTTTGTGAGGACTAAAAAATATTCGATTAATTTATAATTGTTAGCATAATAAGTATTATTAGTTAATGTTCACATTACAAGTAGTTGTACTTATCATCGAATGAGAAATGTTGCAAGAATGATGGAAGTAAGATTAGAGCTGATTTTTTTGATTTTCAAAGATTTAAAATGAAAGCTTACTGTTTTTAACTTTTAAAAATTTTATTTTTCTCAATCAGGAACAACCGATTCGCCTGATGAAGGCCTTTTCAACCTTTTTCCACTCTTTTTTTTCGGTAGTCCTAATTGAAAAATATATAATATTATTTATCACACCACAAAAGAGACGTGTGCTTACAAATTTATTTATTTGGCTTATTTTCGAATAGGTCTTCTTCAAATGCAACGGTGTCCGGTGGACGGGATCTTCGCAATTGGAGTTTGTGGATCCTCAGTCGGGAATCCGTATCGTTGAAGCTGAATGCAATGTCACCAGGAATCAGGTTGAGGAGTACTTTGGGAAAGAACGCTTCCGTTGTGACTGCATTGCGTGGACTGGTAGAGGACAGATCAGAAGTCAACCTGCCTACGTAGATGTTGCATGTAAGTAATCTCATCTTTGTTATGTCCATGAATCGTCTCATACACGCTTTTCTATTTTTATATAATTTATCCATCATTTAAGATTCCATTCATTTGATCAAGCTTATGTGGCCTTTCTATGTGACCAAACCATATCACGACATTTATTTTCATTTACTCGCGATATTTCTTTCAAAATAGGTAATAATAATCTCTTATAATATCTTTTTTTCTCGTTTTATCATTAATTTGTCTCAGGGACCTCATTTTCACCGCTTTAGCTACTTTCATGCATCTTCTGCTATGTCCATTAAACGTATATATATAGCGTAGGTATATATCTGTATATTTTTTACAGAACAAACGTATTTTTAACAGAAAATGTAAAATTTTCCATTACTCTAATAATGAATCATCAAAGCTGTGTAATATTTTCATTGATCCGTTTTGTTATGTGCTTATAATCGATTGGCTATTTTTGAATCTGTACCTAAATTATGACTTTGAACGCAGGCGGTAAAAACGTATCAAAAAGACGAAAATGAATTTCTATACGTAATGCGGATTTTTCATTTTATAAATGGATCCTTTATATATACGAGTATTGAAGGGAGGATTCAACCATTTTTCCATTACCCTAATCATGGTTTTGTATGAAGGTACCCGCTCTGCCTATACATTCATTTCAGATTTACAATTCACATTGATAAAAGGAAGGCTTTTTTTTGCATATTTCGGATTGGTAGATAGCATTTTTTTCGCCAATTTATATTTTTGATATTCATAAGAGTCAACATGAAACTTTTAATACTTAAGCAACGAGCTTCTGAGGAAGCAAGTATAGGTACAATGCCGATGGGAGTGGAATGAAAGATTACAACGGAAAATGGAAACAGATGGATAAAATAATGAAAAAAAACGTGTAGGACCCGAATATGGAGACTGCATGATGTTTTCGTATTTATAAGTTCTGAATTCGTGAGCATAGAAAATTCGATATAAAAAAACCTTTTTATGAGCTCATTATGTATAGCGCCGTTTCATGATAGCAAGGTCGCTCTTGCTTAATTGTTTTGTCATCAAAACAAATGGTATTTTAAAATAAATTTACTATAGTTGTACTACCTTTGAAAAAAAATACCCCTAATAAACAGTACTTGATAAACTTGAAGAAAATTTGAAGATGTTTCAGGTATAAAACTTCCATAAAAATACTATTAGGTATTTTTAGTATCAACTTAAAAGTAATTGATTGAAATTTCAATTTTCTTAAGCGGTTTAAAAGTAAAAAAAAAACGTCGTAAATACCTGCTCGAGATGCCATAATTTTCTTCAATTTATTGAAGGAAAGTGGTTCTTTAATAAAAAATTAGAACATTTATTATTCAGAGAAGCGCTATGAGTTTCCTATCTCCCGATAAATTTAAAGTTTGATTTCTCCCTTACCCATTTAATGATGTATAAGCCATTTAACCTGTAAACTCTTCGGGTATATCTCCGAACATTCTGCTTGTAGTTATAACATGAATAGGTACTGAAGATAATACGTCTAGTAACATCACCCATTTATGAAAAGGAACAAAGTTATTTAACTTTCGTAAAACGCTTAGCGAATGTGAAATTGAATTTCGTACGTCGTGCCACGTTTAAGGGGAACTTTTATATATTCCGTTCCATTAAGACAAGAAGTAAAATAATTTCAAATATTCGCATCACTTTGTTCATTATTGACATTTACTTGTAACCCGTAGGATCCTTATAATAAATCTATTTCCATGTACCAACCCTATTTAGGTAGGTACTATTCCTGTAGATTGTGGATGAATACACACATTAATAAGAAATGAAATTTAAATAAGTTTCATTATTACCATTCAAAACATTTCAAACTAAACTAAGTTTTACTCGAGAAATCTAGGGATTCGTTATGAAGTCACGAAACAAATTATGATTGTAATTTGTACGGAGTAGATATTTTTTGTTTAAATATGTATTTATTCATTTATGAAATGATACAAAGTCAAAATTACAAAATACATTAAATAAGATGGATATAGATGGGTGGTGGCAGAACGGTTAGCACCCTGCCACGACCGATTTTGTTCAACTGTAGCACAAGCATATGCTTAATTTAGGGAATGTATCAGGATGGATATTTACTTGTTTCGAGCACATATTCATTCTGTTTTAAAAAAAATATCCACATTAAGACTATAACATGTAAAAAATATTAAAATATTAAAACGAATAAGCGTTCACGAATGTTTGTGTATCTAAATCAAAAGGATCCAGGAAATGATTAAAAGGGAAGATAAATATCTTTGATTTCTTTTACTCTTTTTTATTTGCTGTTGTACATACACAATGTTGTCATACTTTGTAATCTGGTTGGTTGGAAGAAATTGCCTTATGGCAATAAGCCCGCCAGTGTACAATTATATTTTTTTATATTATGTACAAAAAGATGTATAAATAAATAAATAAATAAATATGATTATTACATATTGAATCCAATAATAATATTTGAGTAATACTTCTAGGCAATGATAATGGAATATCATTATTATCGTTATGTTCACATAAAGCACCATAGGTACCTACCAAAAAAAGCATAAAATCCATACATGCATATTTTGGTATCTAGACCTTAATCCTTAATATCCAAAAGTTGGTATATTAAGGATTATGACGATATTGCCCGCACTCAATGAAATAATTTTAATTACGAACTATCTTAATAATAATTATTGTGAAATATCAGTAGATTGAAATTAATACGAAATAAACTCAACTCACATTTGGTAATGAAATATGGGTTTCCTTTAGAGGGGAAACAACGCTAAATCTCGTAACTTAAAACAATATAGGTACCTAAATTAAAACCGCCTAATGCACTAAAAAGTGACGTGTTTGTAGAGTAACTATAGCGTGCGTTAAAAAGGGTTTATTAGTGATTTTAAAAACCTGACTGGAAATGAAAAAAACTATCACTAACATTCACTTTGATTTTATACACTCTTTATGCACATAAAATATTTATTTCTCTACAACACATAGTTTTGGAGATTAAAAAAATGCTACGAAAAAAGAAAAAATATACGATATTTTTTATGTACCTACATTAAGGGGAATTTATATTGAATTTTAAAATGGTGTGCCTAACTTTCACTAGAATAATGTTGAAAATACTTTTTTTATAACTGTTCAACATATGAATTTTATTTCAAATTTGGGTGTTCAGGTTTATATGCCCTCACGACATGAGACGATAATCATATGTGAAAGCTCTTGTTAGTGGAAATCCATTACTTAATATCAATTTGAAATAAAACGCACAAATAAAAATATTTTATTTTATATAAATACGTAATTAATATTTTGTTCAAAATTTGTATTATATATCGAGTAAGTTTGAATTCCGACAGACATATTTTCAAAAAGCGCATTATCAACTGAGCTATATCAAAAATACATTTTCAATTATGGTGTTGTGGAGATAGTATTATAATGAAACAAAGCAAGAATAGGGTGTTTGCCTATCTTTCTTCAACGTCGATCTTTACGTTGCAGGTTCCATGCTAAGATTTGTCAAAACTATCAATTTTCTAATTTTGATAAACATAATATTATGGGAGGATAGAACTAACGCAAATACTGTATTCAACAATAACTACTTAAATTCTTCAAAATTAAAATTATTAACAACATTTGTAACTATGCAGTATTGTGTTTGCGATGTTCTTTGAGTAACACATAAAAATATTTGATTTGATTTGGGAACCATGTGATTCATATTAATTACACCAACATAGTTAACTAGTCTCTTTCTATGGCTCTGAAATAAAAATCGGGTCAGAGATTGGATTTGTGACAGGTATTATGGAAGACATTGGGATATGGTTGATCTGTTATGTGTGAGCCTATATGTTGGTTATGGTAATGATTGTGATTGCAGAAAGTTGAGATTGTGTACATATTTAGTGTGGAACGGGAAAAATCACCTGGTTCAAAATTGCATATAATTGTCAATAAAAATTGTAAACTGCTAGCCCTAGAACAGGATTTCCTAGTTGGGCAGCAGTAATCTACTTATTGTTGTTATTATAAATATGGTGTGATAAAAGGTAAAATAAATAAAATAAAATACATATTTTGTTCCCACGTAATTGTTTTCTGGCTCATTGTTTGAAATAAACAATGCTTAGAATTAACGCATTGCATTTTCTTCTTAGAGGTTTGACGTTTGACCCTTAGCTTAACCTGTTTTTAGTTAAAATGATCAAAAGTCATACTTTTTTTAAATGTTTAGAAAACACCAAAACAAGTATATATCGAATACATTGTTTTCGATTATTGTGAATGTGTATAATATTCTATGCCATTGCTTTCGGCTATTGTGTATGTGAATATTCCATGCCAAACTATTCTGGTGTAACTTCAAATCGTCTGCAAAGTTAAGACTATAACTCGAATTGTATGAATTTATTTGTATTGTTCTTCCCCATTGCATAAATGAATTATGCTTGCGTATGGTTTCCAGTTGTATTTGCCTACCTAACCATCTCTTTGCGGATATTAAGTATTCCCAAACAGAACTAACTTACTGGAAACATTATTATTTATAATTTACAATTTTCTAATTATCATCGGGATAAATTGATAAATTGATTGAAAATATCCTGTACAATTCTCAAAAAAAAAACATTAAAATTTTTATTTTATCGAGTATAGGTAGGTATAAATGTTACATACATTTTTTTTATTTTTTTCTTTGATTTGATTCAATTCATTGATTAATTAATTTACAATCTACTGCTATGTAATTCATAGAGTTACAATGTATTTTTTAAACGTTGTTGACTCAAAAAAATACTTATCAAAAATATTGAAGTGTTTGTCTTTAATTTAGCTTTGTCTTATCAATATATACCTAAAACTAAATAAATGTGGAAGATGAAGAAAGGTTTACACAGAATGAAAGATTTCTGGCTGATTTATTAAAGAAATGAATATTTCGTATGCCTAAAAAATTTACGAGTACATTTCGAATAAAATTCATTCATTCATTCATTCATACCATCACGGCATATCCCACAATGTGGGGTAACCAGCGAAAGGTGTGCGGGTGTGCATTGCCTTATAAAAGGGAGCACAACACATCTGTGTATGCCCACACATCAGTCTCGTCTCACCTAAAAAGGCACTACATTCAGAATGGGTGGTGAACCTCATTGCTGAACTATGTCAGATGTTATTGTTGCCTGATGTATTTTCGATTACCTGGCTCTTACGGGATACTCGAAAACAATAATAGAAAAGAGTGGAAGCACTATTCCGTAATTATCTAATAATAAAATTAGGCATTTTGTTTTAGAATAAATTGTGAAAGTGCAAAATATCAATAATTCGCTAGTGTAACTATATAACAGCGCTATCCCAAATAGTAAATCAATTGGTAAGTATAAAATTACTACGAAATAGTGCGACTGAAATCAGCTCAATCTAATGTAAAAAATTACAATTCACAAGCATAAATAATACTTCTAGATGAGGTAAGATATACATACATATTATGTATTTGCAAGGATTGTAATGTTAACAGCTTCATAATCTCTACATACTTATTGAGAGATGATAATATGTGTATATAATATTAACCACAATTTTCAACAGTATCATTCATATTTTATAAAATGAACAAAGTGGTCTTAATAATGTGAAAATAAGTTTTATTTTCATTCTCAAGTGGGTTATTTTCAGATTATGCTTCTAGGAGATGTTTATCTTGAAGAATTCGATATTAATATAACCTATGACAATATGAATACCAACAAGCTCATGATAAATTATCGTAAGATGGCACTCTAACTAACCTTTGAATCTTTTGAGGTTAAATAAGTTCAACGGAGATTACATTGTATGTATGAACAAAGTGATACGCGTAGAAATCAATACATTTTCAATGTGTTTGTAATATTCAGTAATTTTTTTTTTCATTATTAATTTAATGTCTTTAAATACTTACATAGTTTGTTTTGAAACTAAGTATTTTTCTTCGAAATGGTATGGGTACATTTCCTTAATTTTTCGATATACACCGGCGGTCTTACTTACTATTTGCTATTTGTGTTAATCTGATGCTTACACAGTTTTTTGTATGGAGAAACTGACTTTGCATTGGACTAAATTCGTATCGTAAATAGTAAGTAAGCCCGGGTGTAATGCGGAAGTCTAGAGGTAGAGCACCCTTGGGGGTGCCCGATTACTTCTATTATGTTCCGCGATTTTAGTGCAGACATTTCGAGTTATGATATTTTTTCGTGTTTTTTGACAAACTTTGTCCAGCAAGACATTATTGGTCACAGAGACATGAATTATCGACAGACATGCTAGACTTTTTTTTCAATATAAGTGAATAGTATACCTAGCAGACACAAATATAATTATTGTGGGCCGATCTGATACCATCGCGCTATGAAAAAAAATTTAATCTCAAAGTTAGTTACAATTCCAAATTTTTAAAAATTTTGAGGACAATTTAATGAAAAAAAAATAATAAAATTTTTTCCAAACTTTTTTCAAAAACTTGCCAATTCTATCAACTATTTATCCTGTAAATTTCATGGAGCTATTTCTACGGCGTCATACTTAAAAATTGTTCCACAACACGAATGGGTTTATCTACGCGAAAAATTTTGATTAAGCTCCATACAAAATGTATGAGAAGATTTTTCTAACTAGTATAATGTGTCAATAACTTATAATAAATTAGTTTGATGCATATTTAAGTATGTTGTCACATTTGACATATGTTTTGGGTGATTTTAAAACGTTTATCGTTTAGTATGAATCAGTTAATATTTTTAGCATAAATAATATCTTTCACATCTACAATTCATTTTTATTCATTCATTCATTCATTCATTCATACTATCACGGCATATCCCACAATGTGGGGTAACCAGCGATAGGTTTACGGGTGTGCATTGCCTTAAAAAGGGAGCACAACACATATGTGTATACCCACACACCATTCTCGTCTCACCTAAAAAGGCACTACATTCAGAATCTTTACCTAAATCAAATAGTTATATAAAGTATAAGTTTATCATTGCTTCTGGTCCATAATATTTTTTTGTAAATTTTAGTTAAACCTGCATTCAAACATAGCTGTACCTACGTCTTGTTTCTATTTGGATTAGAATATTTAATTAAATGCTTTCTTTTTTTGCTATAGATTCCACAAATCTATGTAGGGATACGAGTAGGTACAAGCATTTTCTATGAAGTAAAAATAGATTCACGAATCAGCTAGTTGTTGTTCAGTATCAGCGTGTTGAGCAGAAATCGAATGATTTGTTTATTTGCCTTTTTACCTTTCATCGTTCCTAGAAACAGTTGTTGAAACTTGTTGACGAGAACTCGTGACTGCAAAAAAGAAAGACAAAGCAATGCGATCAGTCGACACGATGTCTACAAAGAAGGGCAATTCATTTATTTGCTCCCATTGCGCATCAGAGTCAAAACAACCAATGTGCAATGCGACGGGCATCGGTTACTGTACATTAGTCAGCAGTTGTGTTGTGGTGTTGATCCGTGAGAATGTGGCAAAGGGTTCGCGGGAGGCGTTCGCTGTGATGAGCTCGTGAAGAGCGAAATTGAAATCGTGCAGCATGAGCTAATGGGCGAATGCCGAGACGGTGGAGGTGGATACGGTGGCTTGTCTCGGTGCTTAGTATTTAGTACCAGCACAGTGGATGGTGCGGTCATTAGTCATAAGTCGGCAATTATCAGCCCGACTATTGTCCCCGCGTCGCAGAGAGGGGGCGGGGCGTCATTAGGCCGAGGTATGCCGAAGACGTGTCGTCGACTCTAACGAGGAAATTATCATACAATTCAGATTTTTTGCAATCCTCGAGATTTTTTACTTCCCTACCCCGGTTTCTTTCCTTGATAAGTCGTCCTCGCCCCACACACATCCGTCAGCGTCTAACCGTCGCTGCACTCTGCTAAAGACCCTCCCCGGTGTAATTAAGAAGGAGGGTCACACAAATAAAAAGTTTATGGCCGAAAAATTCATGAAAAATATTCCAAATTTGATGCCAGTTGAAATTTAATAACTTATAAAATTATGTTTTTTGTCAAAGCAAGAAAATTTATGAAAATAAAGTAAGACACAATACCTACATATCACGTTGTGAAAAACATTTTTGGAATAATTTCTAAAATATATAGTGGTTATATTATACCTTGGCACAGTTGGAAAGCCGTTCGGTTTCTGTGCGGGTGTCCTGTGTTCGATTCCCAGCAGAGGAGAAATTTATCTAAATTTATTGCTTCTCTGGGCTGCAAAAGCAGGTTAGTTGGAAGAAATTGCCATACGGCAATAAACTCGCCACTGCGCAGGGTGCAAGGAAGTGTTCATTAGTATTATAATATTACATAAAAACGTCTCAAAAAACGTCTCAAAAAATTTCGTTACCTACTATTAAAAAAATATTGTTAATAGTAACGAAATTTCATGTTAAAATTAACCAAAATATAGTGACTACAAAACATTTGGTTTTGTGCAACCAAATGTTTTATGCACATAGCCAAACAGTTTAGTCACAAATAGATAAACCTTCATTATTGATAACAAAGGTTTGGCTAAAACGCAGGTAGCCAGTTCGGTTGTCATAATATTTTTTTTCAGTGTATGAACCAAATATTTGTAGTTCATGTTTAAATTATATTAAAATTAGGACGATTTAATAAAGTGCTTGTATGTTTACCCGTATTCCACATTTTATGTTACTTTGATAATTTATGAAACCATCCTTGAAAAATATGTATAGGTACTTAAGAAGAATAAAAGTATGTAGTCATTGAGGTACTGTAAAAATATTCATACACAATACAAATGATAATATTATTATGATAATAATTTGTGTATTGTTGTTGTGGGTAGATAATATTGAGTCTTGATGTGGGTATAGTAAGAATAAAGCATAATCAACTTCCGGAAGCTTCAATTAATCCACCAAAACGTTTTTAAACGAACAAATTATGGAATGAAAAAGGCCGTGAATTAATATCTGGCCAAGTAAAGGTGGATGTAGGGGTGGAATTAAGTAGACGGTAGTACAGTTTAATCTAGAAGTGGCGTCGGCCGCTGTCAGCTCTAAATTGTTTAGGAAAATAAAACCCTTGTTAAACCTGACGTGTCCTTTTTCTAAGGTTAAATTTTCATTAATAATGTCTCTCTTTTGTAGAAAACAATGTCCTTTTATGGAAGTTATAAACGTCACACAGTTTCCTTGGTGTACCTATCCCATATTAATTTATGCAACATCACTCATCAAGAACTATACCTATGTATACATAATAAAAAAATAGAAAGTAGGTGCATAGATATAGATTGAATTTGGACTGCATATTTTA
The DNA here is from genome assembly GCA_963576475.1 of Molanna angustata. Lineage (NCBI taxonomy): Eukaryota > Metazoa > Arthropoda > Insecta > Trichoptera > Molannidae > Molanna > Molanna angustata. The sequence goes on along the minus strand of OY754964.1, from coordinate 38,719,024 downwards.
TATGTACGTTGATAATACATGAATTTACAAAACGCCACTTCTTCGTACTAAAATAATATCAAATATGATGGCCATTCTTCAGTATAGTTCTTTTCGAAAGGTTTACTATAAAGCGAGGTTTTCAACGGGTTTTCCAACGCGGCAGGAAAAAAAAATAGAATGTGTTCTACTTTTCAACGCGTTTTGTATCGTTTTTCGTAAAACAGAAATTTGTAAAATTATTGGTTGCCGACGAGTCAACGTGGCTGCCGTTTGTTTTGTATTGTCTTTGACGTTCGCGGAATCTTTTGTTTATTTGGCATCTCTCGATTAGAGAGCAATGTTTGAAAGAAAAAAAAAATTAAGGGAGGGCAGGTATAACAAAAATTAAATCGTATCCAATTCAAGTCAAATGCCGGGTAGTCAAAATGCAAAGTCAAATGAAGCCATAAATAAAATGTTACTATTTTTCACATAAATGGCATATTTACTTTTTTCGTAATTGCGATAATATGGGCAGCAAATAGAGGAGAAAATAATACTCATATAGTAGCGATGTTTTGAGTAACCTGTATTTAGGATGCTGTTTTAAGCGTTGAAAATCGGACCGCGTTGAAAACCTCGTTCGTGTAAAGTGTGCTTTAAGGTAGCGAAAATCTTATTAAAAAAATATTTTGTTTAAAAATATTAATGAAAGTGAGAGCAATACTGAAATTGAAATAGAAAGATTCTTTGTATATATTTTTTTTACAATTATGACCAAGGAGTTTATTTATTTATTTAACATATTATAGTAGGTAATTTTTACAATGGTTTTTTTTTGCAATGCCTCATCAAAAAGATTGCAATCTTGGGCATGATGAGTTATTTATTAATAGGGTTCTAATTGTATCGGAGGAAGCAAAAATATATATTTGAATAGTAAAATTGAAAAATCGGGCGAAATCATTTAAAATATATTATTATTCGATTGTTGTAGAAAATTGCTTTACACACTGAAAAAAAAAGTTTATTGTAACAAAATTTCATGTTAAAAGTAACCTAACAACAGTGACTATTAAACATTCGGTTACGCTTACCAAATGTTTTGTGCACACAGCCAAACTAATAGGTGAACTTGAGTTACTATATCAAAAGTTTGGTTAAAATACCGGTAGCCAAACAGTTTAGTTAGCCTATTTTTTGCAATGCAAGGCTTTGATTTCAACACTTAATTACTCGATACTGCGCGATACCTGTTTTATAGTCATCAATATGCAATGTGCCGAATTCGGCGATATTTTAACCTATCTAGATGGTATAACTTCTGAATAATGTATGTATCTTTACTCAGACATAACACTTGGAACGAAATTTAAATGTAAATAAGGGTATCCTGTAAATAATTACCTTTGCAATTTCAATATTATTCAGTGTTTGTATTTACGGCGCGTTCCGGATTACCTTCCATATAATTCCTTCCGGACGTGCGTTACTTATCCAGATTTTCCAATGTTCCCTCATCGGAATACTGAATTCAAACCAAACCGTCGTTTTTCAGTACCGAATACAACTGCCAAACGGTTCTAGAAGAATATAGAAGTATTTTGGCCGGCTATTGCTGTGTTAATACTAGGTATGTAGGCAGTGTACTTGACTACCTTAATTTCTATTATACTTACCTACCTGTATTACCTTTTATCTAAATTGTATTAAGCATAGTTGGATAGGTAGCGTAACTCGGTACTAAGATCCAAGTTCTGTTTCGACCAATTTTTTTCACCCTTGGTACCACCCAAAATTTTTTTGTGACTTTTTGAGTGAAAGTATGATGATTATTATGCAAGGGTTTTCTGGCATCCTATATGTACTAGTTATGAATATGCTCTGTACTATTTTTCTGTTGAAATATCCATTATTTCCAGGCCAAAGAAGGATGATTTGTGTGAATAATATCACTATAAAAGTGCTTGTCTCTTAGGGTACGAGAATGTCATAGAGTTTAAATGAAATATTCTTAATATTGGCATTATAGATATTACGAATATATACACAAGCACTCCTTGGTTTTATTTATCTTGTTTTTAAATTCATAAGTTTATTTTAGTTTCTGAAACGGATCAGGTTGAAGTAAAAGAAGCATGGTAGATCTCTTTGATGTTAAAAGTGCGGTAGTAATCTATAATAATTATTTAAATACCTATCTTGATTTAAAGCACAAATAAACCGTATACCTAAATTTCTGAACACTATTCACCAAGTTCACCTTCGTTCACTTTCCTTTTCGGAAGTTCTAAGTAACTAAGTTCATCAAAAGCGTAATATGAGGTCCCCTTATAGACAAACTATGTTGGTACTTTGTACATCTACCTGCCGTACATGCAATGTGGTTTTCATAGAAAATATCTAGGTGGTACTAAGGGCACATACGTTTATGTAGGTACTAATTCTGGCTAAATGTGGTCTAAATTTGCATAAATAGGATATTGGAGAGGTTGTTGTGTAAATTTTAATTCAATAGTCTGTTTACCAGGAGCGGCCCATGTTTTATATTTAATAGCAAACTTATAAATTATAAAACTATTACCTATTTAAATCCAATATTTTTTTCAATTGCATACACGCAAACATTGGATTTTTTTCCCTTTCGGGAGCCTAATGATAGTTTATTGACAAAATTTTTAACATCTTTATAGAGACGAAGTTAAGATAGTGTAGAAGAACCAGGAACTTATGGCACCTACAGGGCTTAAGACCTGTCATCGGCCTGTCATCACGAAAACCAGACGATTACAGGTCGTAAGCCCTGTAGGTGTCTTAAGTTCCTGGTTCTTCTACAATATCCCAACTTCTATTCAACTTCGTCTCTATTGAGATGTTAAGAAGTTTGTTAATATAAATATTATTTAAAGTAAAAAGAGTCAATAAATCTTTATTTATGAAGTTAATAGTTTATTTATTGGTATATATGTCCTGGAAAAAGGGAATATTGAAACAGCTTATACCTCAGTAAAAGATTTCTTTGGAACGAAAACTGGAATAGGCAATGCGATAGAAGCTGAAGACGGCAAATTACTTTTTGAAGACACTCAAATTGGAGAGAGATGGAAACAGTATCTGAAAATGCTTTATAATGGAAACAATACTGATAATCTTGTAAATTTAATAGAAAATGAAGTTGATGTGGACGCTGATGATATGGGAGACCCAATCACCAGAGAAGAATTTGACTACGCTTTAAAAAGACTCAAAGATGGAAAATCTCCAGGAATTGATGAATTACCGGCCGAGCTAATGAAATCAGCAGGAAAAGGAGTTATAGACGCATTGTTTAGAATCACCTAGATGATTTATAATACAGGAATTCTGCCAGAAGACTTCAAAATATGTCTAATTGTGACTTTACCCAAAAAAGCGGGTACGACAAAATGTGAGCAACATAGAACACTAAGCTTAATATCTCATGCCTCCAAAATACTGACTAATATTGTTTTAAAGAGAATCGAACCAAAAGTAGAGGATTCTCTTACAAGAGACCAATTTGGATTTAGAAGTGGCATGGGAACTAGAGAGGCCATACTGCCGTTACGTATGTTATTAGAAAAACGAATAAAGAGAAATCAAAACACATATATTGCTTTTGTGGATTTAGAAAACGCAGTTGATAAGGTAGAATGGAGAAAGCTCTTTAATATTACAAGAAATTTAGGAGTGAAATACAGAGATAGGAGAATTATATTCGAGTTGTATAAGAATGAAGCTGCTATAATTGCATGTGGAAATGACCAAAAAGAAGCCAAAATAAGACAAGGGGTCAGACAGGGATGCTCTCTATCTCCAGTGCTTTTCAATGGGTATGTTCAGTGTGCAATAGATGAAGTCAGAGATAAAATGAGTCATAGTGAAGGGGTGAAAATACACGGGAAGAAGATTGACATGATTAGATTTGCTGACGACATCGCACTGGTTGCTGCAAGTGAAGAGGAACTCACAGAAGCTTTGATAGTCATGGAGAATGTCTTTAACAAGGATTATAATATGAAAATTAACAAAAATAAGACTAAAGTGATGACTGTAGGCCGTGAGGAGGATCAAATTAATGTGGTAATGTTCGGAGAAACATTGAAAAACACAAAAGAGTTCGTGTACCTCGGAAGTAGGCTCTCTTGGGATGGGAGAACAAGGAAAGAAGTTGACAGCCGAATACATCAGGCAAGGCTGGCTTTCAACAAGAAGTCTAAGATCCTTGAGTCAAACAACCTAGACATGAAGCTCCGTAAAGAGACTCACAAAAACATATGTGTGGAGCATACTGATGTGTGGCTGTGAGACATGGTGTCTTTCCGAAAGAGACAGAGATATGGAGATGTGGAGTCACAGAAGAATACTGGGAATTTCCTGGAGGGACCACATCATGAATGCCGAGGTTCTCAACAGAGTTGAAGAAGGCAGGCACCTACTCATTACCATCTCCGAGAGACGTGCTCGCTGGATTGGTCACATCTTGCGCCACGAGGGTCTCCTACATGATCTCCTACATGACCTAATGGAGGGAATGGTTCAGGGGACAAACCACAGGGGGCGCCCCCGACGGGAGTATTTGGCCCAGGTGTGCGAGGACATGAACTGCGCCACATATGTTGAGCTGAATAGGGCTGCACAGGATAGAGAGAAGTGGAAAGCGAGATGTAGACTTCTTCTGCAAACCAATCCACAGGATTGAGACTTTTGAAGATGATATGTCCTATTCTGATTCGTTTCAGAGTACGAAAACGTCTATAACCAACGGACAACTTGATTAAAATGATTTTATACGCGCGGTGTGCCGTAATGAGTCCCGTATAAATGCAGTCAACTTTTTGACATTTCTCTAGACTAAAATTCAGACGGATAAATTTAGACGAATAAGATGATTTTTTATCATTAAACCTTGTCAAAATAATCTTTTGTCTTTTACGTTCCTGAAAATTTCTTGACCTATTTACATTACAGACTATTTACATTACAGACTTAGCGAAATTGTAATCAGAAATAATAGTTTACATATTATTTTGACAGATATTCGGAAACAGTTTGTGTCTCCGCCAGAGGCCACCAGTGTTGAGCTATATGGACAGACCTCTTTACGTTGCTTGGCACCTGCCGGCGCTCCACCTGCTCAAATCACCTGGCTGAAGAATGGCTCGCCAATGGGTTCTGGGTCCAGTTCTAACATCCTCGTCTCTGCCGAGGGACATCTTCTTGTTTCGCAAGCAACTCTTCAGGTATTTGGTTTACTCTCGTAAATAATCTTTTTCAATATTTTTTTTCTCAAAAAGCTTCTAGCACAACCAAGAGATACACGCAGTGTCAAATATTTATATATAATGCACCCACTACCAATCGTCTCGTAAATCGAGGGATAAAACACTAAAATAATTGTTAATATGAAATTTACAAGTATTCTTCATCCCATATTTATTATTTTAGTCCATCAATTTTTCAATATTTTAATTTTCTTTTTAAAGAATGAATATGTCCTTGTAGTAACATTATTATTATTGTTATTATTGGAAAGGAGTGGGCCCTTTCGTCCCCGTACTGCGACCATATTTGATCTATTATGCACCTCCCTTCAAGGTTGTCATTTCAAAAGCAGTTCGGTTTTTTGAATCAAGTCCTATATTTTGAAAATTGTCCTTGTAGTAACAAGTACACCTCATACATTCCCTAAATTAAGCATAAATGCATGTGATATTGGTGAACGAAATCGGTCGTGGCAGGATTCGAACTCGCGACCACTGGATTACCAACCCAGCGCGTTAGCCGCTCTGTCACCACCCATCTATACTCCTAGATTTATTGATGTATGTAGTGGCATAGCTGCATAACAGCAGGATCAAGTAAAAAATTAAAAATAGATCTTAAGGAATTTTTCAATGAATTATACTCAAAACGTTGTATACTTACCAGAGTCCTGAGCTGAACGTCACGAGTTCAATTACCGATGGATTTTCATTTTTTTATTGGTTTGATTCTGGATTTGTTAGCTTGTTTGCAAAATGTGAAAAATAGCATATTTTATTTTCATTCTCAGTACTGATTTTATTGAGAATAATTTAAAATCAATTTTGATGTCAGAATGACTCTACAGACGAGTTGTTTCTATTTTACATTTTTGAAATTGTAGGTATTCGTATTTTCTTGTTTAGGATATGGCAAACTACACGTGTGTCGCAGAAAACGTCGCCGGAAAGAGAATATCGGAACCTGCACTTCTCACAATATACGGTAAATATGAACAAACTTTTTCTTTGAAATATCTCAGATTGAAATATAGCAAATTTCGATATATGAAAAGAAAATATTTGTGAAATCTTTATGACGATATTGTGGTAACAGTGAACGGTGGTTGGAGTTCCTGGTCTCAGTGGTCTGAGTGCAGGTGTCCTGGTCAACCTGCCCAGGGACAGAGGCGAACCAGGGTGTGCAACAACCCACAGCCTCTCAACGGTGGACAGCCCTGCAGCGGACCTGCATTGCAAAGATCGCAGGATTGTCTACCTTGTCACACAGGTAACAAAATGATGTGTAAAATTTTTATAACACTTTTTTTTGAGAATAATAAATAAAAAATATTTGAAAATAATTATTTTAGTATTCAAAATGATTGTATTACGATAAAGAATTTATGACAGATACTTTGGAAAATACCAGAAATCATACGCTTAATGAATAAATAATTTTAAAAATTGACGAAGGTCTATAAATTAACTGAGATATTTTCGTTCAATAAAAATTTTGAATTATGAAAGAATACAAAATGAAAATTGAACAAATTGATTGTAGAAATACACAAAGAGCAAGGTTTTTTACTATCTCCGATATTTCAATTCACGATGCAAAGGCATGTATGTATCTAGACATGTTTTCTAAAGAAAATATGTGGATTGTTCAAATTTATTATGGAAGTATAAAGGGAATATTGCATTAATTGTTATGCCTAAATTAAACATGTTAGAAGTGAGTATGGAGTTGTGATATTATATCTGTTTAACCCTCATAGTCAAACAAAGAAATGGATTATGCGGATTAAAAGAACCATAAAGTAATAAATTTTCTCGATAGAATTATCATTTTCAATGAACGTTTTAGTACCTAATTGTTCAGAGGTTTTTTGGATCATTATACCTACTTATAAATTAAATTATGTAAAGTGTATTTTACGTTTAAGTAGGTATTCGCAATATACGTGTAATGTCCCAGAAAAATTGAATTAATTTAAAGTAATAATATTATTTTTTGAAAGCTCAGTGGGCAGATGTTTAAAATTCTCTCGCAATATTCGTAGGTGCCTTACAATGATAGATAATACTTGTGTATTATGTAAATTTGCAATATTGCTGTATAAAGACCACAGGATGAAAATGGCGCCATGTGGTCCAAAATCAACATGATTTGTTACGTGAACCAAGATATAATGTTAAGTATTATAAAAAACAATCTACATGACATAATCGCGCTGTAAAATTTTATACAAACTCCTGATGTTTTCAAATTACGTCAACGAAATGTGTCGTTTTCATCGGTATAATGGGCGGTTGAGTATACAAATTTTAAGCCTTTTTTAACTGCTTAATACTATACTCGATTATTTAAGTAATTGTATAATTTGTACATTTTTGTACCTAAATTATCCTATTGCATAATACAAATAGTTTTCATTGGACCACTGATAAAGAAACGTAACTTGTTGTTTTATTAACTGTTTACCTCGTATGTATGTGTAGACTGTAGAACTCTCTATAAATAAATAAATAAATAATAATATTAAAACGCGACAAAAAATACATAAGATTGAATTAAAGTATCTACACGAATTCAGGCACCTGTGTTTACGGCCAGTCTTATAATGCGTTTGCGCAATGCATTAAATCGTTATTAAGGCATAATTGGATTTCTTCATAGAGAAATGTTTGACTCTTCGTCTCAATCAATATGTTTCGACTTAGTATATTATTATAATTGATCCTTTCTTGGGATCAAATTTCATATTGAAATGCCCAGTTTTTTGTAAAAACAATCAAACTTATCAATCATATTATTCACATATTGTGTATGGTACTTACCTACCTAACTTTTTGCACATTGGTAGATCGGAGATAATATGTATTATTTCATGGTTAAATTAGTGGTTGTCGAGTATATTTTTTTGTTTTGGCAGAGAAGTCATAGGTGTTCAAAATACTCGAGTATGTATCTTTAAAGTTATCCCCTGCTGCAAAATTACTGCTGCAAAATTGAACCTACTTAATAATATGTATATTTGGTGTATTCTAGTTCTCTTCTCTGTCGTGTTATTTTATACAGTAAAACGAAACTCATATGTATAACACAATAAAACAATATGTTAAATAAAAAATGATATTACTATTGCATTTACTTGCCCCCTTTTTTATTTTCATATTAAACTTACTTATTACTTTTTTGCACTAAAACCGAGATTATGTTATTAAGCTACATTATTAACTCTATTTAATTCCTTGTATGTACCTACCTATCAATAAATAAGTACTCAGTGATCCAAAAGAACTAAAAATAATAAAAATATGAAAAATAAATTATTATCAAATATTTCAAATAGGTACATAAAACAAGCAAACTTATTTTTGAATACTCTCCTAAACACACAATCCGTATAATATTAAACAGTTAATATTTGGTAACTGCTCAATCGCTTACAATTTATACCAGTGTAAACTGAGCATTAGCGGAGGATTTGTGTTGTTTTATTGAGAAAACAATTTTACATTATGGTTTAAAGACATTTTATTTCCACAATAATGATGTCTTTGTTGACGCTTCTGAAAAATACTTGACAATATAATGTAGATTTTTATTTCCTCATGTATTATTTACGGGACATTCATGATATACTCAATGGTTTTATTTTCCTTTTGTGCGTTCTCTGGAATATAGATGGTATTTATTATAATACTATTACATTCGACAAGACGGAATCGCTTTTAGGTGAGTGGGATATTTTCTCTACGATGCCGTCGCACGAAATTCCTTTGAAAATTTTCAAAAAACTTTTTGCTAAAGTATTATTAACTTTATATTTCTGTTTGTTCAAATGTACAAAAATATGTATTCTGTCGTATAAAATAATAATATATTCTCAGAATATTATAAAAAACCACTTTATTCACCGATTTCTTTTTGTGCTCATTGGTTTTCCAATAGGTGAAGAATTTGTAATAAAAGTATGTAAATAAATCATTTCACAGAAAAACAAGCTATTATATTATATTTAAAAGGTTTCATGAATAAATATACTGTTTTTATATTTCATGTACAACATACTGACAAACAATAATTAAATAATTGATAATAAATAAATTCTCAACGTTTCAAATTTGTAACAGAATATATTGAAAAATTTAATAGATGTATCCATCTGTTAAGGTATAGCCTTTCCAGGGAACCGTTCCAGGGAACGGTTAGTTCCGAAACCGGTCGCAAATTCAATTCTCACGTGGTGTAAACAAAGTTATAAAAATTTAGTTAATTTTTGTTAAAATGTACCACAAACATAAAAATACGATATTTAATAGTATAGACTTAAGACTGAAAATGAACATCGGGCGAAAAAAATGACTATCCAATGATTCGGTTCAAGTCATAATAGGGCGTATAACGCTAAATCTTATGACCTATAACTTATACTCAAAACGCCTAATTCACAAAAAAGTTACGTATTAGTAAAGATATTTATCCCGTGCGTTAAAAAAGAATTTATATATACCTACGTGATTTAAATTATTGGACACCCAAAATTTGTTGATTTTTTGCAAGAACAAACCTGGGGGGCAAGTCTGGTTCAATCGGCGAAATCAAAACCACCGTGATTACCCATATCATGGATATAATTATTATATGGAGTTCCACAATATCTTTAGATGTCATAGAACTCCATACTATAATTACATAATATATCCATGATATGGGTAATCACTGGGGTGTTGATTTCGCTGGTCGAACCCCTGACTTGGAATTGAAAGAAAAACATCACGAACATTCACTTCAATATTTATTTTTAATTTTCAAAATTGTGTGACGAACAATCACTATTGAAATGTTGAAATTACTTATGGAATTTTTTAAAACACTCAGTTGAGAAATTTGATTTAAAAATGGGGTGTTTAGGTTTATATGCCCCCTTAACTTGGCATTTGTCTGTATTATTAAAATCCAATTTTTAAAGAAAAGTCTTAAAAAAATCAATGTTTCTTATGATAGTAATGTGTGTGTGAATTACCAGGATCTGTCGTAAGATGGGGCCCTTGGTCAGAGTGGTCTCGCTGTGGCCGCGACTGTCGTCAGAGCAGACGACGTCAGTGCTTGGGCGGGGGCGGACCTGACGCCTGCCCCGGCAGAGACGTACAGGTGGCGCCATGTACAACGGGAGCATGCAAAGATGACATGCATGACCACGAAGGTTTGACATTTTTTATTAATAAAAACCATGTTTTATTTCAATATTGCTTAGCCTCCTTCATTATTATCTATCGTTTCCTCGTTGCTGTGTTATTGTAGTTGTATAGCCTCTCTGGCAGGTTATATAATTGAGTTCGTAAAGTCTTTTTTGGTTGGTAACAAAATTCTCTTGAAGTATGTAGCAATTACAAGATTTGTACCTGCAATGTACAGACAGTGAATATCGGGGACAGTATGACTTGATAATTTATTTGGTACCGAAACCTAGTATTCTTAGATATTTAGGAATACTATCGGAAGTAGAGTGGTACACCCAAGGCAACACAACTTTAGGAGTGGTATTTATAAATATTCCTTGAATCATGGATGAATTGAATCCGGTTCAATGTCTTATTCCACTTTCAACTGAAACCTTATTTGCAATAATAGGTATTCGAACCGTAGTTCTGTTCAACTCGATTTTGAGCTCTATTTCATACGACAGCACACCGAACTCAGTTTAATTAAGTTGGTCGTCCTGACCAGAAAACAGTAAGCGCGGCACGGAGCACGTGCGCGCCACATGATAGTTCTGTCAAATTTTAGCTATTGCACTTTTTGACATTTGATATTTTTTTTGACCGATTTCGTTCACCTATAGCACAAGCATTAATGTTTATTTTAGGGAACGTAGGAAGATGTATATGTACCTGCTTGTTTAACAAGGACATATGTACTTATTTAAAAAAAAATGCGAAATGTCAAGTTGAACCAGTGACAATCGAGTAGAATCACGATTCAACTCTTGATCCATGTTTATAAATAAGAAATGTGGTAAAATTGGGGTTCAAACGTAGTTCACAGTTTGTAGTTCGCAGTAGTATTAGATACTTTTTAATTTATACTATTATAAATAAATTCGAACGATATAATAGGCCCAATTCAGATTCGACTAAAAATTTTATACGGAATTTTAGTATATGAGAAATGTCAAAAAGTTGACCAAATTTATACGGGATTAAATTGGTATTCAGATTCTCTAATTTTATCTCATGACGTCACACCGCGCGGATAAAATCCTTTTATCCACGGTTTCCCGTTGATTTGGACGTTTTCGTATTCCGACTCGCATCTTAGACGTTCGATCTTTTAAAATATGACTTAAATTTATGCGGGTCGTTTGTCATCCGTCTACAATTTTGTACGCTAGATAAGGGCTCCATTATTTGTTTGTCTTTACTTTATTCAATTATTATTAATAATTATTTGGTGAAATTGTTTAAAGTGGAGTATTTTTTTTACTCACGTCTAAAGAAAAATAAACGTGATAACTTTTTAACTGTACAAATTTATGACAAACAATAATCATCACGTATTTATAGGTACAGGTTACTTGACTTTCGTTGATATTTTTCGAGACCACACAAATAATGGAATTTTATTATCTTTGCCTAGATAATGGATAAACAAGGTAAAGTTATAAATGTTATTGGTTTTTGTAGCTTTTAACTAATGATGTGACACGAATTTTATTAAAAGTAATTGTTAGAGATTCCACTTGTCAAAAAACGTACTTACAAATTATATATCTATCATAATAATGAAAATCTACCAAGAATGGTCATTCTTCATCAATTTTAATATGAAGTATTCTTACAAGTAGCTAAATTTATATTCAATGTTCTACTAAAGTTTGGGGTTTCAGTCAAAATCTCACATACAAGTTGTCTGTCATTTGAGGTTAGGTTATTATATAAACCATTATGTTCATTTTAAAACTTAGGTAACTCTGGATTAAATAATTATTACCATGGGTAATAACGCCCCAGATGAACCGACAGGATACTAAAAACAGGAATTCTTAGTTAGAATAATAATTTGTATACTATAAATAAATAAATTTTGTTCATTGCAGATGAAGACATTATTGAAATAGATATTGGCAATAGCGACAGACTTACTTATGATGATACTTACATTTTTTTCCACGTTGCAAGGACTAGAAGTAATTTAATAAGAAGACACATCACTTTAAAAAAAATCATATATATATTTACTTATATTAAATTTGTCACATTTTCTATGTATGTATAAAATAAATAATCGTAATATAAATACATGTGTATTAAATTTGTTGTATCTAATTTGTAGAACCTTTTAAGCAGTAGACAGAATGACAAGGAAAAATAAAACAAGTACTTATGTAAATTGTTATAAAAATAATATATATTTTTTTTCATTAATTCTGTATATTATAAAAAAGAATTACAATAATATTTTCCGCCAAACTGCATAATAGTTTTTTGGCAAGGCAGATTCTCTTTTTCACATAACTAATGTATCTAATTAAAACATTTTATTTTACAGATCCATAGGTAGGTATGATAAAACCTGAATAGGTAGCTATTTACATTCAAATAATAATTATATGCAAAAAGGTTATTATACTATATCAAAACACCAAAAAAAATTCAATAATTATTGAAAAAAATAATTCAGTCCCTTGATAGAGAAACATCATTAAACTCTGGATTGTTAGAAATCGCCAAATCTGAATTTCTCTGATATTCTGGATCCACAATCTTTCAACTCTGGTGTCACTAGAATTCCCTGTAAAACAAATAATAACATTGTATTACATGAATTATTAAATGGTCTTAATCATTTTCATAAAAGAAGCCGTCAGTCTAACATAATAAACACGAGTTTGAGTAATGACTGCCATATGAGTAGAAAATGAAAACTAATTTGAATTCAAATGAAAGATACAGTTTGGAATGTTACTTGTTATTACCCTGATGTACCTATGTAATAACAAGTGATGCGTCATAAATACGGCTCACTTTTCTTCCAGTTATCACTAGATATGCTCGACATATTTAACCTATAAAATTTCAAGGCAAAACTTTATATTGACATATCTAACTTACCTTCATAAATTTACTATCTTTCCATTTCTCATTACACTATTCCTTGATACTAAGTCAATCATCAACTCCATCTGCTTCTTTGTACTCTTAATTTTGGATTTATCCTTAGGTATCCATAGCAAATAGCGCCGTACAAATTAGAAATGTTTCGGTTTTGGAGGTAAACTTTGTTTTAACCATAGAATACACTAACTAGTTTTGACAATAAAATCTCTTTTCTATGGTTTTGACGTTTTTAGGCTGTTGAATATTGCTAGAGAAATAAATTTTCGAATGTCTTGAATATATTATTTTTTGTGTCGCGGCAACACCGAAAATGTTTTTATTCACGGTGACTAAAATTTTTCGGGCGAATTCATTTTAGTCGGCCATTGTTTAAGACGAAATCAGAATACGAGTTTACGACGCTTGCGACTAAAATTTTATTCGGGACGTATAAAAACTAATTTTAGTCGGCAAATCTGAATCGGACATAACGTCTATGTAAGATAATATACCGTTTCAAGTACCTACCTGATTTCCTAAGAGCCGCTTAAATACTCCACCTTTAGTATTACTTTTGCATAAAATTTCCCGGAACTTTCTAGATTTAACCAGTAGAGGTATATCTCTTCCGTAAAAGATTTCAAAAGATAAACTGAGCAAATATTTGATTTCGCGTCCAACAAACCGTCTGATTAATGTTCCGGTAATTATCTCATTAATGTGAGCTCTTTGTATGGGACTACTCCTTGAGTTTCTCAATCTAAAGGACCTCTTATTAAGGAATTTAATTAACTCGAGATTGTATTAAATTTTCCCCGAAAGGATTAAAAAAAAACATTTTGGTACTTCCATAGAAGCATTTAAAAAAATATTCGTCCAAAATTTGATATCAAAGGCGTAATAAGAATTAATATTCCAAAATGCAAGTTCTTTTTTAGGCACCATTTTTAGTATCGTAATTGGGGATAGAGACCAAATGTATTTTTGTGTACCTATAGAATTCAATAAAACTCAATACTCACATAAATGAAATTTGTTTATTCGGTAAAAGATAATTACCATTATGTAAAATCAATATTTTGGTTTAAAATTAAATTCATGAAAGTCGTATACAAAATTAATATTCTGTACAAATGTTTTCATATACATACATATACGCATTCATAAAACAGTTTTTAATATTTAGAATTTCAGTGAGTAAAAAACACTTTTTTCTATAAATGCAATCATGTTTGCAGAGTTAGAGTTTAATATATTTTATGAGCTCATATTACAGGATAGAAATTGTTATTATTTGATAATAAAACGTGAACATATATGTAGTTAGGATTGAGCAGCACTGTTTTCGAAATGAATAAAAGCAATGACAATGTCTCATGGGTAAATTAAGAGAAGAATATTCCTGTACTATTGAATGGAGACTGTAGTTCTTAATTATGTTAATGATGTGGTCATCCTTATTACAAACAAGATCTTGAATAGGATGTGTAGGTATGTACTTTATGCACACAATCTTATCTCATATACCTACTCAAGCGAATGACAACTTGCTCTGTCATGTTGTATGAATAATAAGAACCAGTTATTAGCATGAAATAGGTATACCTAATCATGTTATAATGCGCAGCTTGACTTAATTTAACAAAATTTGTTTTTACTATTGTACTTTTGAAATTCCTTGAAATATTTTTAACATTTTTCAAAAACTTGTAATTTTTTAAGTACTTACTTATTTTTTAAGAGAATTCATATTTGTAAGTTGGTATGATGAGGGAACATTCAGCTCTTAAAGCGGTAGTTACAATAAATGTGGTGAAAACAAAAAAAAATGTTCATATCATATATTTTAAAATAGGTAGGTACATATTATTAAATTTTCGAGACGATGTTTCGAGATTTTTTTTACATTTACAATCTCGAATATTCTCACTATATCTATTGATTATTTATGTGTTATTTGTTTTAATGACAAAATATTGTGTTTAGGTAGGTATTTAAATTTAAAGAAACTACACAATATAAGGTATAAGAATAAAGATAATCATTAAAATCTCATTAAAAAGCGTGAATAACTTATAAGGTACCTACCTATATTTTTTTAAATTTTATTGAAAAATATTATAAATCAAGAGTTTTGTTGCAAATTGAATATATTCTGACAACCCAACTTCAATTATTTGTTTTAATTTGACAAGAGAATCCATTGAAAGTTTCCAATTGTTTTCTCCGATTTCTCATTCGATTTCCCTCGAAGTCTATTTTCCGTATCTCCATTTGGAAATGATTTTGGATTGGCAGTTACATTTAATATGTCACAATGTGGACGAGATTCGTGTTATTACAGTATTTTTCTCAGTCAGAGGACGGAATTATTACGTCAACACGGTATCTAATGTTTCTGATTTTTCCTTGAATATTTTTGACATGTTTGGGTAAACAAAAGATATTTAATATATTATAAGATTTGATTATCATAAAGAAATGTGTCACATTTTCACAGATGTAAAAGGGTTTGTTATGGATGAAATATCACATCTTTAGCAATATGAAAAATACCTAGTTGGTACATACCAATCAAAGAAAATTATCGCGTCCATAACTCGTGAAAATGGTTAGATTATGTTGCTTAATGGGAGCTTTTTCAATTAACCAGTGTTCCAGCTCATAGAAACAAGAATTGAGTAAAAATTTGAAATCTCTCGAAAAATTTGAAGATTTTATTTAGTTCTACCAGGTAATTGTCAAGACTATGACATATGACTTACTATGCCACGGAGGCGTTCGACGAATTTTCATGATTTCGAACGCATGGATTCAATTCCCAGCAGAAAAAAGGTTTCTTACACAGTTCTTGCTTCTCTGGGCATAAAATATGTATCTGCGTCAGATCTTTTTGTCGTTCGTTTTCTTTACACTCCTCATTTTACACAAAATAATGAGTTGCCACACGAATATAATTTACCAGAACTTGTTCCAAGCGTTGTTTCTAGACCATCGTAGGTACATACCCTAGTAGGTTCATTATATTTTTTCGCATTCATCTTTGGCGGGTGGTGTCGCGGTAAAAGTTGGCAAAAGTTTTTTTTAGGATCAAATTCGCGAAAGTATCTAAATTAAATTGTTCTTGCGCGCACTTATCGTCAGACATCCGAGTCAGGAAGTTTTCCAATTTTATTTCAAAAGAGTTGATTGA
This sequence comes from Molanna angustata, assembly GCA_963576475.1. Lineage (NCBI taxonomy): Eukaryota > Metazoa > Arthropoda > Insecta > Trichoptera > Molannidae > Molanna > Molanna angustata. The sequence continues at coordinate 38,702,500 of OY754964.1, read as the reverse complement.
AAGTAATTGTCTACGGGCCACGTCACATTAAATTGCCCACCTCTTTATACATTTTTAATGTTATTTGAAATTCCATAATTGTTCGACGCGTTATTTGAAATTTTATTATTGAGTCATTTATCAGTCACTTTATTATTGAGTTAATTATATTTTACTTATTTTATATTGAAATGTAGATACTGATGTGAAATGTTATACATCAAGGTCCCGGGTGTAATCCAAGTGATTAAATAGCGTGATTTTCATCAAATTTCTGTAATATATGTTAATCAGATCTTAAATCAGTTTTCTAACAAGTGTGAATAATTCGCTACCTCCACCACCACCCTCTCCGCATATGTGGACTGTAAACGGCCCCTTCGCAGAACGCTAGAATGAACAACAACAAAAAAACAATGAATGACACGAAGAGTAGCTCATGGAGCCCTCTAGATTAGCAATCTCGGCACCATGGTGCAAAAATAACAATCAGCAAGTGCAAGTCGAGATTCACACCTGCGGACTGTCGGCGACTTCAGATCCATTTACATAGGTATATAGGGCATCAGAGAAGTGACCAAGATCTCCGGAAACAAACAAGTCAGTGAGAATCTTCGGATAATAAGGCAAAATATGGTATGTATCTATGGCAAAATCGAAAGCTTTATAATTGTTCTTCGAGATCACTAAGTCCACATGTCCAATGGGACCTTGAAGAGGCCCACGGACGATTTGCTGATAAATAATATAATTAATGTGCAAAATGAATAAATAATAATGTAGATGCAGAAGTATAAATAGTATGCAAAATTGATTGATGTGAAATTGTACATTCATATAATGCGTTGGTACATACCATCACGATGTGTATCTGGAAGGATAGACAGGCATATGTTATTTTTTTCCAGATAATAGGTATATGATCATTTAAGTTCCTATACTTTTATTCTATCAATGTAAAGTTGATTGTTTTTTTAGATCAGTGGTTTATTGCACTTCATATAAAAGCATTATTTTGATTGTTTGTCATGCAGATTTATCAAATTAATTGATTATCGATTTATTTTGATAAAAAAAATACCCATAGACGCGTGTGCTTGAAATATAATTCACAAAGCATTTTTTGTCGACAAAATATTGTTTGACGCTAAAAATTCAGTTCGACCGAAATATTTATTAGCGACAGAATTGAGGCAAAAACCTCCCTTCATTTTTCCATCAAAGGGATGCTTACGCAAAAAAACCTGTCACATGTCACGGTCTATGCTTACAATTCATAAACGATTCCTGTCCGCTCTAACCGAGCAGATCTGTATACAGTCGTCTCGCTCGTTGTAAACCCCACTGGACGAGGAACAAAAGGGATAGAGTTTTATTGTTCAGATAAAAGGTATATTTGGGCATACATGTGCCCTAACATAATCGATCAATCACGGCACAGCATCCGTTATTAAAACAAAGCACAAAAGCCAAGACGATCCCTTCTGTCACTTATCATATACATACATTCATAAAGCATGGGTTGGGCACATCAACACTGACTTTTATCCACACTAAAACATTTTCTTGTTCATTCTGATACTTGATTGATATTCGGTCATCATAGGTTATTGTAAAACATGGACACAATGGAATAAAACTTACGACACAATGTTTTTGCACATACATTCATTGTCGGCCTTCGTGGCTCAGTTGGTTGTGTATCTGACTGCTGATCCAAAGGTCCCGGGTTCGATTCCTGGTGGAGACACAGTTTTTAATTGTGTTTTCAGTCTGGATCTGTGAGACGATTAATATCGTAAGTCTCCAGAATGTGGCAACTTGTTATTGGGTGCATGTTAAATAAAATATTTGACATAGTACCTGTTAGTTGCCCGAGAAGCAATATTAAATAAATAAATAAATAAATAAACACTCATACATACAAAATAATTTCACAATGTGGGGAAACCAGTGACATTTTTTTAAACTCACTGCTAAAAATATATGTAGGTATCATAATAATTAATATGTTAGGAATCACTGATATTTTTCGGATTGTTACAATTCTAATGAATATGTAGTACGCACAGAATGAGAATTTCAAAGCAACATTATATTTAACGAATTTGTCTAAGTTAATACTTATTACAGCATTTTACAAGACAAAGTATCAATAATGGTAATAGCCGTTTTACGATTGGAAAGATGACTCAGATTCAGCCTAGATGTTTCAGTTTCCTTGACTTTTCTGTCTGTTCTTTTCACCCCAAAAACTACACACCCATTTACCACCCTCGAGTCTGTCTCATACCGGATACATGGAAAAGGTGGGTCCCAACACCTCAGGGTCGTCTATCGGAGACATCATTTGATACCATCAAAATCTTTGCCATTTATTATGATGACATACAAATAACATGATAGGTAAGCATAATAGATTCTTGACATCATATTTTTAGTGCCTACATTTTTAAACAAATTTATTTTACGCAATATTTTTTTAACAATCTATTTATTCCTCCTAACTTAATCAAGGGGATAGTGCGGAGAGTTTTGAATTCGCAGATTATCGTCTAGTATCATGCTGAGATTGTATTCTGATAGTGTCATCACAAAGTATCTGTGTGTAAGTGTGTGCTGTGTACGACGTATTTATTCTACTTTATCGATTATAGACAAAAGTGGTAATTCGATTCTTTTCAAATACTCGCTTAGACCCCATTAGATTTTGAAGGAAATCTGAAAGATGTTTTTTAATTTTGTAAGTGACCCCAGGCTCAGGAAACTCGAAATTTGTTATTTTCATATTGGTAAAAAGGCACATCACTTTCATAAAATGGCATTGAAAAATTATCAAGTCTTCGTAATTAAATATTTAAATAAAAACATATTTAACAAACTCATTTCATTAAAATGCTGAATATTTTCCATAAAAAAATTGAATACTATACAGAAAGCTTATTACCTACAGTGTTCCACTTATATAATTACTAAATCATAATTTATATTACATTCCATAATAAAATAAAACGAGCGGGTTGTGGCCAAATTTTGTTTAGAAAATATTCAGCATTTTCATGAAATGAGTTTGTTTAATTAATTTTTATTTAAATATTTTATTATAAAAACTTGATAACTCTTCAATACTTTTTTATGAAAGTGATGTGCCTTTTACCAATTTGAAAATAAAAAAATTCAAATTTTAAGTGACCTGAGCTTGGAGTCACATTGAAATATTTGACAGTTAAAAAAATGAGAAGCACTATTCATATAGCGAGTATTAGATATACATATTTACAAAATTTGAAAAGAATCAATTGAGTACTTTAGTACTTTAATCGATAAAGTAAATTAAACACGCCGTACATAGCACACACACACAGATACATTGTGATGAGACTTTCAGAATACAATCTCAGCATGATACTGAAAATACCCTTAAAAATTGCGAAATCATAACTCCCCACTATATCCCTTTGGGTTAGTGAGGAGTAAAAACATTTTTAAGGAAGAAATAGGATAGTTTTCCTAACCAATGTTTGCAGTAACACTGAATCTTTTTATCAATCGAACATTTATAACACAATTTTGACACTTTTGTTTCAAGTTTTTTCGCAACTGTTAACCTTCTTAATTTCCACCACTATGGAATATTAGTTACATCACGTCATGTTCTTCATGAAGTAGCCAGAGATACATCACGTCATGTTCTTCATGAAGTAGCCAGAGATAACACGCATTTTCCTCCTTATCAGCATTCAAGCATCATCTCATACATCATTATTTTTGATCGGTCTTAATTCTCCTTCATCTTTCTTTAGTTTTTCTAACGTATATTTTTTATCATTATAAATTTACTACGAACTGTATTAGGTACATTTCAAAGATGAAACAAAAAACTTGTTGCTTGTTGAATACTGCACTTAAGCATTTGCATGTTTGTCTTCCTGTTTGTGGATAAAACGTTCTGTTGACTCTATTAATATATTAAGAAAGCTTTTTTTCGGTAGATTGGTACTTCCTTGTAGGAAGTTGGCGCCACATACTCGTAAAATGGCGTCAAAAGGGCGCATGACGTTTATCTCAAAGACAAATATTGTACGTTATACATACTTACATTATATTTACATACAACACGGAGGGTTCAAAATTATAGGGTGTGTTATGTTTCCAAAACAACGTTATTTTTTGGGGGTACTAACTAATCAGTGTTGTTTTGATTTGATGTGCAAGTTACTAGGAATTATTATGTAAATTAGGAATACACGCTTCACCAGCAGGTACCAATATGTATATTATAAACACAATAAAATTTATGTAGGTTGGTTGGAAAAAATTGCCTCATGGCAATAAGCCCGCCAGCGTACGATATATGTGTTTATATTGTAATATATAAAAAGAGAGTCACAAATTCGTTTCATAGATTGGTTAGTTACAGGTTTAATATCAAACAGTTTACAAAACTCATCTTTTTTCCTTATTTTGATAAAACTTAAATGCTATTATTTTTCTTCTTCTCGTGCCATTTCAGGTGAAAAGATATCCCTGTCTTGTGATCTTCGTTACAGATCCTCCACCCGTCATATCCCAGTCCTTTTTTTGCAACCAGGATATCAGCTTTGGGGCAACTCTTCTTCAATTCATTTGAGTTCTCTTTACGAAGTATTTGACCTAGGTACAGTATCATGATCTTTAGGTATAATTAAATAAAGATATTTACGTGTAATGCATTTTGTATATTTTTCTCTAAGTTAAATAGTTTGAAAATATATAAAAAATATAAAATACATAACAATAGTAAATCAAAATAAAAAATAGAGGATAATGAAAGGCTTGTGTGTCATTTAATAAATTTAATGTATTACGTTATTTTTTGACAACAAATATTTAAATACACTTTTTTCACATTTGTCCACCATGGTTAATATTCATTCATTCATTATACCTTCAAGGCATATCCCAAAATGCGGGGTAACCAGCGACGAGTGTGCGGGCGTGCATTACCTTAAATTAAAGGACACATACGTGAATAATCACACACCCGTCACTTCTCACCTAAAAAGGCGCAACATTCAAAATGGGTCATGAACCTCTGCCATTGCTAAAATATGAGATGTTATTGTTGCCTGTTGTATTTTCGCTCTCACGGGACACCCGGAAACGATGACAATAGAAAAGGGTGGAAGCACTATTCTTATGCGGTGCCTCACAGTATATTATTTATGTCAAATTATGTAAAAATAAATTTAATCATTTAATTGGTTCACGTCGAATGGATCGGTGTATGTGTGTGTGTAAATAATGAGAACCTATACTGAAAATAATGTCTGCGTCAAGTGATATTTAATTAACTCATTTAATATAATGATGGTCATAAGTACATTTGTTATTATGATTTGGGTCAGCTAATATGGTCAGGTCTAGGTATATATGTACCCACCTGACCCATGTCCGATTTTATTGCATGACCAAATGTATTCTGTGGTTCTACAGTGGACTTCATTATTGGCTGTTATTAAATTTTATTTGTTACAAGCTCTAAATGATTGGATTTATAATGAAATCTTTGTTATAACGATGTTGTTTAAAACGAAATACTTTAAAGTGATCTTATTTTGCACAAGATTCAACTTTTATACTTATTTTTTGTGTACAATCAAGTAAACGAAACATGCTGATTCTTCTTCTTTCTTCTTATTCAGTCCTCTGTCCTCTACTGCTGGATATAGGTCTCTTCCATATCCTCCCATTTCCTTCTGTCGGTTACTGCTTGCAGCCAATTATTACCCCCACAGCGGCTATGTCGTCGGACCATCTTTTTTGAGGTCTTCCGTGTCGAGTTATTATAATGTATTATTAAGTAAAAGCTGTTATTTTCTACGATGTCGAAGAGAGGAAAACAAAAGACTGCAAGTTTAAGAAATTTAGTGAAAGCCTCCAAGAAATCCACTGTTCTTCCCCCACCACCACCCGTTCTGCTTATGGGGACTAATAACGGCCCCTTGCAAAACTCTGAAAGAACACAAAGAACATATGAAGAGTCCGGAGAACTCTAAAACCTTGCAGACACTGCACTTAATGTGCCAAAGAGAGCTAATCATGTTGAAACAACTGGCTCACTGCTCAGTGATAGTGAAGATAATAGTGCACCGAATTTAAGACAGAAAGTCTTGAAAGCCCTAAAATTGCTCTTCGTGGCTACAAGGTCCGCATGTCCAATGGGTCCAAAGAAATTCCCTCGGACATCGTCGTAGAGTTCTCGTCGGAAAGTTGACACGGAGAAGTTAGTGCATTCCCATAGGATATGCTCAGAAGTCTGTTCAGGGTTATCACAAAGCTGACATGAGGACGAATCGGATAAGTGAAAACGAAAGAGATAGCTTTTGAAACTGCCGTGTCCAGTAAGGAATTGCGTGGTCCAATAATCGGGAACAATCCACGAGGATAAAATTCGAGTCCTCACATCGGGAAGAAATAAAAATGTAAGTCTGCCCACGGAAGAAGAGGACCAGCGACGTTGCCAAGCATCTAAAAGAGAACTCCGGGCCAAGTTCTCGATCTCTCCACGAACTGTGGGTAAATTAACAGGTGGGAGAGAAGCACCACCCAAAATTGAGCTTCGGCCTCTATACAGGTTGTGAATAGAAGCTCGTCGCTGTGTTTCCAGATCAAGGGGAGCCATACCTGTGAGAATAGAAAGTGTGTCAGTAGCGCAGGTTCTGTAAGCCTTTGCTAAAGCTATTAGTGCGAAGCGCTGTCCAGAAAGCAGCAGACGTCTAATGTATTGGGTTTCACAACGATGAGCCCAACAAGGAGCGGCATAACACATAATACTCAGAAAGGTAGCGTTGTAAAACAGTTTTGCTACTGGAAATTTAAGGCCCCAACTAGCTCGAGCAAGACGTGAAATCTTTTGAAAGGCTATTTTTGCACTATCGGATACAGCACGAACATGGTATTGGAAAGTAAGGCCTCTATCTAGTGTAACACCCAAAACTTTGACCCTATCCTTAAATATTACACGCGTATTGATAAATTTGATGGAGGGAGGACTTTTCATTATGCCTTTTAACACTAACCCATATGTCTTCTTAGGTGCGAAATTGAGTCTATGACTTATACCCCAATCTGCAACAGAAGAAAGTAACTGAGTAGCTGCGCGCTCAATAAGTGCTCGGGTGTTACCTTGAATAAGGATTGTAGCATCATCGGCATATGCCAAAATACTGCAGCCCGTAGGCGTTGAAAGTGAGAGAAGGTCGTCGAATAAGATGTTCCATAACAGTGGACCCAGAACAGAACCCTGAGGGCACCCGATGCTAATTGGTCGCCAGTGCAAATCCTGTCCCCCGGGCATGGCCACATGTCTATTAGTAAAATAGCTCTTCACTATTTTATATATGTTGCTAGGAACCTTACGGTCTCGAAGTTTTTTTAAAATTAGAGGCCACCAGGCATTGTCAAGAAATCCACTAGGCAAAGCCAGAAACGATGGCTTTCTGATAAACCATACGAAAGTAAAGTATGAAGAAGGGATCTTTCCCAAACTAATCGTATCAAATAACGCACTAGTTGATCGAAGAGTTCTTTATTCGAAAAATATTTTAATGCTATGCCGCAAAACGAACTCCAAAAATATCATTAATCATAATAATAATAATGATAATAATGAACACTTCCTTGCACCCTGCACAAGTGGCGAGTTTATTGCCGTATGGCAATTTCTTCCAACTAACCAGTGTTTACAGCCCAGAGAAGCAATATTAGCATGAGAAATAAATTTGAATAAATTTCTCCTCTGCTGGGAATCCAACCCAGGACGCCCGCACAGAAACCGAACGGCTTACCAACTATGCCACGTCGGTCGGCCATCATCATCGTTATAATTTCGACAGCTCTGGGTGGGCTTTAGCTGAATCCTTCCATTATATCTTCCATTCTTGCCTTCTGAAGCCTTGGTTTTCCATCATACATCAACGCCGATAGAGTCTACCCATAGCAGTTTGGGCCTTCCTGGTCTTTTTCGTCCTTGGGGTATGGAGTGTGTGAGACGTTTAACTGGGTTCTCGTTATCCATTCTGATTATGTGACCAGTCTATATCAGGCGTCTCACCGTGATGGAACTGATCAAATTGGGCTCTCCAGCATATAGCTCGACGACGCCAACCATTAGTATCTCTCGTGGGACCGAAGACTGTTATGAGGATCCTTCCCTCGAACGATATAATGGATCCCTCCAGAGCCTTCGTTAATATCCAGGTTTCAGAAGCATACGTGGCTTTATCAGAGTTTCATAAAATACAATTTAGGTTTTCTTTCTGATTAACTTTGTTTTGGAACTGGTTCTGAAGTTCATAGAAACAACGGTTTATTGTAGCTATTATCCTCCTCCTGATTTCTTCTTTTATGTCGTTGTCACTAGTGACTGTAGAGCCAATCCAATGTAGGTGAACTCTTTCATTACCTCAAAAATGTAACACAACCGTGAAAGTTTGGGGAAAATATTAATAATACCTACTCTTAATTGTTCATTTAAACATTTGTATTCTACCTACATACAATAATGTTAGCAAAGGTACATTTAGTAAAGATTCCATCACTTGTTTTCTGTAAAAGATATCTGAAACATTTGATACGCTTATTAAAACAATCCTGTCTAATGCAATGTCCCAAGTAAAATATGTCTTTTAATGTACACAATGGATGATGCTGGTATTCTTTTGATGTCATTTCTTCGTTCTCTCCGCTGATGTATAACGTTACAAAGAGAAGACAGGGGATGCTGTGTATGTCATGTAGATGTGTGTACATATATATATTATATTGTCTAGTGTTGCTGTTATACAAACAACGGTGGCTGCTGCTGACGCGAGACTGCGAAAAATTGGTCTCCTTTCACGGAACAATGTTTCGGAGCATATTGCTTCGCATAAAAAGACGTGTCAGAAAACACATTTGAAAAAATGAACAAAACTATTGTCCGTTTCAACCCCATACTCTCTGCATTCCTTTCACATATTGGCGACATTTTTTCTCCCGTCTCGTTTTGAAACAACGTTGTCAGATCAACATTATTTACTTGAATTGAAAATATGAGACTCACATGGTATTTCAAAGTCAGTTTCGGTGATACATTTTTTTTATTCGGATTTTAAATGATTGCATGGATCTTGCGAAAAAACAATCATCATCGTCACCAACAATGGCGCTACAGCCCATCATTGGCCCAAGGCCTCCTCAAGAACCGCCATTCCACCCGGTACATTGCCCGCACCTTCCAATTAGTAACACCCAACGCTTTTAAGTCCCTTTCTACACCATCCATCCACCTTAATTTGGGTCTTCCCATGTTTCGCCTCCCATCTAATCGTGTGTTGAGAATCTTCTTCGGGACTCGAAGGTGATCTTTTTTTTATTTTGGGTTTGTACATACGTTCTAGCTCATGGTTATATCTTATCCTCCATGTTCTATTTTCACAGACAGGCCCGAAGATTTTTCTCAATACATTCCTTTCAAAGACCAGAAGCGCATTTTCGTCTCGTTTACTCAGCACCCAGCAAGTATGTAGGTACTGGTCTCAACAACGTGAAAAACAATATTTGTTATTTATTGGAGCAGAACCTACGTTTTTCTTTTTTCATTAGTTGCAAGTTTCATTGTTAATTGAGTTAAAACATTCACAGTTTTGCAAGAACCGTTCGTAGTCATGAATTAATACAGTGGGATTATTAAAAATGTTTTAATAATAATTTAAATCAAGATAATGTTGGTACTTCGAAAAACTGGTACAAATCAAAAGTATATTTTTAAGAATAAGGTAACGTTGTGAGTTGTGACCTCAGCTTTCTATCGATGAGTATTGTTTGTGGGGAAGATAAAATATCTCGAATTAGGTTCAATTAATCCGTAGTGTGTCCGATAGTATTTAACAAAACCGGTCACAGTCGTTCGCCCGTCCAATAAAATCGAGTACCTATAATATATCCATGCAATTCGTTGCGCCAGTCCGGTCTCTGCTTGCTGCTTTCCATCCATCTTTGTTTGTCAGCGGAGGAATGTTCGGCTTTAATTGGAGCGACAGTAAATATTGTTAAGTGTACGTTTGCAATGTTTTCTCGGTGTTAATTCGAGACTGTATAGGCCTTTAATGTCCGCGCATAGGTCACGGCGGTATAATTAGCCGCACTAAGAGTGTCTTGATGTAATACACCGACCAGGTAATTCATCTGTCCAAGAATTTCACCATGTCCCGAGATGCACCAGACAGCAGATCGAATCGTAATAGTTATCCTTGTCGTGGACATTGGTTTGTGTTTTTGTTTTCTTTTGCCTTCATCACTAAACTAAGGATTCCCGATGACTGCATATCGAATCGGTGAATTATCTTCAATTTATAACATTTCAACCTTTTTATTATGTATGATTTATATGATTATAACTTGTGTTTATACCTACATTAAAAACGATACCTACTGCACCAACATTGTAGCAAAACATGATTACTTTCATTTTTGAAATATAAATTAGCTATAAACCACTTGTTTTTTGAGTCACTTCGCGACATGTTTCGGAAGCGCTGTCCTTCCATCGACCGGCGTGTCGAGTCTCGACACGCCGGTCGATGGAAGGACAGCGCTTCCGAAACATGTCGCGAAGTGACTCAAAAAACAAGTGGTTTATAGCTAATTTATATTTCAAAAATGGTTTATATTAACTACCACAAAATATCCGCCGAATCATTAAATGATATTATGATTACTTTCATTTAATTTGTTAAATTCAATTTCAAAAGTCATGATAATTGCTTCCGTTTTTTTCCAACTTATACACACTTAATATACACACTTAATTGAATTTTAATGAATAAATATGAAAAAAATATTGTATATAGGTAATATATATCACCAAATCTGTGATACACAATATTTTCTCGTGAGAAAAATGATTTTTTTTTAAGATAACAAGAATAGTTATTAAAATAGTAAAAAACTCAGGCGGTAGATTTTCATATTCTCTTTCAATTAAAGCAAAAGTCTACTTCATAGGCCTTGTAGTTTTTTTAGTTACTTACAATTAAAAATTTAAATGGGTTTAGTTAAAACAACTTGAGTTGTATTTTATTTCATACTCAAAAATGTATGAAATAAAACACAACTTTGTGTACACCACTACAATTATAACTTTTTAAAAATATATCTTTTTTTTTAAAATGTATCTTTTGAGGATACCGGGGAAAAGATTTTCAAAATTTACTTACTATTTAGCCTGCTATAGACTCTTAACTCGTATTGTTGTTTTGGTCATAGAATTATAAGGTACAGAAGCCGCGTGTAGTACAAATTTCGAATTCAAATGTATGCCAAATTTTTTTTACATGTGTGTGTGAGGCGGGAGATCAGTTGGTCTACGTATTATATAGGTGTGCGTATCTGTAGGTGTACGTATACGGCCGGGCGAGTGAAATTCGTCTGTTTCAGCGTAGTTTTAGTTGGCATACATTCTTTGCGCTGACTAGGTATCTGTAGATATCATATATAATCTAAAGTTTTGGTATTCGTGAAAGAATTTAAGACATTGAAAACTGTACAAATATGATTATATACCTATGCTTATCTTATTGATAGAAATTTAAGAATGAATGTACATTGTACATATTACTTAAGCAATAAAACTCCGACATATCGTTTTATTTATCTAATAAATTTAATAGTAAGCTTTTCATTTTGAAAGCTTTCCACAAAAATGATTTCCTTATTTTTGGTTCCACATAGTTCCACAGTAGGTAGGTAAGAAAATTTGCAGATTTCGCTCACTTACATATACATATTAGGTACTTAAACATCATTGTTGCGGTGATATGGCAAAGTATCTAATTAGTCTCTAAGAACTTCTCCAGATTGAAACATTTTAGTTTGACGTGATGTGTATAACTAGTCAATGTGTGTGTCTGTGTGTTAAGAAAGTGGTTAAGATAAGGAACACTCCACGATTTATTCCTGGCATACATCTACGGAGATGACTTGATTTACCGCACTGTTTAAAATATTGAGCTTCTCGTCTCCTTGAACCCTCACACCGCACCTGAGACTGAGATATTTTACAGGGGTACAGAAACTGATGAATATTTATTTATATATTTTATTTATTTTTTAAATTAATTAGATAAACACATGATATGAAATCATTAAAACTTTGTAATCATCTGAAAAAAAAATGTGACCACCGAACTGGCAACCTGCGTTTTTAGACAAACCTTTGTTATCAGTAGGTAATAAAAGTTAAACTATTTATGACTGCACTGTTTGGCTAAGTGCGCAAAATATTAAGTAGCACAAAACGAAATGTTTTGTAGTCACTATAGTTCGGTTAATTTTAACATTTTTTTTTCAGGGTGATATTAATTTCTGGATTTCCTTTATACATTTTTTTTCATACAATTAAAAAAATTGTCATAACGATTACATTCGAATCACTTGTTATTATTTATTATAAAAAATTCCAATTTAACTACATAATTTGTTCATGTTAACGTTATAGGTAGGTACCAACTTGACCAATTTGTATGTTTAATAGTGAATAAATCGTTACTCAAAATTGATTCGTAAATTGACCATCACAAAAATAATCAAAGTCTGATTACACAATGCATTAAATTAATTAAATTAAAAAATCCAAAGTATAACGATTTTTATAATAAGTACCTTCGTACTATAAAATTAGACGGAATAAAAACTTATTCGCTCACATATCACTGTTTATGCACTACTTCCTCTATAAAAGTACTGTAGCTCGCTGCTCAGGTTTGAAAGATTTAAGGTGGATTCTATTTTATTGCTCGATAGCCGGCGATGTATTGACTACGGGTTTAATTAACCATTTACGAGTGGAAATCATTTTATTTATCTCATCTCATCTCATCCTTGAATAGTGATCGTGTGTCGTATGGTGAATTTAACACGATGATAGAATGATTTACATGTATTGACTATGTTAATTAAAAATAACCTTTAAAACTTCATTGCTAATGTATTTCGATTTATGTCTTATTTTATTGCTAAATAAATTATCTATTTAATTGACGATCGTATTCACAATTCCGCGTTTGAATTCTGTTATTTATTAAATCTATTTCATTCTTAATTAATTTAATAACAAAATATACATAAATACAAAAGTATTTCATTGGTAGATGTGAAATCTTTTCAAAAACTTTCACCACATTAATTATATAGGTTGAGCGGATCAATGTGTAATGCGTACCCTTGTTTTACTGTACATAATTGGTTTTCCATTTGTTCTAATGCTTTGCGAATATTCGACACATAATGGCTTTAATCTGGAGCTTTTTATTCAAAATAAATAGCTAATCGATCACGAATTTCAACTCGCCAAATTTTATTGATTATGGGTCATTCACTGTGGTAGCTTATTTCTGTTTAATAAAATACCAACCATTCGATTATTTATTTATCATTTTGTACATAATATAAACAAATATAATACACACTGACGGGCTTAATGCTATTAGGCAATTTCTTCCAACCAACCAGATCATATTACTATATTTATCTCATCTATATATGAAGATTCGTATAATTCTTCTGACATAATTTTAAACTTGACATTTTCCAAAAATTTAAAAACCAATGTGCGTACTTAACCAAATAGGTATCTAATATTTATTAATTACTTTGTCGCTGAAAATTTTTGTTGGGGAATTCCTCTAATAATCTTAGGATGTATGAATTTTTAGGGTCGTATTATAAGAGTTATTTGAGGAAAATGTAAGAAAAATGTATGTTCCCGTACTGCGAGAATACTGCTTACGAGACCTCAACTTTTTCTTACACTATTCTTAAATAACTCCCGTAATATGACACTTAGACTAGGTACGAAATTCTAGTACAAGTTTCTAACCTATATAAGGTGTATCAGACAATTTTACACAGAATCATTTCTTCGTATTAAAACGCACCATATTTTCAAGTAATTGTTTTGTTCCTTCATATTCATACATACATACATACCATCACGCCATGTCCCTTGCGGGGTAGGCAGAGAGAACCGAACGCCACATCTTTCTATCCTGGCAAGCATCTCTCGCCTCGTCCACATTCATGCATCGTCTCATACATGTTCGTCTATTGCTCACACTTCTAACATTTCCGTCTTTCAAAATTTCGTTCACATGGTCGTGCCACCCCTTTCTTGGGCGTCCCCGACCTCTCATTCCATTCCTTTCCGCTCTGTATATTTTCTTCGTCAGGCGCTCCTTATTCATTCTCCCCATGTGACCAAACCATCTCAATGTGTTCACTTTCATTCTAGTAATGACATCTTTCTTCATCTTACATTCTTTCCTTATGTCCTCATTTCTTACCCGGTCATACATCGTTCTATTACAAATCCTTCTTAACGATCTCATTTCAACTGCATTTATTCTACTTTCATGCGTCTTCTGCCAAGTCCAGGTTTCACTTGCAATACGTCAAGGTTGGCACTACGATTGCGTTATGAATGGCAACTTTGGCATCCTTTGATATGTTGCGATCATTCATAATTGGTCTTAGTGCTCCATTCACTCTGTTTCCTGCCATAACTCTTCTTTCGATCTCTTTATCGAGTCGTCCGTTCCGTTGAAATATGCTTCCCAAGTATACATATTCATCGACTTGCTCGAGCCATTCGTTCTCTACTCTTATTTTACACGCTGTTCTGCTTTCACTCTTTTCAAAGACCATTGTCTTTGATTTGCTGGCATTCATCCTAAGTCCGTTCTCTATACATCCTTCATAAACCATACTTACAAGATACTGTAACTCTTCCATACTTTCTGCTAATAGAACTTTATCGTCTGCATACATCAAATCTCGCACCATTACGGTACTCAATTTCAGACCCTTGCTTTCATCCTTAAGGGCTCTTATGCAGAAATCAATGTACAAGTTAAAGAGCCATGGAGATAGCACGCACCCTTGTCTAACGCCATTATTTATAGAGAACCACGTTGTCACTGTGTCGTTGACACGAACACATGCTTCGCTGTTCTCATATAATGACGCGATTGCGCGTATTAGTTTGCTCTTCACTCCATACACTGCTAGTATATCCCATAATTTTTCTCTAACAACTTTATCATACGCCTTTTCTAGGTCTATGAAGGCACAGAAAATTTTCTGATTTTTATCCAGAACCTTTTCTGTGACCGTGCGCAGAGAAAAAATTTGGTCTATACATCCTCTGCCGCCCACAAACGCACCTTGGACATCCCATATCTTGCTTTCTGTAATCTTTCGCACTCTTTGATCCAGGATCCTTGCATACATCTTACCAACTGCGCTTAATAAACTTATGGCTCTATAGTTTTTGCAGTCGAGCTTCGATCCTTTACCTTTATACAAAGGTACCACGACTGCATTTCTCCAGTCTGAGGGAGTGTGTCCTTCTTCCCAACATTTGTTGAAAAGAGAGAGACACCACTCCAACGTCTGTTCGCCGCCATATTTTATAAGTTCAGCTGATACACTGTCATATCCGGCAGCTTTCCCCGCTTTTGCGTGTTTTACTGCTTCAAACACTTCTTCTTGCGTTATTTCATCCTTATCACTTTCGCTTACTTGCCATGTTCTTTGACTCACGTCCCCACTTACTCCGCTATCATACAGTTCCTTGAAATATTCCTTCATATTCCACAGTGAGATTTGTGTGATTTTATCTCTGTAAAATTTAGAGTACCGAAAGATTATTTTTAATTGACAATAATGATCTTTTCTTCGAGTAGCAAGAGATGTATGTATCCTTAGTTGGTAAATAAATGTATCAACACGTCTCTAGTGGGGCTTGTAGCACGCGCGTGGGTGATATTGTTTTAATTACGCTCAATATAGAAATATTTGTACGGAAAGAGGCCGAATGCTATGGCGCGAGTAATATTTATATCGTCGGGTTATGTCAACAATGTTTTTTTCACTTATTTAATTAATGCTTCGACATGAAAGGAATTTATTCTCGTTTTTTTTCCTAAATAATTATTTGTCCGTCGTGTTTTCCTCCGAAAAAAGTGGATTTCGAGATTACAACAGATAACAACATCTCAGGCAGACGGTCGCGACACAGGACCGTATTTACTGTAAGTTTAAGTAGTGCTGTTGCACCAGGCACAAATAAATCTGGGACATTAAGTCGTTTAATATAATTGGTTTACATAACGCTACTCTGGGACAGGCATATCCTAGTAGAGTAGCCTAATCTTCAAATTAAAATAAATGTGTGTACACTGATCACTTGAACTTAATTTTAGTGTTATACATTTTATTTACTACTGTAACAACTTATATTGTTCACATAGCACTCTTTACAGGGTGAATTGCCTTAAACTAAAAAAAAAACTTATATTTTTCCTACATCATATATCATAAATAATACTTAGACGAAAAACGCACCCCTCATACGCATGATGAACAGTTAAAATCACGAACATCTGGATGTCGATATTTTTCTTTTAGGACCTAACTCATTTTCTACTGCCATCAGTTCAAGTAATAATGATTGAATTTCATTGGATGATTGAATGGAGTAAACTATGTGAGCTTGCAGGTATCTATACATTCTCTCTTTCACTTATATAGACAAACTCAGACACATATACACATCCTTACACTCATACGTACACACATACATACATACACTCATGCACTATCATTCAGATATAAATGTTTTTCATATGTAGCTTTAAGTATGTAAGTACAGCAGCCAAAATTTACTGTCAATAATGTGGGAATTTGTTATTGGTTTTAGTCTTATACTAATGCATCTATATAAAAAATGTTATTATTATACTGTAAATTTCCCGGAAATAAAATAAAATAAAAATACAGCCGTCCCTGTGTAGACAGGACGGTTCAAGCCTCTTATTACGAATTTTTATTTTCGTTCTGAAAATTGAAGATTTTTCCACAAACAAATAGAAATATTATATATCTGAGTACTTGAGCTTACTCGACTTGTATCCAGGTAGGTAATTTCGACTGAATAACCATCAAATTCAATTATCTTTTTCTTATTTGTGTTAATACATATGTGCGTATATTTGGTAATTTTTTGGCTAGAATCATTTCGCAGTTAATTCGCTTTCAATAAAAAATATACCTAAATTTGTGAGTCAGTGTATTGAGATGACATCATTATTATACACTAGACGAGAGTTTTCATGCATATTACTCACTTCGTAGAATCCAAGAAAACGTCGTTTCCATATACGACCAAAATTCACAAATTGTCTAATAAAGAAATAATCATCCTAACGGTTGAATACGAAAGCTCAAAACGTTTCAACATTTTTTTTATATATCTTTAATAAAACAAAGTGATAGGTTATTAATTATTTATTTATTAAATTTGAAAATTATTTAAATAATATTTAAAGAAACCCCATACATTATAATATTATGTGTTATGAACAAGTGAACATCTCAGCTATTATACCATCACATTTGCACATAACAGTTTCATAATATAAACACACTATTGTATCTCCATCGTATGTAAATGTACAATATAATCAATTATGTGCAAATGTGATGGTATAATAGCTGAGATGTTCACTTGTTCATAACACATAATATTATAATGTATGGGGTTTCTTTGCATTAATCCAACTGTCGATTTGTTCAAGAGAATTTATTAATCTTAACAGATCGACATAATTTCAAGCCAAGATCCGCGAGATTTGTATGGCCAGGTATTATTTGTATTTACATATATACATACATACCATCAAGCTGTTTACATATTCGAAGTATGAAGAAAAGACTGACCTCCACAATATCCTATCCTGACATACTTACATGTTTTGTATAGAAAATAAAATATTCAATAATTTTGATTTAAGGGTTTATAGTTTGGTACGTATTCTTAACTATACATCTCCATCGACAGCTGAAAATCATGTAATGTATTTGTGATATAAATGTGGGAATATAATATGTTTGGTTTGGGGTTATTAAAATAAAAGAATCATACGAAATTACTCTAAAAACTATTCTAAAACTAAAACTATATATATATAACTATTTTCGTGTGTTTCTTTTATATTCATCAAATCCATTTAATTATAAAAACCTTCAAATTTATATAGATGAATGACAGACTTAACCTGAAACATTAACGCTGTGGGTATTTCTAAGATCAAATTACAAGCAATGTTAAAATACTTTGATTTCAAAAAAAATGTTTAATACTTTTGGTTGTTTCATTGAAATCTACTGCCGTCAAACTAGGTACTCAATTTTAAACAATATTATCTAATCAAAGTATTTTAACTATACTTTTGTTGAAACAACCCATCCTAAGTGTATAGGTATACCATGTTGTTATTTTTTTATATAATTATATCATTTATTGTTAAATAGGTACGTAATCATGATACAAAATACAAATATTTATAGTTATTTTAGTATGTAATATATCACAAGAAGTAAATAGTCATCAATCAATGTAAAATTTCACATAGTTAAAGCTTTTAAAGATGACTCATGGTAAATTACATGCGTGTCTAAAAATACCAAGAGATGATCAAATAATTCCCGAATATTGAGGAACATTCCCAGAAAATATTCTCGTTGCTCATTTGTTTTAATGAATATAATTGGTGTCTTTACATTTAATGTTTATTTCAATGTTCTTATTATAGATTTTTCACTTTTATTACGAGCTTAAAAAATTAAATAATTAGCATAGGTTGCAATTATGTCATAGATTTTTATTGAAAAATTGATTACCGAGTTCATGCACCCTACATATGTTCCGTTGTTTGATGTATAATTGGTCAACAATATAAATAGACGTTCATACATATTGGACATATTCATCACGAACCATTCCGAGAGAGATACATCGAATGATATAATTAATATGTATGTTTAAAACGAGATAATGACGATTTATGACATTGTGTGATTAAACTGATTTACATAATATGCACCGACTCAGCAATATCCCTACTCAGTAATATCCCTATTATTAGTACCTACCTATCTAGATACTAATAAACATATTTATTTATTTTCTAATCAATTTATTTTCAAAGGTATATTTATTTAAAATCCAAGAAATTGCAGCGTCAAAAATGATTCATTTTTAGGGCTGTTTTTTTATATTTCCTTCCTTATTGTATATAGGTATAAAAAAGATAAGTCTGGCACCTGGAAGTGGTTGAGTTTACCCTACCCCCTTTCTTTAGGTAAAAATTGTAGATTTTAGTATCATTTGTATTTTTGTAAGTTCTTTTTGTGCTCTTATACCATCCATCTGATTACAATGAAACTTAGACAATAAAAAAAAAAATTTCTTTTCACCCATTTCAGTAAAAGTATGTAGGTACATATTTCACAAACGGACGGATTTGATAGGTATAGATAACATATTATAAATACAGTGTATATTGAAATAATGTTAAAATCTGGAATTTTCACGTATGCGCACTGGTAAACGCAACCACTCCCAGGTGCCAGACTTACCATTTTTTTTATACCTATATTCAATAAGAAAGAAAATATAAAAAAAGGCACTAAAAATGATTCATGAAAAAGTTTCTATTACAGAACAATAAATTTTATCCCAATAATTATAAATATAGGATCCTTATATTTTGTGTGTAGGTATATTATGTATATTTTGTAATGTGTGTGGGAAACATAATCAAATA
The DNA here is from genome assembly GCA_963576475.1 of Molanna angustata. Taxonomy (NCBI): domain Eukaryota; kingdom Metazoa; phylum Arthropoda; class Insecta; order Trichoptera; family Molannidae; genus Molanna; species Molanna angustata. The sequence goes on along the minus strand of OY754964.1, from coordinate 38,682,833 downwards.
GATTAAAAAAATATAAAGGTACATTTTACTTATGTATATTTTTAATTTGATTTATTTTATTAAATTATAGTTTTATACATATTATAGAATTATTTCATTAGATGCAGGGTTTGAGTATTATACCAACGTACCTATGTTTATTGTGAATTAATTTGTCAATAAGGATTGTTTATTTGTTAGATAGTTAAGTATTTTTATGTATAAAAAAATTCTAAATTAAAACGATTATGAAATAATATGCACAATCAGTACCTACCAATCAATATTTTATGAAAGAAAGCAAACATAATTAACTTATTTAATGTATTTGTATATAATGTAGAGTTCCAATATATTTACTTTTATTAGAAAATACACAACTTTTAATTATAGTTTTACAAATTCAAAACAATCGTTTGTATTTTTATTTTTAAAGAGGTATTAATAATAACATGAGCGTCCTCATTTAATGAGAATGGTAAATTATTCTCTAAATAATCAAATTATGTTAAATGTAATGCTAGTGTATTATACAAATAAATTGTTGCAATTTGTCACTCTGTTTGAAACAGTTAGCTGATTCTGATAAAACCTATTGTACCGATGACCATATTATTTCGTATTAATTTTCACCAATGAAACCAGACAGTTTTGGTTTGTAAAATATGAATCCTGTATGGCGTATGATCTGCTTTTGACAGTTAATATATTGATGTTCTTATTATTATAAATTTTATATTGATATTTTACAAAATCGCAGTACACATAACTACAAAAATATGCGGTCTAGGACACTTGGCTGCGGCCATTTAGGTGCGAGACATTTGGGAGTGAGCCTACTTGGTTGCGAGCCCACTTGGTCGCGTTTGCATGTAGTTAATGCGACAATCGCAATAATAACTATTGCACTAATAACTACGTACAAACCTAACCAAACTATTCAATCCAACCTTGGGTCTGAATTTACTTAGGTTCTTATCAGTTTCAATCCTGGGATTGGTTTGTAACAGCTATGGCTGCCTCTCTTCTTCTCCACTCCGCCCTGTCCTCTGCCAGCCTCTTCATCTCCACGTAGCTACTACAGCACATGTCTGAATAGGTTGGTTAAATAAATATGAATATAATAGGTGTACTTGTAATGAGAAAGCAAATGTTAAAAAATTTAAATAAAATTGACTTAATCAATACCTTTTAGCATAGTTTTAAGCAAGTAGATTGTTTTTTAACCTTATCTTCGTATAGCACTCTTTAAAGGGTGAATTGCCTTAAACAAAAAAAAAACCTTACCTTGCAATTATGATAGTAATAGGTGCAAACTGAATAAATAAGAATAATATAGGTATGTAGGTATATTTGTAATGAGAAAGTAATTTATACTTTTAAGCCGATATATCTTTATATCTTAAATATCTGTGTATCTTAATACTTAAATATCAACTTCATACCTATTAAGAGGATTACAAAAATCAGTACGAAACACTTCATTCCTAAGCAGAAATAATATATTTTAGTAAAATAAGTCGCGGCCATGTGGCCTCGCACCCAAGTGGACTCGCAACCAAGTGGCTTCGCACCCAAGTGGACTCGCAATCAAGTGTCCGTCGCACCCAAGTGGTCGCAGCCAAGTGTCCCTTTCCGCATAGTAATTAATCTACATGTTGATAAATTATTTCCAAACTGCTACTATATGTACCTACCTATAGTAAATTTCGTTATTAAGTACTCCTCGCTACCCCAAGGGGATATAGTGGGGAGTTGTGAATTTGCAATTTTTAAGGTTATTATATTTTATTTAGATAATCAACTAGTATCATGCATCAATTATATTCTGAAAGTTTCATCACAACGTATATGTGTGTGTGCTGTGTACTATGTGCTATTTACGGCGTATTTATTCCACTTGATCGATTAAAGACAAAAGTACTCATTTGATTCATTTCAAATTTCGCAAATTTGTATATCAAATACTCGCTTAGACCCCATTAGATTTTGAAGGATATCTGATACTTTTTAATGGAATTCCATTATGCAAAAAAATTAATGAATTTTTTTTAAATAATAATACACTACATCAGCGGTCGGGGATCTTTTTTAACCATTACCCCAAAATATTTTTGCGTAAGTCCATATTACCCCTTTCCCCCATTTTGAAAAGAAAACCATCAATGTATATTTAAATAAACATTATTTATTGAATTAATTTGCACGGAAAATAAAAAAAAAAGTTACATGAAAATATTAAGTAGGTAAATAGCCAAACAAAACAAAATTTCAAAGTCCATATTACCCCTTTCCCCCATTTTGAAAAGAAAACCACCAATGTATATTTAAATAAACATTATTTATTCAATTAATTTGCACGGAAAATAAAAAAAAAAGTTACATGAAAATATTAAGTATGTATAAATAGCCAAACAAAACAAAATTCTCAAATTGGATCAAACAAAAATTCAGATTTTCAGGTTTCTCTTTCAGTTTTTGGAGAATTGATGTTGCTTCATGTTTGATGAAATTACTTCAAAATTGGGACTTTTTGATGTAAGTAGCACCTGAATTGATTAAGTTTGTTAAAATACTAACACATGAAATAGCAAACTAAAAAAAATTCCTTTTACCCCAAAAAAATCATTTTTACCCCATTTGTGGTAATAAATCCCGCTTCCCCGACCGCTGCACTACTTTTTTTATTCACTATACAATGCATTATATACTATTTGGTAAAACATAAATTTAAAATTAATTTTACGTTAGACATTAACTTTTACTTTTTGAAAGTATATTTTTCTTGAGAAGTGGGTATAAATTTATACATAATTTATTGATTTATCTCTCTAAGTATGGATATGAAATAAGAAACGTTTTTCGGTTTAAAGGGACATGCAGCAGAGTATTAAAATAATTTGCACATAAATCAGTCATAGCATAATGGATCGATGGAAATATGGGGCGCATCATATGGTTTCTGGTCCAGAGATGCCGTCGAAGGGGTAATGTATGGGTATTCATGTGATACTATTGCATACTTATCGGCCGCTGGACGGAATGATGTTTACACACAACACAGTGCTATCATAACTTCCCCTTTTGTCCGGTCCCCTATCATTTATCTTTCATTCTCTTCATTAATTATTCAAAATACCACCCCCAGCTTCCGAGTAATATGTCGGTGTCTCGCGCACACTCCGCGGTGCATACTAAACACTAGGAGAATGGTCAAATGCCTTAACGTACTGAGAACACCCCAAAGGCCTCGTTCAGAGGACGACTAGCGGAGTCGAATTCATCGCTTAACAGTTTACCGTCCAGTACAGATATTATGAGTATATACATTGGATTTAAATTATTTTATCTTTATTTTATTTTCGAATATTTTTTTTAATTGCATGTTTGCGTATATGCATTTATAAAAAAATCGATTTAAATACACATTGGTACAAGTATTATATAGTACGTGTTGTAATCACCTTTTTAAAAAAAAATAGAGATCTGTGTTAGCATGAAACTATATTTAAAAAAAAGAGCTTTACATAAAGTTTCAACGACCTTAAAAGTGACAATCATAAAATAACCGTTGTTTTATATTTCTTTAAATGAACCAAAGCTATTGGTTTTTTGACAAAACATTATTTTTTTATTTTATAAGAAATCATTATTTTTAAAGCACATAGATACGTCTTTTTTGTAGTATTTTCACACTTTTAATCAAAATGGTGCATCTTTCAAACCGATTGGAATATTTTTGTGTTGTATGTTTTGCATTAATAGCATACGTGTTTAAAAGGTGATGGTTCGGGACGCGATAGAGTCAGGAGACCGAATCCAGAGACAGACAAGTGAGACCAAGACCTTTATTTGACTTGCGATTTTTTCTTGTCTCGGCCTCACTCGCGAACCGACACACATACGAAAGTCTACAAAGTCGCGGCCCGAAATGTCTCTTGAATGGTAAATGTATTGTCCGTTGATCTCTTTAAGTCAAATTCTTATCTGGCGGACGGCACAGTTTTTGCCGCATTTTTTGTTTTGTTTTTTGGAATAAAATAAATAAATAAATAACGACCCATAATCAAATCCGACTCATATGGTTTCATTCATTGAAAACATAATCGTTCGGGTAATTCATAAAATTTTGTTAACAAATTAATCGTCGAGGCGATGAATTGTTTTCGGACAGTATTATTGTTTCGGAATAGGCACACCCGGTTGTCATACTGCAAACACCCATAACCCTCACCTCACCACGTACAAAGTTATGCTGCCAGATTAACCTCCTATGGTCAACGTAGTACCATCCAATGTGCACTTACTGTACATGACGTAGATTTGTTATGGATCCGCCATATCATATACATATACTCATTTACCCTAGGAACATTTTCCCTTTAAAAGTACACTTTCATATTCTGTCGGTAAGTACTTACATATTATATAATATCCCTGGGCTAAACAAAATATTGGTTTAAACGGTGAAATGCTTTTGATGATTACGTGAATGTCTACATTTTGTGAAAAAAAGTAAAAAAATAACTCTGTTTAAATAAAATATCAATAATAAGTATTTTTTTAATTGTTTTTTAAAGAATGAATATGTCCTTGTATTAAGTACCTACATATTCATTCATACGTAACCTTAATTAAGGAAACTTTTGAACAAAATTGGTCGTGGATGGATTCGAACTCGCGACCACTGGATTACTAACCCAGCGCTCTAACCGCTCTACCACCACCCATCTAAATTCACTTGTAAGCTTTTCATTTTAGGGCCTGATTGCTTTCTACAAAAAAATATTTCATTATTTTCGGTTCGTCAAAAAATATTCGGTCATTCAACTTAAATTAAATATCGAACTATTATTTATTAAACTGTTGATCCCCGGTACGATTCCCGATGGAGGCTCAGTTTTTAATTGTGGTTTCAGTCTGGATCTGTGAGACGATTAATATCGTAAGTCTCCAGAATGTGGCAACTTCTTATTGGGTGAGTGTTAAATAAACATTTGACTTAGTACCTGTTAGTTGCCCGAGAAGTTATAAAAAATAACATAACAATATAGATAGATATTCCATAAATTAATCCATAAATCAATATAGATAGATATTCCATAAAATATTTATATTCCATAAATTAATCTGCGATTTCCCCAGAATTACTTATATTAAAAATAGTTTAATTATGTAAGGATCCACAAGTATTAACAGGAATTTTTTGGCTATCCTAAGAGTGAATAATGTTTTCTTTGTAAATTTGAGAAAGTGAACCAATCAATAGACTTTTTTCTTATAAAAATTCCTACTGAGCCGTTTTCGAGAAACATCACCTCAACGAGATTTTAACATTAATCTTATAAACCTGCATGAAGCTTTATAATATTTATTGTCTTCCAACAGCTGTATAATTTCTTCGATAAAGAGTAAGAATATGTTGTGCGCAATATTGAGTGATATTTCATAACGATTTCCCTTTATCTCGACATCCTCAATATGTAGTTCCCCCGGGCTAGACGATTGAAGACGAAATTGAATCCAACTATCGTCTCGTATGGTACGAGAAAGTCATATAATATGGGAACGCCGCTATGAATCCGTACAAAATATTATGTGAATCTGTCAATATTCTTCCATAGCTGGACATACAAAAGACGCTATACAAATACGTTCTCTGGAGTTTATTAAGGAAACATCCGTCTGCTGTGAATTATTTGGAATCGACTGGGGACGTAGAATTCCAAAAAGAAAACAGTAATGTACATTTTAATTTTATTTTTCTGGATTTTCAAAAATATTTTTTCAGCTATTTGAGATTCTCATACAAGTTTGATTAAATAGATTTGGGATTATAGGACAGCGTGATGTTAGATATAATTATGGCAATCAATTTTTGGCCAGTTTTCATTCGTTTGAATAACAAAGCACACTTAACTAGAATTATGAAAAAAATAAGTGAGTTGTCGGATAATGTGGAATTGTCGGTAAAGCTAGAATTAATTTATGATTATATTTTTTTTGCCATGTCATTGAAAATTTTATTGATTATTTTTTTGCCCCACTTGGCAAATAAACCTGTGCCGGAGCCAATGTATCTCGAAACATTGACACTGTATTAGTTCATGCCAACATCAATCACACATTAAAAGTGACAATATTACAAATATCAATGAAAAAAAAAACATAATATAAAAAAATGCACTAATGTACTTAGAGCAAAATAAAGTATGGAGTCGAAAATGTTGTATTTCAACTAACAGATATTAAATAAGTTAAATATTAATTTAACAAGCAACGCACCCGATAACAAGTTGCCACATTCTGGAGACTTGTGATATTATTTATTGTCTCATGGATCCAGACTGAAAACATAATTAAAAACTGTGTCTCCACCGGGAATTGAACTCTAGGCCATTTGCTAAGGAGGTAGATACCCAAACAGCGGAGCCACGAAGACCTACTTTTAATGAAGGAAATTTCAATAGTATAGTGTAGGTACATAACATACCTTCGTAGTATTAAAATGACATATATTGATTTATCGTTTTTCGAATAACTTTTCGTGTTTATTTTCTGCAAAAGATTAGTGCTGATCCACGAGTCGATCGTCATTCGAGTCAGATTGAGCACACATTCGATTACATAAATCTGAAGTCACACGCTGTGTAACATGGTCACATGTTGTGTCAGTCGCGTCGTTGTATTAGGTATGCAACACTAGAGTCCATAACATTTGTCACGCCCATCACCGTGTACCATTTCACACAATCAATTTGGTCGTCCGTCTGTCTCCCTTGGATCGCCTCTGATATCTGTGTTGAGTATTATTTATTGAGCCGTTAATATCTTCAGCATTCACCTCCGATCGGTTAGTAATATAATTGTACTGTATGTAGGTATTGTTGTAGCTGCTACAAGCGGTCGTAAGTCACATTTGCCTACGCACAACTATTAGGCAGTAAATTTGGGCCATATGTGGTAAAATTAATGTTGGCAAATATTTGTCTTGTAAATATCCATAAATCTCAAAACAGTATTATAACATAATGTTTGATCAAAACTATTTTTTCAATGTCATCTTTGATACCTATCTGATTTTTGAAGCGTAGGCATATCATGTAAAGCTCGACAAGCAGTGAGAGTATGCAGGCGACAGATTTTTACATCATGGTTGCAAAGTTCAGTGCAAAAGTGTCACGCAATATACTGCACGAAGTCGAACGTCAACAGATTTTATTGGATGATTAAAATCAGTTTACATAATATCCCTGTACTAATAAAATGGTTTGTGCATTTATGACATCATTCGTATTATTTCGCTTGGCAAGCTCTACAATATACATACATACAATCATTTTGGAATATGACGATAGAACACTTCTTTCTCTCTCTATTGGAAAACAAATTAATATTGGAACATTTTCTATACGTTCGTCGTTTTATACACATTCTTTTATCTCGACTGCCTACGTTTACATCTTCCAGAATTTAATTTTTTGGGTCAAGGTCTCATTAATTCCACTCCCTGTAAGTATATTTAACTACTTACATCAACAGTTGTCATTCATTCTTTCTATGTATCTTGATTGATGTTGTATGAAAAAAACTTTTGTATCTCAGTATTAAAATATGCATTAACGATTTTACAATAGGTACCATGTATTTTGTTTGATAATGGAACTGTTTTTTAGTCCATATAGGAACATATAACGGGTGATAGCGATGGAGTAAGAACATTTTAGTCTGAAATCTTTCTACTATTAGGTATATAATTTTATTTATTTAGTCAAACTTCAAACAATTTGAATCAAAATTGTTGACAAAAGTCATTTTGAGGATTTGAAATCATGCGTAATTATTTGATAGATATTTATAAATGAATCCGTCTCGCTTGCTATTTTGTAATTGTAAAAGTTTTCCCTTTGAATTTTAATGGGATTAACGAAAAGCAAATAAAGGAATTATTTGATTCATATGGCTAACTAACGGTTAGCACTCCGCGCATAGTTGGGGAAAATTCCGCATTCTTGACCGGAAATTTCAGCTGCCGGAAGGGAAGACGGTCTACCCAGGAAGTCCATGCAATGTAGGACGCTTGCCACAGAATGGTTTCCTACAAATTATTTTTATTATTATTTACTACCTGAATCACACACTCGCACCTTAAAAATATTGTACTTTATTATATCAACTATATTGTTGTACGATTTGCTTACTCAAATGTAGGTATTTTCTGTTTTAAAATATTTGCCATATTTCCAATAGTCCATATTCTTCAAATCTATTGAGAATCATTACGTCCACATCAAAATTGTATAGAAAATTAAATATAAGTCTTCTTTTTTAAACAAGTTAGCGTTTAAAGCATATAAAATTGTTTTATTTTTGATTTGAGAACAAAATTGTGCAAATGTAACATGATTAAAATACAAATTCATCAAGATTTTTATATTTACATTGGAGTCAATTGTTAGTGCTTAATAGTGTCAATGACAACCGAACACTTTGCTATAAGTTCAATAGAAATACCTATCGACATTCCTTAATCTATGCTATCGACACGTGTTAGCAGGCTTGATGAATATTTTTAGTTGCACGGATATTCGAATTTATCTATATAATTCATCGCAGAATCTGTCTAGTACAGCTATGTAATAGGTATATTGTTCGTTAACAATAAAAACCCATACCTAATACATTGTTTCATTTATTTGTTACGAAGATAACAGCATTGAATTACATAAAACCTATTTTTTATTGTCCACAGTTGCTGCGGTTCCCAACAATACGCCTCTGTACATAGGATTGGCAGTTGCTGTTGTTGTTTTCTCCATAGTAGCATTTCTGGTATTCAGATTTGTCAAACGGAAAGGGAGGGATCGATCATTCTACAGTAATCCCAGAGCAGGTAATAACAACACGCATTCGCTTCAATACCAAAATAAATCTTTGGAAATATAAACTTTACGAATATAATAACAATTTTGTTTCTGTTATTTTAGACGTTCGACCCCAGTTCTTTCAAGATGTCGACAAGAAGAACTTGCAGCCAGATCTAATGCAACATTCTGATGGGCCACCGTGCTATGAATATCCACCTTTTCTAATGAAACAGCCAAATACAACTATTGCAAACAACGTCACAGAACACCACTATGATGTACCACAATTGAGCAATAGGTAAAAAATTGCCGAGTTTATATAAAAATTGATATGCATTGGTTTAAAATGAGTTAAAATGCATCAAATATAATTTGTAATTATAATATTTTATTTATTTCAGTTATGCCACACCTATTGACAATAAACTCGTCAACTCTTCAAATGAAAGTGACCACTACGACAGAAAACCATACAGCGATTCAGAACATTCTACGGCTAGTTGTTGCACAAACTGTGAGTATTTTTTAATATATTATTGTCAGATGAAAAAATGTATTCTTTCAGTATTTATTTTACTAATATACCTATGTGTTTTTTTCATTTTATTAGCTGATTCCAACTACGACGCATCGGCGGATAAAGTCACGATACCATTGCTCGCTGGGTCATCAGCGATTCGCGACATATTTGGTGACTTGATCATTTCGTCTTGTAGTCTAAGTCAAACGGTGGGATCTACAGGAGGAAGGCTGGCTCTGGAAGGAGCGGGAGCTGCTCTATCGATACCTGAAGGTGCACTCCATAGGAATACTAAAGAAAACATGACCATTAGTTTAATCAAGGAAGACAGATACAGACCGAGACTACCAGAAGGTAAGGAAATGTCTTTTCTAATGAATTTCATCCATAAAATACAAAGTTTCACTTACAGAAAGAAAAATTATTTTACTGAGTGTTAAATTTTCAAAGTAACAACTTAATTTCCAAGAAATTTAAAAATATTTTAACATATTTTTATGTTATTACAAGCAGATTAAATCCCACGCTTTTAAATAAATGGTATATATTGAATTGTATGTTCAATGATTTTAAACAAAGATTTATTTTTCTCATGTATAATATCCAAAATTACTTTGTTTACACCATTTATGAGCATCAACGTCGACCAATTTAGAGAATAATGATACTTTCTTCAGGAAGACATGTACTAAATTAAAAATCAAATACATGCTGTTGTTTAGGTCCGACGCTGTGGGAGGAGTCAATTTCCCACAGCGTAAGACCTGAACAACAGTCTTTATTTTATTTTTATTTAATACGTAAGTCTTCCTGAAGAAAACGGTCGACGTAAGTCCTCATAAGTGGTGTAAACAAAGTAATTTTGGATATTAAACATAATTTATAATGACAATTAAAGTTACCTTTCATATTATATTAACAAAGTTTATTTTATTCCTTATATAGGAGCAACACAGGTAAGTCCAGTTATTCGAGTGGGCCCGTCATCTGTACAACTCAACAAAGCTGCCATAATTCAGATTCCCCACTGTGCGAGTCTTCGACACGGATTTTGGAACTTATCCCTCCTTACTCTGGATCGAGACACACATAACAAGAGTGTACCTTCGTGGAGAAAGGTCGTTAGTTTAGGAGAAGAAACAATTAACACTCCGGTTTTCACACAACTCGATGCTGAAAACGTGTTTTTAGTGACTGAATCATTATCAAGTTTTGTACTAGTAGGTGAAAGTTTAAATGGAAAATCGGTTAAAAAGATTAAGTTAGCAGTATTTGGACCTCATTCTAGTGCACGTTCAACGAACGAGTTCAATGTTAGAGTTTACATATTTGAAGATACTCCCGCTGCCCTGCATTATTGTTCCGATCAGGAATCTCGCTTAGGCGGGGTGGTATTGGATAAGCCAAAAACTTTACTGTTCCAAGATGGTGGTTCAAATTTGTGTCTCTGTGTCGAAGATATAGGCTTAGGTTGGAAAGCAAAGTCTAACTATTATCAAGAAATACCATTTCCTCATATTTGGAATTCGACTTCAAATTCTCTTCATTGTAGTTTTGTTTTGGAACAAACTGACTCTATCAATGTGTTAGAATTTAAGTTATCTGCATCGCAAAAACTAAACCCTTCTCATAAACAAACTTTTAATGTGTCTTTCGGAGAAGATTATACTTGCAGCAATTCACCATTGCGTCCCAGCAGAAGAACGTATGTGAACAACGATATGAATATGATTGTTACGGAAAATGCACTCGAAAGTAAAACATTGCCTGGAAGATCCTTAGGAATAATTGACGAATACACAGAAAATTCCACAAGGCAGAAAAGCTTGACTGTTAATGACAAAGGAATAAATACATGTACCATTGACAGTTCGACGCCATTCAGATTACCGAAGAACGTGAAAAAACAATTATGCAGCTGCTTAGATCCGCCGAATTCCCGTGGCAACGATTGGAGGCTTTTAGCCCAAAAGCTGAATGTTGATAGGTATATAAATTTCTTCGCTACGAAGAGCTCTCCGACTGAGACAATCCTAGATTTATGGGAATGTAGACACAGAAATACAAGTGCCGTTGCGGATTTAGCTACAGTACTCAGGACAATGGGACGAAACGACGCTGTTAAAATACTCGATAGTTGTCTCGGTCCCAGTTGGTTATAGAGAAGTCTTTTTATTATATGTTTAACAAGTTATTTATAAATACCTATATGCAATCGAAATTATGCTTCAATTTTGTACTGAATATTTATAAAATTTCAATATTATGTGTACTTAGTAGGGACCATCTATATTTTGTTAAATCTGCTTTAGAAATTACATTTCGCTAAATTTCAATAACCAACTAATCAAAATTTGTTTGAATTATCTTTTAACGATTAAGAAAAAAGACGAACTATGTTGGATGTTTGTATAGTTGTTATAAATAAATTATCTTAATTTGTTTTACTGATGCTTTCAGATTAAACTAACTTATTTTATTGATTGTAATGCACAAGGTTTTCAAATTGTTTTTGTTGGTTATTAAATAATTTTTGACTCTTCATTTAACTTCATTACATTTTGAGCACTTGTTGAAATACGATAGTAAATGTTGTGTAATACTAGAACTCTTTAAAAAAGGGGAAATAATATTTAAGCTTATTATTATTTTTATTTGTATTGTACAGAGCAATTTATAATAAAAAGATGTATTTTTTGTAGATTTTTATATTGGATGTAGTATTTTTTTCAAAAGAATATAGCGACGGCCTTATTTGAATACTTTAATTAACTATATAGTGTGTATGTAAAAATTATAATACATTGTATTGTCATAGAGGTGTTTTGATAATAGATAAGCACAAAAATGTTACGATATGATTTGTTTTGTTAACCGTTATAATTTTTTAATGTTGTTCATTTTGGGTTCATATTCAATGAAATTAAGATGAAATCACGTTGTACGCTTTTGGTTACGTTTTTTTTATTGTATTCTGTACTTTAGTATGGTGAGATTTATAACTTCGTTGTAATATGTCACACAAGTTGTGAAAATTTGTTTACCATTGCAACTTCGTGACCCAATTCATTAGACGTGAATAATGCTCGTTAAGTTTATCGGCATATGAAGGTTACCAACTGTCAAAATAAATTTAAAATAATTGAAATTTATTATTTATCTCCGGTGCCAAACAAAATATGTTGTTAAATATTAAAAATTGCTGTGTATTTGATTTGATTAGTGTACAGAGAATATTATGAATGTTGTGAAAAAACGTGCATGTAAAAATTTGTAGTTGTAGCATCGATATTTTTCCATGACTTACAAAACCTACCTGCGTATAAAAAGATTAATTTGTGGTTGAGATTCATGATTGATTTTTTTTTAAATATTATGCCGAATTCTGGTATTTTCAAAATGTAAAAGTATCAGTGTATTTTAAATATAAGGTACCTACATATGTTTTACTTATCCAAATTATTTGCATATTATTATCTAAAAAAATGTTAATTTGTGATCATTTTATGTTAATTATATGAAATATTGACGTTGCTTTTTGAAAGTTATGCTAAAGCCTATGATTTTTTATACAAATAACTAAGTATCTTATGTCATTTTTTATGTTTATAATATTTTTAGCCTACCTCAAATGTTGCAAAATACGCAGTCAAATTGCATAAAAATACAACCTTATGATTATCTCAATGTTTCATTTTAAAATATTTTATCTTTACCCTTGGTGTCTTACATCGACAACGCTTTGTTGAGAAATTGGCCAATATCCTAATACTGCTACACATAGAATATTAATTTATTTCTCTACATAAAATTTTCAACACAAAATACGAATACATTGTAATTAATAAAAAAAAATACTATAATTTGTTTTGAAATATAAGTAATTCCAAAGATTTGTGCTATTCTATCACATGTTTATATTATGTATGTACATTTTGTATTATGACGGATGGGCCTGTTAAAATTTTAAGAAATTTTTAATAAACATTAGCTGCCTATATATTAATAATAATAATATTATATATTCATATACCTAGAGTGAATGTGATGCAAATAATGTTTGATTAGTTGACATATTAAATTTAATATTTATCTGTGATATACGAAAATAACTATGTATCTTTTGTAAGATTTAAAAATATGAAAATACAATGTTCGAAAAATAAACAATTTTTTCATTAATATCCTGATCAGTACCTACCATTCTTAAAAATTAGTGAAACATAGTGGAGACTACTTTGAGCAAAAGTCTACATAGCTTCATTGTTTATTACATCATACACACAAAAACATCACGAAGAAACTAATAGTGCGAATAAAAACAACGCATGACTCAGCATCAAACATTTAACCTGGTATGGTGTACACATGCCTGGAATAGTTTTTTTTATACTAAATGTAAGAAATATACATACCATTACGCCACATCCCTGGGTTAGCCAGAGAAAACCTAACGCCAGACTCCTATGTCTTTAACATACATTTAGCGCGCTGGGTTACTAATCCAGTGGTCGCCAGTTTGAATCCTGCAACTCCGATTTCGTTTACCTTAATTACAAGCATTTATGCTTAGTTTAGGGAATATTTTATTTATTTATTTATTTATACCATATTTATAATGACAACAATACATAATTAGATTACTGCTGCCCAACTAGGAAATCCTGTTCTAGGGCTAGCAGTTTACAATTTATATTGACAATTATATATTATGCAATTATGAACCAGGTGATTTTTCCCGTTCCACACTAAATATGTATACAATCTCAACTTTCTGCAATCACAATTCTTATCGCAACAAAAGTATAAGCTCACACAAAACAGATCAACCAGATCCCAATGTCCGCCATAATACCTGTCATAAATCCAGTCTCTGACGCGATTTTTTTTTCAGAGCCATAGAAAGAGACTAGTAAACTATGTTGGTGTATGAGGATGTATAATTTTCTTGTTTCAAGGACATTTTCATTCTGAAAAAAAAAAATCACTTCATTCACATCCATGCATCGTCTCATACACGCTCTTCGACTATTCTTACATTCTTCATATATGTACAAAAATGTACATATATGCAGAAAATTTTTTTTGAGGATCGTACATATTATTATATACCTACCTATGTATACATGTATGTGATCAAGACTAAGATTGCACCTGTGAATAAAATTTGTAAGTTTTATTATTTTTTTTTTATTTCCTACCAATTCTGGGAAAATTTTTGGGAACTTACTTAGGGTAGGTAGGTAGGTACTTACAATATAATTAGCACTATGTAATATCACAGATTTTCGTATAATATACTAGATGTAGTACTCCATGCAAAAAGTGAGTCACGGAATAACGTGCGTTTGACGTTTTGGTTGGCAACATATTGCAGTTTTCCATTACATTTCAACTCTTCCTAACTGTTTTCTAAATCTTTATAAATAAATTGTTTTTTTCGACAAATAAATCCGAAAACAATTCACATTAGTCGTTATTCTCTATAGAAAAACGATGTGCTCTGCCAACCAACACGTCGAAAATCCCCCGGATAAATGCCTCACTTCGATTCATACAATATTTGCTAACTACGACATCTAGTATATCAAAATATAAATCACTATGATACACTTAAATATATCACTGACGTAAGAGAAGGTATGTAGGTACTTTCCAATATGAACTGGCGATTATTAATGTAGCAGTTTCCTTATTATGTTTGAAAGTTCCTTGCGTTAAGTATACAAAATAGTTGTTTTAGAAGTGTATCTTGTTGATTATGAAACATTTCATGCATTCAACAAAGCAACCGCAGATATTACCACTTATCCAAGGGATCCTTATACCCTTTGCCCTAACCCTTCAGAACTTGCTTAAGTTGGAATCCTTATAAACTATGCAAGTAGTTTTCATATTATGGAAATGGACACCTTACGGGGGGACGAAGAATTTATTAAAATTTAACCGGATGTGATACTGGAGACTTGTTTAGTTCTTAGTTTCTGGTATATTTGAACCTAGAATATATTATTAGTACGAAAAACTTAAATTATTTTAATTTTTTCATCGTACCTACCCACATTAGCAAAATTTCGCAGAGTTTAAACTCAATACGAATCTCATCCAAAATGATATTGGACTGTTACTGAAATATTTAAATTAGTATGGGTTCATGCTGAAATAATTAATTGACTTGAGGAAAATCAAATATGAATAAACATGAAAATTTTAGATACAACAACTTATGAACTGTAGCAACGATTTAGGAGAAAACGAGTGGGTTGTGGCCAATGATAAACTCCTCACTAACAAGTCATTCTATAAAGTATTCAAATTTTGCGTGGAAAATTTTCAGCATTTTCATGAAATGAGTTTGTTAAATTATTTTTTGATAAAATATTTTATTCTGAAAACTTGATAACTCTTCAATGCCATTTTATATAAGTGGTGTGCCTTTTTACCAATTTGAAAATAAAAATATCAAATTTTAAGTTTCCTGAGCTTGGGGTCACTTTCAAATATTTGACAGTTAAAAAAATTGAGAATCACTATTCCCTTCAAAATCTAATGAGGGCTAAGCGAGTATTAGATATACATATTTACAAAATTTGAAAATAATCGAATGAGTACTTTAGTCTATAATCGATAAAGCAAAATAAACATGCCGTACATAGCACACACAGATACATTGTGATGAACCTTTCAAAATACAATCCCAGCATGATACTAATTCATAATCTGCAATAAAAAATACCATTAAAAATTGCGAAATTATAACTCCCCACTATATCCCCTTGGGTTTGTGAGGAGTAAAAAGCGGAATAGCTTATAGAAACCGAAAACCTTGGATTGCCTCTGAATAAAATAATATGTAAAGAAACACAAAAATATATAATCACATGTAAGTAAAATGTCATTTAAAGAAGAAGAAAAAAATATTATAAAATCAAGAACAAATATTTATTGCAACCATAATACTACAAGATCTAGGTATTAAAACGAATATTCGATCCTTTTCAGAGCCACAACATGTAAATATCATTGAGGCATGTGATGCAAATAATATTTTTCACTGTCACTGAAATGAACAAAGAATAACTAATATACAAAAAAAATTATCGACGTGTCCCAATTTTCTTGCAGGTAGTCTGAAGATTATAGGCCCTTCCCTGAAAAACATAACTGTCTGAGATATACCTTCATTAATAAGGTATGTAACTTCAAATAATCATTCAGAAGATATTTTGTAACTTAAATATTCAAAACTGGAAGGGTTTCAGACGTTGAAAAAAATCGAATTTAATTATATTATGAAAAATAAAAATCAGAAAATCTACGAGAAAAGAAGTGATAAACAATAAAATCGTTTACATAATGTTACGTGTGATTGCGATTATGTGAGGTTGGTATTATACATTTGTGCAAAAATAACTTCCTCAACCTTTTTATTAATAGTCAAATTCAGTTTCTATAAATTAAATTTTAAAATATCAAGAGTAAAAATATTTTATTTCGAATACCTACTATTTCTAAATACTTTTTTTTATAATTTTTGCTATTGTTTACTTTGTCATTGTAGAACTAGCGGTTTAAAAATAGAAACTAGAGACGGAGACGTAAACATTAAAGAATTTAAATCAAAAAAATAATATTGTATTGTTTTGAAACGTTACTTGAGAATAAAATATACTTGCTAAATCAAGATTTATCTTGGCAGCAGCAGATTGTTAAAGAGAAACAAAAATTTCACCACTCGCTTCAATCATTAATATATCACCAAATTTTCTTCCCTTTTTAGTTCAAGTTTCTTTGCCAATCATTATTTACGTTCGTTTCTTGTTTACGTTGATGTCTGCTTTCCAGACGTGAATCATAAATGTCTAGATAAAATGGGGCGTTTGTAAAGTTGTGTCTATTTATGATATTACATATTTAAGAACAAATCAGTAGTTTGTTATTTCTTCCAGAAAAATAAAACATTTCATAATAAGTAAGCGTTAATGTGTAGAGATGTAAATAACTTAGTATATTGGGATTCAGATAAAAATATTATAATCTGTTCACTGTTTGATTTTTGTTTGGTTATATAATATTTTATACTTACACAATGTTTTATTTTGGTATGTACCAAAAACCCATGTGCATAATAGTTATATGCCTAACTTTATTTCACTACCTACATGTACAAGTTTAGGTTTTTGTTATATAAGTTTTGTATTGTCGAAACTGGCTAAGTATCAGATAATAATTTCAAATATAAAGGCCCTAAAAGTATAAGTTTAGGTGGAATAATACACAATGGACCTTTTGCTATTATATATTTACCTCATTATATTGTACAAACAGTTTGAAACAATAAATTAAAATCGCTTTCAAATGTTAATTCAACAAAACACAATATCTCTTTATAGGAATATTGATTTAAAACCTATTGATGAACAAAAGGTTCATTGATATCAAAGGAAGAATTCTCAATGTGTCCTTAGATCCAGAGAAAAACTCCAAATGTTTTTATTCACCCCTTTGTCGGAAATGTAATGAATTATTGATGCTCTGCGAAAAGTTTCGGATATTGCCTCATTCAAAGTTTTTAAGAGGAGCTTGGGTACGTTATATATTTCTATCAAACGTTGAAAGTACCAACATAAGTATATAGATTCATTTCGATCCGACAGTCGATGATTATCGATTCTGAAATAAATGGGACTTGCGATGTTCAAGATGTACGATGGGAAAGATCAAGAAGACGATACTGGAGAGAACAGCGGCCTTATTCCGGTTCTTTTAACGCGGCAATTTACCCAAGTTTATACGCTTTATGCGATTCTTATCACACACTGTTATTCTGTTTCAGCGATACGCATCTGACACTAGCCGGCGTAAACTTTCTGCGCATTATACCGCGAAAACTACTTTACGCCCGGTCGTAACGCAGTATTCTGGATTGACGCGCAATACTATTTTGACATTTGACGGGTGAATGTATTCATAAAGATTAACGCGGCATATCGAGGCTGTTTTGAATTTTGTGAAAAGAAAAATTATAGTTTATACGTAGCTATAATGTCGTTTTTACCCTCTTTATACATTTATCATATAGAAGAAAGACGCTTAGACAATACAGTCCCTGATCTAATTATTAGCCCACCCTAGGAAATTTGGTAAATTATGACTTTTGGATTTAAAAACTCACATTTTTATAAAAATATATTTGTGTATTTAAAACTTTGGGTGAATAAACATATTTTTAAACATAAAACAATAACAATTAAAAAAAATAATAGTTCTTTAGTACTTTATTTTAATATTTTGTGGATCCTCCCCTATTTTTTATCACAGCTTGCAAACGGCTTGGCATGCTTTCGATACATTTAAGAGCCATTTCTTTCAAATGATCATTATGGTTCCAATGCCATATCACTTTCTCGATTAATTGGGTCTTATTCGTAACATTTTCTTTAGATATTTCCCTCTTCAATAGTTCCCACACATTTTCAATGGGGTTGAGGTCAGGGGAGTTCCCCGGCCAGTTTAGAAGTGGGATTTTTTTGGTTTCAAGTAGTTTTTTTACAGATTTCGCTGTATGGCATGGAGCTCCATCTTGCATAAATATAAATTTATCGCCCGAATGTGGAAACCATTCCTTTATTTGAGGCATCAGTCGAGTTTCAATGACTTTTTGGCACTGGTCCTGTTTCATTATGCCCTCAACAATGTACAGCCGGCCAAGACCTTTACCACTAATAACTGACCAGAACATTAATTTTGGAGGATGTTTGATAGTTTTAATTACACAGTCCTGGTTGTACTTCTCAGATGAAGTTCTTTTAACATACTGTGCCTTTTGTGTCAGTATTTCGATCGTTGACTCGTCACTAAAGCATACCTACAAATAACCAGAATTTTAGACAGAATTTAATGAATATTTCTAAAAAAATAATAAAGCATAATCAAATATATTTTTTAATCTTACTCTTTTCCAATCTTCAACTGAGAAATCGGAATACAGTTTAGCCCACTCCAACCTTTTTTTCTTCATATTATCCGTCAATTTGGGTTTTCGTACTGGCCTTCGACTTTTCATTCCTAGTCTATGGAGACTTCGACGGACAGTAATAGTGGCTACTTTTACTCCCGCCTCATTTAATTTATCAGTCAATGTAGTATTGGTAGCAAATCTGTTTTCTTTAACGATTTTCACCAATTTCCTTTCATTCCTAGGTGTCATTATCCTTTTACGTCCACATTTACCATGCCTCTGAGCATCCAATGATAGCCCATTTGTCAATTTTTCTTTAATTCGTCTTACTGTACGCCTTGATATGTTACATTTTTTTGCTATTTCACTTATAGTAACATTTTCTTTGGTCAAAAGGTGTTCCATTACTGCTTTTTTTTCAACACTAATATCTTTGGCCTTGCCCATAATGAAATTTAAGGTTAAAACCACGTGTAAATAATTAGGACGGAATTCAAACTAAATTTCTATAGAACAAAATAAAAAATAAATGAATTAATAGTCCAAAACTTATTGTAAAATGCGTAGAAAAAAGAAAACACAGTTTTTTGTAGAAAAAAACACCAAATTAACCACTAAACTTAAACGAAGACACAACCGAACTGCCCAGACAACAAAACACAAATCCTATAGAAAACACTAATGTCATATTTCATGTGTAAATGTTGCCAACCTAATAATAAATTAGTGTTGCCAACAATTAAAATGAACCATAAAATATATCCAAAACAATATTCAATATTTTGTTTTTGCATAAATTAAGATATGTATTAATAACAAGAGGAAAAAGTCATAATGTACCAAATATACCAGGGTGGGCTAATAATTAGATCAGGGACTGTAGAAGAAGGATTAGGAGGTTGAACTTAGAAAGGCGCAATTTACGGGACGCGAGTAATCCTTTCGATTTGTCTGATAATTTTTTTTTGACAACTATATAGAATCAATAAATCGTTGGCTCTAAACCTAATAAGTAGGTACATGAACTGGGACCAATTCTGATGCGAGTCAGGTCACGTGGCTTATCAGTTCAGATTCAAGTAAGTTTTTTTTTAATATCATATTCTTTTTAGTATTTTTAAACATGTGATATATTATTAGAAGCGTGAACAACAGACGAACATGTATAAGACGATTTATGAATGTTGTTGAGGCGATGAATGTATGTCAAGATAGAAGTAAGTGGCGTTCGGTTCTCTCTGCCTACCCCGTAAGGGACATGGCGTGATGGTATGTATTTATGTATACATATTTACATTTTTTAAGGCTAAATTTTTATAATGTTTCTTAATTACCTCTATTGATAACTAGAATTTTTGTTTTTTAAATAAAATTGTTGATTTCTAGAATTATTAAATAAATCAATATAAATTAAGTAAATAAATCATTTCATGCACACAACCATTTCTTATAGGTCCTTGCAACACTCCGGTTTTATGCAGAAGGCGTTATCAAAAAGGTGTTGGGCAAGACTTCTATAATGCTCTAAGTCAATCATCCGTTAGTAGATGTGTTACCCGCACATCGAAAGCTATAGTAGAGAGGCTTTTCAAAAAATACATCTACTTTCCAAGTACAGTTGCTGAGAGACAAAGATCAATAATTAGCGAAGACTTAATTTTCTAGATTTACTACAAGAGCTGGATTTCCAGGGATTCTGGGCTGTATCGGTTGCACCCATATAGCAATAGTGACACCTTCCGATCACCCTGAGGCATTTAAAAACCACCATGGATATTTTTCTCTAAATACACAGTTGGTAAATATGATAACACTGTATATTAGGTGGATTTACATAGTAGACACAAATAGACTATGTGTATTGAAAATGTATTTTTTCAGATCAGTGATGCTGACATGAACATTATCCATATGAATGTTCCGAGGGAGTGTTCATGATCAGTTCATCTTTACCAACTCGATTATCAGAGATGAGATGAAGAGGCTGGCTGACAACCGAATGGGATTTTTTTTCCATTTAGGTATAAATGAGATTCCAATACTTTAAAAATGAACTAAATAAACAAAATAAAACCATTAGAGCGAATCACAAATGTATAATTTGTAAAAAAAAGAGTCATCTAGCGTTAAAATCCAGAAGATAAATCCCACACCAAATAGTTCTCATACATACTTGAAGAATTCTGGCCCCGATGAGGTTTGCGTCTCTGATGTCGTAACTCAACCTATACAAATCCCTCAACAGATGTCAATATTTCCTCGCTTTGTCAGATGAAAACTGAACTAGTTAATTTCATTTCTGACAAATTTACAGAAAATGATAATAAACTTCAAGATCTTTCAAACCTTTTACTAGAATACAAAAGTAAATATGAAAAAAATACAGAGCAAAATGCAGAACTTTTGAATTCGTTACTGTATATGTGCATATTTGTTTTTAAATTATCATTTATCTTGTAAAATGAATGATGAACGACTGACCAAAAAAATATACATGGGTGAGAGAGATGGAGTGAATAGTAGGGGCCGCCCCAGAAAGGGATGGCATGACCATGTGAATGATATTTTGAATGAAGGAAATATTAGAAGCTTGAATAATCGACGAGCATGTATGAGACGATGTATGGATGTAAAGGAAGCTAGTAATGTATGCAAAAATAGAGGAGTATGGCGCTCGGTTCTCTCTGCTTACCCCGTAAGGGATATGGCGTGATGGTATGTATGTATGTATTTATCTTGTATTTTCTTATGAATATTTCAACTTTGTAATCAATTACTGTATAATCATTAATGTAAAATGAAGACAGCACTTTTTGCTCAACTTTTATACAATAAATGTAATGTAAAATAAATATTTTTTTGTTATTAATTATTGTTTTTTAAATAAATAAATAAATTATAGCTGTAGCTTTCTGAGAGAAAATAAATAAATATGAAAAAAACTTTTGATAAGATATTTGGTATTCTATATAAAGCATGTATGTCGAGATAGGATAGTTTGGAGGTCTGTCTTTTTTCTTACCCAGAATATGAAAACAAGATGGAGGTATGTATGTTTGGAGATAAAGTATCAAACTATTGAGCCCCATTTTCAAGAAAAACATTTTTTTATTATTATAAATTTATGTTTTTAAATGCATATATTTCTAAAGTATTAAAATAATCAAAAAAGGTGAAACACCCCAACTAGAAAAAATAATTTTCTATAAAAAATATGTACAATGTAGTAGTAGTACATCTCAAACATATTTTTAACAATTTTTATAAAAATTTAATTTAGTGACATTGTTTCATACAATTTGTAAGGCAGTAAACACTACACAATATCTCACTCAATAGTTTTATACAGACTTAATTCACAAACATACATACATCATGCTGTTTTCATATTCTAGTAGGAAAAATAGACTGACTTCCATACTATCCTATCCTACATGTTTTATATACATACATACCTACATGTTTTATATAGAAAACAAAATATCTTAAAATATTTATTAATTTGTATACTTGCATAGGTACTATCACCATCAACAGTTGGATCATCTCATGTGTTACATGCAACCAGTAATTATTGTGTATCTTATCTCTAGTTGCTTAACTACATATGTTAGTATGAGCGCTAGTTATTTGAAATCATATTGTCATTAAATCATAAGGAAACGACTATAGTCAATGGGTAGTAGGAATGAAAAATTTATAGACCGCAGAGCGATACATTTATTTTTTTAAAGGAAAAGGCAAACAAAATACACATAGTAACTGAGAACAGAGTGTCTACGAGTATATCACTGACTCTATTTCACCGTGTCTATATCACTGTCTGTATCACTGATTCCATTTCACTGTGTCTATATCACTGACTCTATTTCACCGTGTCTATATCACTGACTCTATTTCACCGTGTCTATATCACTGTCTGTATCACTGATTCCATTTCACTGTGTCTATATCACTGACTCTATTTCACCGTGTCTATATCACTGACTCTATTTCATCGTGTCTATATCACTCTGTAAGACTGTCTCTATCTCGTAGCTTGACATCCTTCCAAACCTATAAAAAACAAAGGGATATTTGATGAGAAATTTGAAAATAAAATAACTTCATCTGTATAACAAGGTATTTTATGAAAATTTTACAGCTCTCGCATCTTTTTAAGATGACATTAATGATTGACTAACTTTTTCAAAAAATATTTTGCAATCAGTGTAATAAGCACAGGACAGTTATTCAAAAGTTAATAAAATAGTCCATGGGAATATTTTTTCTATAAATTTATGCTATTTACTAAGTTATATGCATCAAAAAAAGTTCACATTCATGAATGACAACTTTTCAAAGACATCATAAAACTATTGTTTAATTATACCATAATCCAATTGTATTAATGAAACTTACAATTTTCCATTGGTCAGCTGTTTTTGATTGCCCCAGTTCATTGACCAAACTCGCCAGCTCACACCACATTCTCTTGTTTTGTCGGTTCCCCAAAGGACCCACAAATCTCCTATTGGCAAAATCATTGTGTATTGTCATAAAGTCCACTAGGGCCCTTTTATGACTTAATGTCACTCGTGGATTCCTATAAAAAAAGATAATATTGAATGTTTATATGTAAAATCAATTTAAAATGAGCAAATAATGCCAATAATAAATAGCCAAACATAACCATGACGCCATACACCGCGCAGGCATTAATTATTCATTTATTTACTAAAAATAAGGGTTTTTAATACACATACCTCCTCTGGATTACATTCTCCGAATCTCCTTGACTATTTACTGATGGATTCGACATTGTATTTGCTGGTTTTTATCTTCTTATCAACCGACGCATTTCGTTTATTGCAAAACAGTGAAGACAGAATTTGACAGTTTGATGCGGAAACATTGCGACGTTGCCAACACTAAAAAGCGGGCACTTAACGCTGGCCATAGACAAACAACGAGAATTCGACGAATTTGGAAGGGCGTTATTTATTGTGTTAATTTCTGTCGTGCGTAAAGATTATC
Source organism: Molanna angustata (assembly GCA_963576475.1). NCBI lineage: Eukaryota > Metazoa > Arthropoda > Insecta > Trichoptera > Molannidae > Molanna > Molanna angustata. Next base: position 38,658,490 of record OY754964.1, on the reverse strand, counting down.
GGAACTTAACGCCGAAATATTACACTTTAACGGGAATAAGTACGCAGGTTCTGTAAGAATGGTGAGCGTAGTGGCCAACGAGTTAGTTTCGGGAACCAGCGGCCTTATTCCGGTTCTTTTAACGCGGCAATTTACCCAAGTTTATACGCTTTATGCGATTCTTATCACACACTGTTATTCTGTTTCAGCGATACGCATCTGACACTAGCCGGCGTAAACTTTCTGCGCATTATACCGCGAAAACTACTTTACGCCCGGTCGTAACGCAGTATTCTGGATTGACGCGCAATACTATTTTGACATTTGACGGGTGAATGTATTCATAAAGATTAACGCGGCATATCGAGGCTGTTTTGAATTTTGTGAAAAGAAAAATTATAGTTTATACGTAGCTATAATGTCGTTTTTACCCTCTTTATACATTTATCATATAGAAGAAAGACGCTTAGACAATAGAAGAAGGATTAGGAGGTTGAACTTAGAAAGGCGCAATTTACGGGACGCGAGTAATCCTTTCGATTTGTCTGATAATTTTTTTTTGACAACTATATAGAATCAATAAATCGTTGGCTCTAAACCTAATAAGTAGGTACATGAACTGGGACCAATTCTGATGCGAGTCAGGTCACGTGGCTTATCAGTTCAGATTCAAGTAAGTTTTTTTTTAATATCATATTCTTTTTAGTATTTTTAAACATGTGATATATTATTAGAAGCGTGAACAACAGACGAACATGTATAAGACGATTTATGAATGTTGTTGAGGCGATGAATGTATGTCAAGATAGAAGTAAGTGGCGTTCGGTTCTCTCTGCCTACCCCGTAAGGGACATGGCGTGATGGTATGTATTTATGTATACATATTTACATTTTTTAAGGCTAAATTTTTATAATGTTTCTTAATTACCTCTATTGATAACTAGAATTTTTGTTTTTTAAATAAAATTGTTGATTTCTAGAATTATTAAATAAATCAATATAAATTAAGTAAATAAATCATTTCATGCACACAACCATTTCTTATAGGTCCTTGCAACACTCCGGTTTTATGCAGAAGGCGTTATCAAAAAGGTGTTGGGCAAGACTTCTATAATGCTCTAAGTCAATCATCCGTTAGTAGATGTGTTACCCGCACATCGAAAGCTATAGTAGAGAGGCTTTTCAAAAAATACATCTACTTTCCAAGTACAGTTGCTGAGAGACAAAGATCAATAATTAGCGAAGACTTAATTTTCTAGATTTACTACAAGAGCTGGATTTCCAGGGATTCTGGGCTGTATCGGTTGCACCCATATAGCAATAGTGACACCTTCCGATCACCCTGAGGCATTTAAAAACCACCATGGATATTTTTCTCTAAATACACAGTTGGTAAATATGATAACACTGTATATTAGGTGGATTTACATAGTAGACACAAATAGACTATGTGTATTGAAAATGTATTTTTTCAGATCAGTGATGCTGACATGAACATTATCCATATGAATGTTCCGAGGGAGTGTTCATGATCAGTTCATCTTTACCAACTCGATTATCAGAGATGAGATGAAGAGGCTGGCTGACAACCGAATGGGATTTTTTTTCCATTTAGGTATAAATGAGATTCCAATACTTTAAAAATGAACTAAATAAACAAAATAAAACCATTAGAGCGAATCACAAATGTATAATTTGTAAAAAAAAGAGTCATCTAGCGTTAAAATCCAGAAGATAAATCCCACACCAAATAGTTCTCATACATACTTGAAGAATTCTGGCCCCGATGAGGTTTGCGTCTCTGATGTCGTAACTCAACCTATACAAATCCCTCAACAGATGTCAATATTTCCTCGCTTTGTCAGATGAAAACTGAACTAGTTAATTTCATTTCTGACAAATTTACAGAAAATGATAATAAACTTCAAGATCTTTCAAACCTTTTACTAGAATACAAAAGTAAATATGAAAAAAATACAGAGCAAAATGCAGAACTTTTGAATTCGTTACTGTATATGTGCATATTTGTTTTTAAATTATCATTTATCTTGTAAAATGAATGATGAACGACTGACCAAAAAAATATACATGGGTGAGAGAGATGGAGTGAATAGTAGGGGCCGCCCCAGAAAGGGATGGCATGACCATGTGAATGATATTTTGAATGAAGGAAATATTAGAAGCTTGAATAATCGACGAGCATGTATGAGACGATGTATGGATGTAAAGGAAGCTAGTAATGTATGCAAAAATAGAGGAGTATGGCGCTCGGTTCTCTCTGCTTACCCCGTAAGGGATATGGCGTGATGGTATGTATGTATGTATTTATCTTGTATTTTCTTATGAATATTTCAACTTTGTAATCAATTACTGTATAATCATTAATGTAAAATGAAGACAGCACTTTTTGCTCAACTTTTATACAATAAATGTAATGTAAAATAAATATTTTTTTGTTATTAATTATTGTTTTTTAAATAAATAAATAAATTATAGCTGTAGCTTTCTGAGAGAAAATAAATAAATATGAAAAAAACTTTTGATAAGATATTTGGTATTCTATATAAAGCATGTATGTCGAGATAGGATAGTTTGGAGGTCTGTCTTTTTTCTTACCCAGAATATGAAAACAAGATGGAGGTATGTATGTTTGGAGATAAAGTATCAAACTATTGAGCCCCATTTTCAAGAAAAACATTTTTTTATTATTATAAATTTATGTTTTTAAATGCATATATTTCTAAAGTATTAAAATAATCAAAAAAGGTGAAACACCCCAACTAGAAAAAATAATTTTCTATAAAAAATATGTACAATGTAGTAGTAGTACATCTCAAACATATTTTTAACAATTTTTATAAAAATTTAATTTAGTGACATTGTTTCATACAATTTGTAAGGCAGTAAACACTACACAATATCTCACTCAATAGTTTTATACAGACTTAATTCACAAACATACATACATCATGCTGTTTTCATATTCTAGTAGGAAAAATAGACTGACTTCCATACTATCCTATCCTACATGTTTTATATACATACATACCTACATGTTTTATATAGAAAACAAAATATCTTAAAATATTTATTAATTTGTATACTTGCATAGGTACTATCACCATCAACAGTTGGATCATCTCATGTGTTACATGCAACCAGTAATTATTGTGTATCTTATCTCTAGTTGCTTAACTACATATGTTAGTATGAGCGCTAGTTATTTGAAATCATATTGTCATTAAATCATAAGGAAACGACTATAGTCAATGGGTAGTAGGAATGAAAAATTTATAGACCGCAGAGCGATACATTTATTTTTTTAAAGGAAAAGGCAAACAAAATACACATAGTAACTGAGAACAGAGTGTCTACGAGTATATCACTGACTCTATTTCACCGTGTCTATATCACTGTCTGTATCACTGATTCCATTTCACTGTGTCTATATCACTGACTCTATTTCACCGTGTCTATATCACTGACTCTATTTCACCGTGTCTATATCACTGTCTGTATCACTGATTCCATTTCACTGTGTCTATATCACTGACTCTATTTCACCGTGTCTATATCACTGACTCTATTTCATCGTGTCTATATCACTCTGTAAGACTGTCTCTATCTCGTAGCTTGACATCCTTCCAAACCTATAAAAAACAAAGGGATATTTGATGAGAAATTTGAAAATAAAATAACTTCATCTGTATAACAAGGTATTTTATGAAAATTTTACAGCTCTCGCATCTTTTTAAGATGACATTAATGATTGACTAACTTTTTCAAAAAATATTTTGCAATCAGTGTAATAAGCACAGGACAGTTATTCAAAAGTTAATAAAATAGTCCATGGGAATATTTTTTCTATAAATTTATGCTATTTACTAAGTTATATGCATCAAAAAAAGTTCACATTCATGAATGACAACTTTTCAAAGACATCATAAAACTATTGTTTAATTATACCATAATCCAATTGTATTAATGAAACTTACAATTTTCCATTGGTCAGCTGTTTTTGATTGCCCCAGTTCATTGACCAAACTCGCCAGCTCACACCACATTCTCTTGTTTTGTCGGTTCCCCAAAGGACCCACAAATCTCCTATTGGCAAAATCATTGTGTATTGTCATAAAGTCCACTAGGGCCCTTTTATGACTTAATGTCACTCGTGGATTCCTATAAAAAAAGATAATATTGAATGTTTATATGTAAAATCAATTTAAAATGAGCAAATAATGCCAATAATAAATAGCCAAACATAACCATGACGCCATACACCGCGCAGGCATTAATTATTCATTTATTTACTAAAAATAAGGGTTTTTAATACACATACCTCCTCTGGATTACATTCTCCGAATCTCCTTGACTATTTACTGATGGATTCGACATTGTATTTGCTGGTTTTTATCTTCTTATCAACCGACGCATTTCGTTTATTGCAAAACAGTGAAGACAGAATTTGACAGTTTGATGCGGAAACATTGCGACGTTGCCAACACTAAAAAGCGGGCACTTAACGCTGGCCATAGACAAACAACGAGAATTCGACGAATTTGGAAGGGCGTTATTTATTGTGTTAATTTCTGTCGTGCGTAAAGATTATCGGAACTTAACGCCGAAATATTACACTTTAACGGGAATAAGTACGCAGATCCCCAGAAAGACCACACAGGCGATATAGTTGGACATCCGTATCCCAGGAACATATACCTACCAATAACAGGACATATTCCTAGAGAAAACAGAAGGGGATGAAAATAGATTCTCATTCACATACGGTTTCAATGTGCATTGTATTTTCAAAATTCATATTATGAATCTGTGAAAATACTGAAAAAAAAGCAGAGTATAGCAGAGCAAAGCGCGAGTCAGAAAAAGTAATTTTCGTGTACAATTTATTCCAGTTATTCGCCAGCCTTCTGTTGTTTCCTCAAACATGGTAGGTATCATTGTGTGGAACAATCAAGTCGGCATAACATTTCCGGTATGCAAAGTGAGACCTGCCTCATACCACGGTCTCATTCCGTGCACAGGAATATCTCAAATGGGATTTGCAAATTATAATATTATATTTATTTATGTTTGCAATCATTGTTGACATACCTAATAATATATTGCATACAACAAAAAGGACAATATTGCCTCAAATAAAATTTTTAGTAACCAATTTCATATAGGTACCTACATATTTTTAACGCAAATATCCTGGATAAAATTTTATTCAAAAAAATTAACAAAATCTATTTGAAAAATGTAATTGTGTTTCATATTTGTTTCAAGTTTCGGATAACTTTCATTGACATTTCATCATTTACTCAGTCAATATTGACATTATAGACTTGAAACGAAAGACATAATTTATAGTTTTTTCTATTGCTTGTTGGCTCCAGAATCATAATACTTGAATAAAATTCAATAAAAGATAATTCTGAAACTATCCCTGAAATTTGCGGAATTTTCTCCTTATCCATTTAATTTGTTAGATGTAAACCAAAGTTAAAATATTGTAAAACATGATGTTTTGTAGCAGTTACAAAGAGATGAAGAGACTGGCGGACAATAGAGATAAGTGGAGGGATCGAGTGTTTGGTGTAGACCAATCCTAGGATTGTGACCAAGAAGAAGAATATTAGTTGAATTTGTGTCATTACCTTATTGTCGATTCGTTCAAGAGAACTTATTTCTCTTAATAAATCGACAGTAATAATCTTAGTACCACGCGAGAGAATTGTAATAATTGAATAATTCTATTAAACTTATACAAATTTCCACTCATTAGTACGTGGAACCTGACGAAATATTTGTAAGTATAACATGATATTTATAAAGATGCACATTGTCTTCGTTGATATAGAAACATAAAATAAACTTTGAAATATATCTTTCTAAACACTAGTGTGAGAGGAAATGCATCCAGGCAGCAAGCCACACAGAGCTTTTAATTCTGGTACAAAGAAACATTGTGTAGGTATGTACTCGAGCACTTGACTTGCTGCCCCAGCGGAAGTGCAGAGCTATTGAGTCTTGAATCACAACACTACACCATTGCACGATACGATCGTTATATCATTTTATTTGGTTCGAACGACACGAATCTGGTTATTCTTGGAATATTCAATACATTTTTCACGAACATAAATATGATTGGTCAACCAAGTTTGAATATCGTTTCAATTTTAAACAGCAGACTTTTGATAAAATTGTTTGTTGAGAATGTATTTATGCTTTATACAATTCAAATTGAAGAATATGTTGAAATTCCTATATATAAAGTAAGCAAAAAATAGTTTTTTTTTCGGTAAATTAGATATTTTTAAAACAGTCGTTTCTCGACATCATCCGCAGCAGATCGACTGCGGAACTATCTTCAAATTCTGTGTTTTCGCCTTCTTACAACCCGGGAATTTTTAAAATCCGATTTAATTTTTTCTCGAGCAGATTGCAAACCCTCCCCTATGCTACGTAGTGTGCTTCTTCGGAAGAGTACAAAGAAACCAAATAGTCATGTTAGAAAAAAAATATCCAAAGTAACCACCAATTCGATATTCATTCAAGATCAAAAAAATTACAAAATATAGGTAGGTATTTTTAGTATTTTAATCTCCACACGTATTCATGTGTATGCTTATTTTAGAATATAAAGACATTTTTTCGTGTTTAAAAATATATTAATCAATAGCACACTGGAAATTCTTCTATTCAACGAATGTGACGATATCATACTAGAAGAAATTACTTTTAAAATTAATAATTTTATAGAAATATCTATAATGTATTGTCTATCATAAATCGAAATAAATAGTAGTATCGTCTAAAGATAGGAAGTTTTTAATGTGATTCAAATTGATAATGATAAAAAATAATAGTTTCGTTTAAAATGATAATTAACGAAAAATTTAAATTTCATTTATCTTCCTACAAAACTATATAGATTAATCGAACAACAATTATTATAATTATAAAACGAGTATAATAATAATAATAAACACTTCCTTGCACCCTGCTCAAGTGGCGATATTTATGCCATATGACAATTTCTTCCAACTAACCAGTGTTTCCAGCCTACACAAAAATGTAGGTACCCACACGATTCTAAAAGACACATCAAACTTTTCATCATGTGCAGGTAGACATAAAACCAGGTGCTGGTGATATTACAATCAGATATGAATTATTTTAAATTAATTTTGTTTGAACACCTACATACGCATGAGTTGACACGTCTTTGCAAAGTAACGACTTTATCCGTGTATGTCGTTGTATTCAATATCATCGTTCCTATACATAAAGCTGCGACTGGGCATCACTCTCAATAATTTAATGTCTCAATAAGAATGAATGCATTTCGGCTGCCAGACTGGAGCAGACCAGAGACTCACCAAACGGCATAAGTAGCATTCGGATGGAATGGAGTAATAATACATGGAGTGTACACTAGGAAGAGTAGGTAGGTACCTATAGGTACCTATAATAAGGAAAAAATAAGATGATCTGTTTCAAGGTATACAGGGCACAACTGTAGGCATATATTTAAAAAACTATCACTAAGATGGGTTTATGAAATAGATGAAAAAATCCTTAAGGAAATAATTCTACCAAATAAAATGCAAAATGCACTATTACAAACAACAGAATAGACAATTGAAAAAAGGTGAAAAATAAGTACTTTTGATGTTTTTTTTTTATCTCTAAATCAATCAATTTTTTCAACAAATAATTTATTTTTACAATCTTTGTTGTATGTTAATGACTCATAATGAAATATTGTGTTTGGAAAGAGAGAAAGAAGGATGCATACGCTTGAATGCGTAGCGTATGTATGTACATTTACTTATATTATATGTAAACGTATCTATAAATAAACAACGCAATAGACAACAATATAAAACTAGCTCACCTTAGTACAGGCTATGCCTAGTGAGGGGGCTAGTAACAAAGATACAAACAAAAAGGATAGCTTTAACTATGTACCTAAGCAATGGTGAAATAATGAAATTATATTTATTGCAATGAAATAACTTAAATTTACTTTGTATGTCTACTATGTATGAATAAGCTTATATTACCTTTAATTATTTTGTATCTTATATCTACTCTATGTTTTTGGATAGAAATAAATAAAAATAAAATAAAATAAATTTCTTTAAATTAAGACCAATATGTATGAGACGATGCATTTTTACGAGGTAATGGATGAGTGTCATGATATAGCGTACGGTTGTTTCTGCCTACCCCGCGAAGGACATGGCGTAATGATAAGTATGTAAATATGTAGCTAATGTTATATATTTAATAGTAAAGAATATGTTTTTAAATTGAAGCTTTTTACCTACTTGGTGAGCAAGTATATGCTCTTATATTTTGACACGCATATTTTGTTTCAATTACGTCATGAATCGTCCCCGTATACACGCACACAATCAAATCTTATTTCAGAGTATTACGCGCCGTTTAAAAACTGTTTTTTTATCTATTTTGTCATCATCTCACATTCTTTAAAACTAAATATAATTAAGAAATAATGTAATAATTCAATCTATATGAATTTACACATTTGTAGCTGGATTTCGTTGGCCAAAAAAATGGTTCAACTTAAGTATTGAATTATTTTTACTCTTTTGTTCTTCTGTTTGTACCTATAGGTATGGATTAGCAACTTAACTTTTCTGTCCTGCTAAGTAAAAACATTCATTGCCAAAACATAAATGTGTCAGAATCGCAGGCCATGTCTGCAAGTATATTATTGTACATATTTTTTCACATATTCGAAAAATAAACATGTCATAACTATCACAAATATCGAAATAAGCAATCATTTTAGAAATATTTTTTTTCAATGAACTATTTATTTAAAATACATTTAGAAAACGCGTAGGTATTCAACTATCTAAAGAATGAGAAAAATCATTATATGACAATTTTTGTCATATCTGTCATTTTGAATTTTTGTCTGATCAGCGTTTGCACTTACATAACTGATTCTTGCACTTGTCAAAGGCATTGTGTATAAATTACATCCGCGACTCTTGTAAAAACTAATCGCCACTGAAATGTGAGGCGGGATGCCACGCCGTAAATTGCTACAAACCCGACCGGGTTACATCGACTAATTTATACTCCATTCACAATCACTAGAGTGATTTAAATAAATATGGAGATAAAATAGATTTCCAGAAGCCAAGACGATTAGTTGCGAATCTTTAATATGCAATTAAGATATCTACTTTAAAATCAAGAACATGAGTAATACCTACTATTTTTTTATAAATAAAAACCCTTTTAAATTAAGTTGCGTAAGCTTTACTTTAGGTACCAGGTACCTACCTATAGATATTGGCAAATAATTTGGGCTGTGCAGTATCCAATTTAGTTTTATTTTTTTTGGCTGCCATCTGTGCCAGCCAAGAAAATCATTTGTTTGGAAAAACAAACAGGATACAATGTTATAAATAAATAATATATGATAGTATAAAAAATTTAATTAGTTCATTGCATCTAAATAATATTTTTTCACATAAGATTAGCAAATAAATTTCATATAAAATAACAAATATAATATTATAATTTGTAACATATTTTATGTCCTATTCTAATTCGTCTAAATTTATCCGTCTGAATTTTAGTATATGTGAAATGTCAAAAAAAAAGTCCCTCTACCAGTCAACATGTCGCATCTCTTATCACTAAACTCTCTTGCTATTTATTCCGCAATATCCAAATTTATCCTTATCAATTGTATTAATCTGTAAATCGTAACATTCAATAACTTATTTTTTTATCTTTTCTTCCATTTGGCACAAATCACTCTTATAAGGGTGGGTTGCCTAATATTTAAAAAAAAAAAAAAATGTCAAAAAGTTGACTGCATTTACACGGGACTCATTTCGTCACACTGCACAGATAAAAACCTTTTATCCACGGTCACCCATTGGTTATAGACGTTTTCGTACTCTGAAACGAATCAGAATAGGACATAATATGTAAGTTTATATGTGTTTTATGGTATTATGTATGCACTATTTATCGAATTGTTGTAATATGTATGTTTTGAAATCTGATTTTGATTTACGTATTATATCGACATATTTATAGTATGCATTGTAGTTGGAGCAACTTCGTTTAATGTAATTGTTTTGTGAGTAATTTGTGTAACATCGGCCGACATAGAACAAAAATTGAGATCTGAAATTGCGTGATGGGCAGTAAAATTATAATTTAGAATGTAAGTAAGGTGAGTCTACACGGTTGTGAATAATTTTTCTGAAGGGCTGTTTGTTTGTCTCGTCTGTTTTGGTGATTACAAATATAATGGTGCTTAGCAGATTGCCGGTAGTTAGAGAATTTAATTTGCCATGATAATCCAAATGCTTCGGGATTTTTTTCTGTACTCCTTCTAGCCTATTAATGTATGTTATCAGAAAAGGATTTAATACAACTGATGAAAATTCTAGTAGGTAGGTACACTCCTGACATACGCATAATAAAGAGTTATAAGTGTTGTTTCTAATTTGAAGGGTTTAGAGATTATCAATTTAAACCCTAACATCATAGAATTATAAGGTACAGAAACCGCGTGTAGTACAAATTTCGAATTCAAATGTTTGCCAAGTTTTTTTTACATGTGTGTGTGAGGCGGTAGATCGGTTGGTTTACGTATTATGTAGGTGTGCGTATCGGTAGGTGTACGTATACGGCCGGGCGAGTGAAATTCGTCTGTTTCAGCGTAGTTTTAGTTGGCATACATTCGTTGCGCTGACTAGGTATCTGTATCATATATAATCTAAGCCTAACATACTATATTCTTTACTTAATTGTCTTTTCCATGTGAGGTGTAAAAGACATTTTTTTCCTCTAAAGTGATGCACAAAATCCCATGTTTCTTTGCCGAAAACTACCTAATACATATATTTTTTTGAGATTTAATTTCCACTGAGTTTATTCTAGGTACTTTTGTGCATCTTCTTACAATTACAATGGACACATTTCACTCGCATTCTGATAATAATATAATAACTTTAATACAATATGATACTTATGTTGGTACATAAATATAGTGGCATATTTTCTTTGACAAATGTTCAACATGTCCATTGCCTGTGTATCAGGTACAGCGATGAATAAAGACGTAAATAGTAAATTAAGGAGTGTAGGGACGAGTAATAAATATATATGAGAAAGGTACGTTTGACATATTTTCACGTGTGAGCTGAACAGAATGTACCCGAGTTAAATACAAGTGACGTTTGAGGCAATCCTGTGCTGAATTATTGAGGGGGCAGTGTCACATTTATGAATGCATATCCGTCTTCGAGATTCGGCTTATAATATAACAAACAGCTGTGCTTGTGATGGAACAGTATACTAATAGAATTAATTGTTGAAACTCTTCAACGATAATTTGTCACTACATATCTCAACGTTGACTTTTCATATCAATCAATAATAGGTAAAAATAAAAGAGATTCTATGAATTTTAATATTGTTTGAAAATTAAGTAGGTACTTATTAATCAAAACTAATGAATATTATAAATATACAAAATTAAATATTGTAAAAACGCAAAAATAATTGAATTTGTGTTTATGAATAAAAATAAGTTTAAACATAGCGTCGAATTATCAATCTCGTTTGTTTTGCACTACACGTACAGTGGAGTGGAATGGTTCAACAAATTTGAAACAGAATTGAGACTGGCAACTGAATATAATGAATTCAAAATAAAACATAAATAGACGTGTTAAATTTGACTGATTTGTTAATTATATTCATTTCATTTTGTGCAGCAATAATTATGTATATATAATATTTCGTTTCTTTTCTTTTAAATATCACCTCTAATCAGTGGCGGCTCTTCCAAAAGGGCTCTCGGGCGCAGCCCTCCCACAAAATTCGTTCAAAAGATTCCAAAAAAGTATGTAATTGAATCTTCGGAACACATTATTTTTCTAATTAATGTTTACCATCTTACGCCTGTAGTATATCAAGCGAAAGTATTTAAACCTAACTGCTTTGTAAAGCAAGCAAGAATCTATGAAATATTTCATTCCTCGGGCACAGTCGACTTGTGCCCGGAGAACCCATACAATTCACGCGACCGCTAGCTGCCGCCGCTGCTCGCCGTACAGTCCGTACACACTGAATGTATGCCGATTTCGAGCGAAACGGGGCAGTGCCCGCGAAGGATTGATACAATATAATATGTATTTTCATTCATTCATATTTTGTTGTTAATTGCGATGGTCGAACGCTAGGTTAGAAGTTGTAATTCCTTAAGGCTAACGTTAATTGATATTATAATTTTACATAGTTTTAACTATAAATCATCCCAAATATAATAACATTATTTAATTAATTTAGGTACTATCATTATATTGCAAAAAAAAAACCAAACAATAAGACAAAAAAATGTGTGAAATCAGGAAGCTATTTTTCAATTTCGTATGATCAAAATTTATTAGATGTCTCAAATTATCATATAATTTATCGATGAATTTTATTATAAAAGTTATTAAAAACCAAACCAAATACAACATAAATGATCAGGTTCACGTTTTTATTTCCGATAAAGAAAATAATTATGAAAAACACTAATAATTTTAATGCACGAAAATAATATTGTGTCACATATCGGCTTTCTGATTCCTGTTGAAAGCTAATTCCTCTCTAGTTAAATTATAATTTTTAGCCCCTCTAAGATTTAAGGTCACCAGCCGCCACTGCCTCTAATACACACGAGTGGTTGCACTCTAGTAAAGGATAATATTTTTTTTGGTAAAGGACTATATTTTTGATTGTGTTTTTTTTAATGTATGTTATATTCATTCATTCATACCATCACGGCATATCCCACAATGTGGGGTAACCAGCAAAAGGTTTGCGGGTGTGCATTGCCTTATAAAAGGGAGCACAACACATCTGTGTATACCCACACACCAGTTTCGTCTCACTGTATGTAATATAAATGAATAAAATTAATTAAAATAAAAATATATATTTTTATATTGAGTTAAAAAAAAATAACTATTGATTTTATAAATGTTACTTACCTATTTACAAAAAATTGCTCGTTGTTTGATACACAAAGTTTCAAAAAACAAGATGGAAATCAAAAAAGCGTCCAAATTTAGTGTAGATTGAGATTCATAGAAATCTTTATTGTACCCCATTCGGATGAATTACTTGAACATTAAAGTGCCGAACGTTAAACACTTTTTAATTACTTGGCAGTTTATTGTTTTTAAATGGTTATTTCATAGCCTACTCGTTTCCACAGCATTTCAGGAATTACCACAAATAATTAGTGAATACCTACCTCTTCCACAAGTTTCTGTGAAATTACGGCTCTATGATGAAACAGGTGGAGTGTTTCCTACAACGAAAACATATTATTTCGTTAAAAACCAAATTACTTCTGGAAATGGGTCATTTAAAAAAATACGTAAAACTTAAATCGTGGTAAACATCGTATTCATCTTTTGGAATACTTTTTCTCTCGTTAAATGAAATATAGTGAACATTTAAAAATGAACCAATGCCAAACGATGGTTTAATTACAAAGAAAGAATAAACAATTATATTCACTTATTTTTGTATTCATAAAAAATTAAGTATCTATAATATTTTTTGGGCTTTGGTGGATGCGAGAAATCACGAACTACAGGCATTATATGATGAACCCAACATTGTACGTACAAGTCAGTACGTAGTCAGCCGGATGAATGATGATCGTATCCGCAAAAAGGTTCTTAATACCAATCCAGAGGGCAGAAGAAGTAGAGGCAGGCCCAAGCTCAGATGGCTAGAGGATACAGGAGACGACATGAGGGCGATCGGAATAGCAAACTGGAGGAAAGCGGTGGAGGACAGGGACGGCTGGAGAAGGATTCTGGAGGAGGCCATGGCCCACACAGGGCTCTAGCGCCAATGATGATGATGATGAATATTTTGTGTATTTTGTTTTTAAATGTCTCCTTTACACACGAGTGCTTGCACTCTGGTAAAGGGAAATATGATTTTTCTTGCGCGTATATAAAAATTGTGTGTTATAGAAAAATGGTGCTTATTTTCAATATTTTTTATGTACCTATTATAAATTTAATACAACAAAATAATTGTCTAATAAAAAAGGACGATTTAAGTGAAATGAGTGGGTTGGCAAAACTAATTCAAATAAACAGGTTCCTACCACAACATTTGTCTAGGATCATGAAATATTGGATCAAAGATCTGAACTAGATGAGCGCCTTTGAGACAATACATGTAGTCATTTAGTCATTTAAATGCAGAAAGTTAACCAAGAAACGCAAATGTATGAGTGGATTATTTTTGCTTATTTTAAATTGCAATAAACCTGATGTATGATTTGAATGTAATATCGGCTATAATGACATTATACATACATTTATAAAACAATACAACTTGTTTATTAATATTTTGTTTAGTAGCAGAGAGTTGAGTGTTGATCATAAACCGCTCGCATTTGTATCGAGCAGATCAATAAGTTTTTTTTACTTACTAACAGTTGGGTATACTGCTTATTCTAAAGTATAATATACATCAGAGACATAAAACAAATTAGAGATGCGACGTACTTAATATAACCAAACGAAAATAGAATCAACTCTTAAATGTATCAGACTTAGCTAAAAATATAAGATTCCTCGTTGAGTAATTAAGACTCAAAAGTAATGTTGTGGTCAGATTTTTACATTGCCTCGAGCGCGATAATTTACTTTAATTAATTCATGAATGCAATGAATAAATATTAAGAAAGTTAGGGTAAACACTTTGAGAGTCAAGTATGGTTGAGTGCAATTGCATCCGGCGAATATTATCATACCTATCTACTCGTGAGTTAGCTGAAGGACAAAATTAGGTACACAGTTCACCATATACATTCCCACAATGTATGGAGAAGCGGACAAAAATAAAATGTTTATGGAGAAGAGGACTGAATTAGAAATTGAAATGTTTGTTTGATCTCAACGTCTGCGAGACTTCAAGAATGATTAGGATAGTCTATAGACATAGTCACAACCCTTTGCATATTTTATTTCATTCTCATGACTGAAATTGTTGACTTAATATTTTATTAATGTACAACTTTGGAAATGCTAAAAGGAAATTTCTTCCAACCAACACTAGTAACATGACTTTGGAATAGTATATGGTAGGTGCCAAAAAGAAAAAGACATACGATACTAAACAGACTGATCAAAATAAGAGTTGGTACGCCGTTCGGTTTCTGTGCGAGCATCCTGGGTTCGATTGCCATACGGCAACAAACTCGCCACTTGCGCAGTGTTCATTATTATTATTTTGCTATACCTTCTTTTATAATAAAGGACTCTGTTACTACAATTAGACTTTATATCAAGAACTGAATGAATTAAAGTGTTGCTTTATGCATAAAAAAATTACTATCTTAAAATTTACATTGTTGACTATGGTTGACTATAAATGAGCCAATCGGATCTTCTTAAAAACAAAAAAAAATGTCATTAAAAAGGAAATCAGTCAGCAGAATTTTTAAATATTATGTTTTTTATTTAATTACTAGGTGACCCGGCGAACTTCGTAATGCCTTAGTCAGTCGTGTTAACTATCAGCTAAACCTTATTTAGAATTTTATCAACGTAATAAAATGAATACAAAAAAAATATTCAATTCAATAGTTGATTAGAATTTAATAATAATATGAAAATACAAAAATCGTTTATAACGAATATATTTTTCTGTATCTGACAGCTCAAGAACTAACTATCCGTAGGTATTATATACTCTTTGGAACTAAACCCTGACTAACCCCAAGCATGATGACAAAATTTAATTTAATCCATATGGTTTGTTTTTCGATTTTTCTTCGTAGAATAAATTCTGTTTTCAAATTATTTAAATCAATATTATTAGGTACCTACCTTGAGTTTCTATTCTAAATTTATCAATGATTTGTTAAGTAGGTAGCCTAACTACTCTGAGGTTTTACATTCGATTTTTAATTCATATTTCTGATTCTTGATTTAGATTTCATAAGTTGTATATGTACCAGGCGTACAGTTAATTTACATGTTCTTTTAATCATTTTTTTATTTTGTCAGTTATTTTTACCGATATTCTTATAGTTATTATGTTATCCGGGGCGGAGACGAATCCAACAAATAAAAGATCATTACAATTGGCCCAGCTTTTCTAGAGTTATAAATAGTCTAACTAACCCGACTTTGTTTTATTTATATAGATTTTACACTACATACCTTATAATTCTATGTTTGACACATGATTTTTTTTTTTTCATTGCAAAATCTTCGTTACGTCATATACGTACCTAAATTTGATGAATATTGCCCTAATATAAATTCGATTTAGTATTTGGCTACTTTTCCTTCAATCGATAACTTTAATAATATTTATTTATTTATTTATTTTGGATATCCAACAGTATAGTAGAGTATAATGATATTGAAAACAATGAAAAAAAAACAAGTAAATGTAGACTACGGTACATAATAATAGGACATCATATCAAGTAATTTTTAAAGCTTAACATACAATTTACGACAAATGAGAAAAAACAAAATTATAGGATCACACCTGAAACATACAAGGAATAGTACCAAGAGGATTATATTCTAGAATCATAACATGGGATTCTAACGTACTTAAGGATCAACGAAGAAGGTGTTGCAACCATTATGGTGACACATACATATACTCATGTATATACTAGAGTGTGGAATTTTGAGTTATGTTATCAGTGCAAAGTTGGCGCTTTATCGCAATTTTGAACGAGAGTAGAGATTGGGTATGAATAAAGTCAATGTTATATGATAGGATAATAAAATGGTACCGTTTATGTTTCTTACTGTATGTACATAAGGTATGTATAGATTTTCTACGAATATAAATTGAAAACTTTTTTGAAATAATCATGTTTATTTATTATTTATAAGCAAATACTTTGTATATACCGAACCGAGAGGGGTTCGCGAGTTTCCTTTAAGTGGATGACACGCCACGCCATGGTGAGGAACAGCCATTTTAATTCTGAATAAATAATGACGTGAACTTCTCCAGATGTCGCTCTCTTCGAACGTCTATTTCATTCAATTTTTATTATGACAAATATACTTAAAAACTTAATATGGCTAGTAATGGATGAAGATATTATTCTTATTTTAACATGTCGCACGGTCCTATTTAAAATTCTGTTTCGAATACTTAATGAAATATATCCGACACACAACGTACAAGAATATTTTTAATAAAAGCTCAAATTAATTTCATTTCAAGGCAATTCCAATTAAGTACGGGTTGGTGCCTATTTTATAAATAATTTATTGTTCTAAATTCAAAGTTACGATATTACAACGGAAAATTCGTTTCTACAGATAGGTAGGTAGGTACCTACTTATATTGAAAATAATTACAATTCAGGGGGACAAGTCCGGTCAAATAGTGAAATCAAAACTCTCATGACTTAAAATATATCCATGATATGGGTAATCATTACAAATAATAAATAAATTTGGAATGGTAAAATGAAACAAAAGTTTTCAGTTCTACTAATTTAATGACACTGACTAGTTTCGGTCATCCAGTGACCATTTTCAAAGTGTGACACTTTGAAAGAGACACTTTGAAAATGGTCACTGGATGACCGAAACTAGTCAGTGTCATTAAATTAGTAGAACTGAAAACTTTGGTTTTATTTTACCATTCCAAATTTATTTATTATTTGAAATGGAGTTCTACCAAGAATTGTCCGTAGAAAAGTTAAAAAAAAAAAAAAGGTAATCATTACGGTTTTGATTTCACCGTTTGACGGGACTTCCGAAAAATCGTGTGTGATAATCACTGTTTTCAAATGTAAAGCACCATAATAATATATTTTATTGAAAGCTAAGTAAAGTTTCCGTAAAACTTCTTGTGCCTTTTCGTCGTGGAGGGGAGGCATAAAGACACAAATTTGCGCTCTGCGCACCCACATGACCGGCTCAAGTTGTTTTAGGATAACTATACCTATACAAATCAATATAATGGAAAAAATATCGTCTTTCCATGCTTAAGTGTACAAACATGAAAAAAAAAACTTTTGTAGAAACGTCGCGTTTTTTCCATAATATATTCATTCATTCATACAATTACGGCATGTCCCATAATCGTCATTCTGCCCATAATCGGTCATTGTCGGCCTTCGTGGCTCATTTGGTAAGGACTGCTGATCCAATGGTTCGATTCCCGGTGGAGACACAGCTTTTAATGGTGTTTTCAGTCTGGAAGATAAATATCGTAAGTCTTCAGAATGCGGCAACTTGTTATTAATTGTTATAAAAAGTTGCCACATTCTGAACATAAAATAAAATAAAATTATATGTGGTGACCAGCGACAGGTGTGTGGGTGTTTTGTGCATTATAAAAGGAAGCACGACACATGCGTGTATTCAACATAATAAACAAATCGTTATTCGCAGTGCAGAAGGCGTCCACATATAGCATTATATTTTGCTACAGTTTGAATGTGCAGCAGTTGGTAGTAAGATAGGTAGGTACCTACATAATATGTAGGTATATAGGTGGATAGGTACTTGCATTAATGTCGAGGACATTCTTGTTCCTATGAAATGTGGTCCATTGTCCTTCCTACGCTCTTGATTCAACTCTCACAATGGCAGACGATTTAATATTGTTTTGATAACGGCGTTAAATGCTTTCCAACATGCACTGGTTAAATAAGGCGCAGAGTAAATTAGTATGGTCTCTTATTAACGTAATGTTGGTACCTACTTTCTTGGTACTAAATATATTTCATTTCATTAAGGAGTACGATTTTATTTAATCTAGACCCAGCTGATTGAAATGAGTAAATTTACATGTGTCAATGATACCTGTAGATAATTTTAGGAAGAATTTAAATGGTTTAGGAAGGTCGGTGGTGAGTGTTTGTGAAGTGCGGACGTGTGTCTCATTGTATGCTGTTCCAGCAAACTCGATAAGTTTTGATTTATTTTTATTTTGAAATTTACATTTGTACTTATAACTTACTAACAAAGCTTAACTTATTATTTCGTTTAATATTGACTTTACTTTCATTTTATTTACGTTTGGGTTATTTAATTATTTTACTTAGATATAATTGTTACCTGTTAAAACTTGTTTAAACGTGTTGTTTGCGAAGCGGCTCGAGGCGGTGACGTATTTCGTCGTCACCGACCCGTTACTCGCACGGATTCTGATATTGTATATAAATATTTTTTCTTTCTGATTAGTTATTTTTTACCACATAGAGTGATTTTAAGTTTCATATTGTTTATTTTTCATTTATATACGTACATATATGTGTTTTATCATCACATGGAGTGATTATATGTAAGTTTCATATTGTTTATTTCTCATTTTATATATACTTATAGGATTTATTCCTAGATTATATCCAAGTTTTTGTTTTTTTTTTTTTTTTTTAAAATGGATGAGCCAGAACCCCCTGATACTGGCGGTACTCACCGCAAACGCGGAAGATTTGACAAATTAGATCCGGAAAGTAAAAATATAAAACAATATCCAGTTAATAATGAGGTTGAACCCCCATCAACAAAAAAAAACTTTACAAATGAATACTCTCTTCTTTCGTCTCCTCCATTCCTGGTAGTGGTCGAGAGTAAAATAAACGGCAAACCCATTCACCCCATGCTTCTTGGCGAAATATGCGCTAAGGGAAATATAACAGGCATAGTTCCTGGTGGAGTTCGAGCGGATAGCAGAACAAAAATTGCAATCACGTTCAACACTCCTCAAAATGCTAATAACTTCTTGTCTAATAAGACAATATCTGAAAACAACCTCAACGCGTTTATCCCTAACTATAAACTCTTCAAATCTGGAATTGTTCGTGGAGTCCCCGTTGACTTAAATGATGAAGAAGTCTTAAAAAATATTGTTGTGCCTGTTCCCTTTGGCAAGGTTACAAAATTGCGCAGACTCAACCGAAAAGTCACGACCCCCGATTCATCCGAATGGAAGCCCTCAACAACGATTCTATTAACATTTGAAGGGCAATCATTACCAGACCGAGTGTTTTTGTTCTACAACTCGTTGAAAGTAGAACAATACATCTACCCAAGCTATATGTGTCACAATTGCTTACGATATGGACACACTAAAGCTAGATGTACATCGACCACTAGATGTACAAGATGTGGATCCAGCCATTCAACGGACATAATATGTCCTTTGAAAGAATCAACTCCATGCTGCGTTAATTGTAAAGGTGAGCACTTAGCCACCAGTAATTCGTGCCCCGAATTCCTTAGACAGAAGGAAATAAAAAAAACTATGGCCGATGAAAATGTGTCCTTTTCTTTTGCATCAAAATTAATTCCGAAGAGAAATAAACTATATAGTAGTGTAGCAAGCTCCCAAACTACCAAAACCTCTCCAATCCCAAATAAAGCTCCAACACCCCCACCTCCTTCAGTCTTTAAACAAAATGTAGACAAAAACATGATTGAGAATCTCCTCTCATATAAAAACGGCCAACCATCAAATCCACAAAATGGTTGTGCTTTGACTGAAAACATTTCATTAAACTCTTCCTCTCCTTCACCCATCGTAGATACTCCAACTAGCTCTGAACCCCACATTCTCATAAACTTGCTCGTCCAAATATTAACTATACTGTTATCCAAATCTGATAATGCATTAAATAATCTAATATTTCCTTCCTTAACAAATATATTGAATTTAGTATCTGAAACAAATCACAATGGCTAATCCATCAGGTCTTAATCTTCTGAAATGGAACGCACGAAGTGCAGTCTCTAATCGACACGAAATAATAAAACTATTAACGGACAACGACATAGATGTGGCTGCAGTTTGCGAGACGTGGCTACAACCACATTTTAACTTCAATATTCCGGGATATAACTGCGTAAGGGCAGATCGTTCTGTGGGTCGCGGTGGTGGGGCTGCCGTGCTCATAAACAACTCAATACCTTTTTCTAATATACCTCTCCCTTACAATCCTTTTCTGGAGATCGTTGCTGTTTCAATTAACAACATCGGCTTCGTGTCAGTTTATATTCCACCAAATTCTGGTTTTGATATTTCATATTTTGACTCTATTATTCCACTACTACCTACTAGCTTCCTACTTCTGGGGGATCTTAATGCACATTCCTCATCTTGGGGATGTTCGATTACAGATCGATCTGGAAATTGCGTTCTGACCTTTTTAGACAGCCATAACCTGTGCGTCATGAATGACGGAGCCCCTACTAGACTAACTCCACCATCCCAAAATCTTAGTGCTATTGACCTAAGTATTTGCACAAATGATCTATCATCCTCCATTAACTGGTGTGTTTCTGATGATCTTTGTTCAAGTGATCATTATCCAATATTCATGATACTTCTCACAAAACCAGTTAGATATAGCCCTTTCTCAAGAAATCTTTATAATACACGTAAAGCTAACTGGGATGTATACCAGGAAAAACTCGAGACTTGTGCCTCAACCCTTGAAACTCGTTTATTTCAGTCTGATTCTCTTGATACTAAATGTAAATATATAACAGACGAAATTTATAAAGCAGCCGATGCTAGTATGCCTTTAAAAACCAACCATAAGAGAGCAAAAAACGCTCCTTGGTGGGATGAAGAGTGTTCAAACCTGATAATTGAAAGAAGACAAGCAATGTATCAATTACGGAAAAATTTTAGTCTACAAACTTTTTTACATGCCAAAGCTGTACAAGCTAAGGTTAAAAAAATCTTAAGACAAAAAAAGCGCAAAGGTTGGCAGAACTTTTGTTCTAATTTATCCCCACATACGCCTTCAACACGGGTATGGGAAATGATTAGACGATTCAAAGGATCTCTACTCCCTTCCAAGACTTGTGCAGAGAGATCAGTATGGCTTCCAGACTTTATTGACAACTTGGCACCTCCTTACGTCCCTAACGAACAAGGTCACACTCTTTCATCAACACCCATCAATAATTATAATCCATTGACTTCTCCATTTACACCTAATGAATTACAAACCTGCCTTCACTTAGTGAAAAAAAATAGTTCTCCTGGCATAGATAAAATTCCCTATATATTCTTCCAAAAATTTCCACAAATATTTCTTGATATCTTCCTATATTTCTTGAATGAAATTTTTACCTCAGGTACAATACCAACACCATGGAAGCAACAACTCATTTTACCAATACTTAAGTATGGTAAGGATCCCAAATCAGGCTCTTCTTACCGCCCCATAGCTCTATCCTCCTGCGCGTTGAAACTGTTTGAACATTTGATTAAAAATAGATTAGTTTGGTACGTTGAACGTAACTCTATACTGTCGGTGAACCAGTTTGGTTTCAGAAGATCTCTTTCATGTATGGACAATTTGAGTATACTCATTACAGATATTCTCATTGCTTTTACTAATAAGGAGCACATAGCTGCCGTCTTCTTGGACATAAATTCAGCTTTTGACAACGTTTGCATTTCTACACTTTACCACAAACTAATTAAAATGAATTTCTCCCCTCTTTTCTGTAATATAATATACAGTATGTTCTCTGACAGAGAGATTGTTGTGGATGATGGCTTTGAGGGTGCCCGGAGAAGGATCTGGAAGGGTCTCCCACAAGGTTCTGTTTTGAGCCCTGTTCTTTTCAATATATATTGCTCTGATTTAGATACGGTCCTCCCCAATGGCGTTAAAATAGTCCAATACGCAGACGATATAGCCCTTTATACATCAAATAAAAATATCGATTTGGCCACTACCCTTATACAAAACGCCTTGGATAGCGCTAATGAATGGATGATCAAACATTCTTTTTCTATTTCTGCTTCTAAATCTAAATCCATACTTTTCTCAAGAAAGCATAATATCCCATCAATTTCTTTAGAAGTGGAAGGAACACAGATTCCTCAGGTGAATGAACTGAAATTCTTGGGTCTACACTTGGAACGGAAGTTAAGTTGGAGCCCCCAAATAAAATATGTCGCAGCAAAATGTGAAAAGTCTGTGAATATATTGAGAGCAATCTCTGGTGTCTCTTGGGGATCTCATCCTACTTCAATGAAAAACATTTATAACGCATTGGTTCGGTGTCACTTAGATTATGCCAGTTTTTTTTTCTGTCCACTTCCGAAATATTTGGAATTAAAACTAGAGAGAATTCAATCTAAATGCCTCAGATTAATAGTTGGTGCAATGCAATCAACCCCTATCAACGCTCTCCAGGTGGAGTGTGTGGATATGCCACTCTCACTAAGACGACAATATTTATCAGACACTTTTATCTTAAAGAAAATAAATTATTCAAATCATCCACTTCTCAAACGTATTAATATTCTAATTTCTCTCTACGAAACTAATCGATTCTGGTCTAATAAGCCTTCGCCTTTATTATGCAATAGTATAAATAAATACAGTTCTTCATTCTATATAAAACAGTCTCCCTTCCCTTCCCTTTTTTATGATTCACCGATTGAACTTTTGCAATTCATGCCAAACGTGATTGAAAACATTGGTTTGGACAAATACACGACATTATCTAAACAGTGCATTAATCGAAAATTTATCTCTATAGTAGCTGATAAGTGGCCGAACCATGTGACAATATTCACTGATGGCTCAAAGGTTTCCGAAAATAAGGAACTGGGAGCTGCGGTCTTCATTCCATCATTAAACATTTCCTCTCTACTAAAACTTCCACCAAAATCCGCGATTTTCACGGCAGAATGCATTGCATTAAAAGAGGCTGTGTGTCTAATTAATTCACACAATATTCATAAATGTATCATCTTCACAGACTCACTTTCACTTGTTCAAATTCTCAAGTCCCCTTCTTCAACTCTCAGTGACAATCCGAACATAATGCGTATCAGAAGCCTTCTTTATAATCAAATGATATCCGATATAGAGACTATTGTTGCGTGGATTCCGGCACATTGTGGTATCCAACATAATGAGACTGTGGATGATATGGCTAAAACTGCCTGCACCCTTGGAATTACTATTGAAAATTTCATCCTTCCACATGATGATATAAGACGATCCATGGAACGTGACGCTCATAAGAGATGGAACGATCTTTGGATGGATGAGTCACTTGTGAAGGGTAGAAGATACAAACTAATTCAGGAGCATATTCCCCGTAAACCTTGGTTTCATAATTCGAAATTTAATAGATCAGAGATATCTGCGATCTGTAGGATGCGATTTGGCCACTGCAGGCTCGATGCCCACCTTTTTAAAATTGGAATCGCTCAGAACCCATACTGCGAGTGTGGTCTGGATGAGGAGACGCTCAACCATGTCTTCCTGGGTTGTCCATTAAGGGACGCCTATGATGCCTATGGAAAGGTTCCCTTGCATCTGCCAGTTAATGTTGAGTCGTTGTTGAGCTCGGCTTCAG
Source organism: Molanna angustata (assembly GCA_963576475.1). Lineage (NCBI taxonomy): Eukaryota > Metazoa > Arthropoda > Insecta > Trichoptera > Molannidae > Molanna > Molanna angustata. The sequence goes on along the minus strand of OY754964.1, from coordinate 38,634,086 downwards.
AAGCTGTTGTAGCGATCCTGCTCAAGTCACTGAAAGCTAATTTTATAATTCTGTAATCCTTGTGTTATTTTGTTTTTTCATTCATGTCTGATATTGGCACAAATCATCCAAAAGGATGCAATGCCATGAAAAAAGAAAAAAAAAAAAAAAAAAAATGGTTTAGTTCATACATAGGAACAAAAAAAAATACTTTGCTTAAAAATACACAAAAAGTAGGTACCTACATAAATTTCACCCCTTGTACCTATATGTTGTGTTCCAATATTCACGTTGTCTGCCCAACTAGGAATAATTCCTGTTTTGAGACAGAAAATATTTTTTTTATTGTTGTATTCTTCCGAAACTTCCGTAAAATACTATTTTTATAGTATTCTAAATAAAGGGGTTTCAAATTTTTTGAAAGAATTCAGAAACCTATCAGGGTTTCGAAGTACCTACTAGTACATACGAATGTAAGTAGGTATATAATAATTTCATCGTACATGTGCTGGTATATTTTATAAGGTAGGTACTTAGAAATAGAAAACTCCCAATCTATAAAATATAATTTCTCCCTTCGAAGAAAATTTCTCTATATTTGAAAATTATTCACCCCACAATGTCTCATGTGAAATTACGATAGTCCGATGTAAATTAGATTTTAGCATAGGTTACCTACATATAATTATCGAATTCATAAATATAGGCAAACTTACTTGATATATTATCTACATTGTAATTGTATAAGTCTTGATGGCGCCACGTTATCGTTCAAGGGCCAGCGATTGTAAAATACTTTATTATTTAAGAAAATAAATATTTTAACAAAGAAAACTGTTTAATGTGCCGAATATGAGTTTTGCCCACGAAGAGGTGATGGGATGAGTCAATAAAACAAATGAAAAACGAGACCGGCTGAATAAGACATGAAATCTATATATGTATGTAGATTTTGCCATGCAATGATAATGGAATAATCGCTGTTGAACACGTGGATTCAGCATGAAATTTCCCATCTCACTTATTGAATTCAAGTTCCCGGAAAATCGCGTGCGATTCTCTTAAATATAAGTCTACCAAGTACGCGGCTATATTTTTAATAAAATTTTTCAATTAAAGTTTCATTCTATTATAAATTTTTATCCATGAAAAAATATAAGTTATCAGTTTCTATAAAAATATATCCATACAGGAAGTGTTTCAGGTAAAATAAGTTATGGAAGATCTCTGGGACGATAGTGCGACCAGATGAAGGACGTCACTGGGGAAACCATGACTCTGCAATGCAGGCTGCGCAGAACTGAAGATAAGAGGCGCCTTGTACTATCCATGGGAAATGGATCACTCTTGTAATAATCATAGAACAATTATATAATTACCAAGTGTCCCGTAAGAGCCGGGATCTGAAAATACAATTTTGTAAATATAAAAATACAAAAAAATCCAAATTTTGCCTTTTTAGGTGAGATAAGACTAGCCTGCGGGCTTACACGCATGTGTCGTGTTTCCTTTTAAAAGGTAATGTGCTGGTTACCCCACACTGATGTTACGAGATGGTATGTATGTATATTTTCGTCGCTACGGCGCGGGGTGAGCACAGTTGCAAAAAACTTACATACACTTCGTTTATCAATTTTAAATATAAGTGTAATAATCGATGTTGAAGAGAATTTATTTCCCTTGACATAGGTATCGACATAGTTTCAAGCCAAAATCCGCGAGATTTTGTATGGCCATGTCTACATTATTCATGGTATTTCAACTTCGGAGTCAAAAACCACCAACTCAGAGATTTTATGTCTGCGTGTGTGTATCCTTTATAACCTTTGATCTGAAAAATGCACTGAGTTCAAAATTTCAGAAAATATAGAAAGTTTTAGGCCTACTAAGCATTTTTTCTCAGAATTTACACTTTTTGTTCCAGTCAAGAGTTAATCAACTATTGAATTTTCATTTTATTTTTGCAAAAACTATAAAGGCTTGATCGTTAAAAATTTGTATGAATATAATATATCATGCAATATCACGAATCATTTTTTTAAGGAAAAGTTTCTGGATTCCCCAAAGATTTACCCGTTTAACTGAATAACGCCGAATACTCGAAATGATTTTTTTTTCTGTAAAAAACACACATTAAAGTTTAAGATCTCAAACTTTTTTAAACATTTTATTGTAAAAATTGAAATAAGTGACGACATCGTTTAATACAATTTGTATGTCAGAATACACAATATCTAGGGGGACACCAACAGTTTGATACTTAATCTTCATACATACATATATGGCATCAAACTGCTAAAATATTCGAGGTAGGAAAAAAGGACTGACCTCCTATCCTATCCTGACAAACATGTATAAAAAACAAAATGTGTAAATATATTCAATAATATGCATTTAAAGTTTTATAGTATGATACTTTTATTTATTAGTATTTATAGCATACAAGGATTTTAACGTATTCGTACACTACACACAAACTATCACAATCGACAGTTAGATCTCATGTCAATTGAGCTATAGAGCTTTAGTTCTAATCTATCCTGATGATGAGGCGGTCGTTTTAAATTACTCACTCGTTGATAAAATCGGAGCGAAAATAACACGACATTTGTGAATTCAAAAAGCTAATAAAATAAATATATATATTATATAGTTAAGAGCCGAGTATCTAAATGGAGTTTTCAATTTACTGAACAAAGAATAGGTTCAGCTATGAAATATTTGGTTGTAGGTACACTAAGAGACCTTGTTGTAGTAAAAGAAGGAGTATGGGGCGTGTTAGTCTATTGTGATAACATCTCGTAGTTTATTTGTTTTTCTTGTGATGAAGGAAACTTCCTTGGCTGTTCTCCAAAAACAGCAATTATCAGTTTATCAAAAACGAAATAAATATAAAGAGTAGGTAATAATAATATTCCAACTTCATTAAATTAATGGAGAGAAAATCAAATTTGTACTTATCATTTCAAGTATCACGATAACTAAGATATACCTACCTACAATGTACCTACATGATCATACTTGATTCCGTTCTAATACTTTTTATATGTATGTGTGTATTTAGGTGTTCATTTTACCTGACATTTTTCACATAAAATTTGCTTACAGACAATAATAATAATTTTTAATTATCTCAATAGAGACGAAGTTGGAATATTTATTGTAGGAGAACCGGGAAATCAAGGCACCTACAGGGCTTACGACCTGTCATCGGCTGGTTTACGTGATCACTTTATGCGCTTGCGCAACGTTCACCAATTATGCCTTTTTAATGAGATCCCTATCAATTCAATTTTGAAAGTTCTATATATTGTAATACTGAAATTCTTTTCGCTTGAAAATAAGGAATTTTTACTACAGCCATCTATGGGTGAAATTATGAACAACAATCTTATTATTTTTTATTTATTTTGTTGTAACGCCATCTATTGAGAGAATTGGTTTTTTGTAAATAATGAAAGCTACGTAAACCAGCCGATGACAGGTCGTAAGCCCTGTAGGTGCCTTGATCTCCCGGTTCTCCTACAATAAATATTCCAACTTCGTCTCTATTGAGATAATTAAAAATCTGTTAAAAAATATCTTTGACTCCCGACAGGGAAAAAAATCCAATGTTTGCGCATATGCAATAATAAAAATATTCGAATAATAATAATATTTAATTCATTTTCTTTTTTTATTTATTTTTTCTGAATTTATTAAATGTAGTACAGACCTGAATTATTCGCGTTATTTTTTTGGAAAAGGGTGTTTTGTTTTTTTTTTTTTTAGAAAAGCGGTGTTATGATTCGCGTTTTTTTTTATAAAGTGGTATTATTTTTGTAAAAAAGCGTAAACCGGTGTCATTCTTGGATTTTTTTTTGAAAAAGGGTGATATTTTGTAAAAAGCGAAAATTAGTGTTATTTTTATGAAATCTGTGTAATTTTTAATGAAAAGCGATATTATCTGTCAGTAAAAATGTTATTTTATACAAAAAATATAAATTAAGAGAAATCAACACAAGATTAAGAGTTGAAAGTATTTTTTTCACAATAATAATTCGCTTAAATCATTTAGAACACACTATTCAAACGACATTTTCTATTCAAATATTTATTTATATGTAAAAAAAAACAACATTATTAATATCATCAAATATGAATTAGATTTGCAATTAAGAATCACCGTCGTAGCCAAGATGTTTGTTAAGGTTTGTTCTTCTGTTTGTCAAAACAGTATTATATGAGGATAGAAACCTATACGAAACAACATTAGCGTAAGGCATCTAAGTATATAATATAGCTTAGCTTATTTAATACATTGACTGTTTTGATTTCACACACAGAAATTTGAGTTAAAATAATGTTTTTTTAATTCTGCCTTTTAGGTGGATAACTATGGTGAATTTTTACGAAAATGTCCTAAGAGAGCCAAATTTCGGCGTTATTTACGAAAAAAGTGTAAAATACGCGAATAAAATCGGATTCATCATATTTGAATGATTTAGGGGGCCAGTCTGGTCAAACGTCGAAATCAAAACCCTCATGATAACTTATATCATGGATATAATTATCATATGGAGTTTTATAATATGTTAGGATATTATAGAAATCCATATGATACTTATATCCATGACAAGAGTAAACATGGATGGTTTTGATTTCGCCAGTTAACTAGACTTGCCCCTTTGGTCTCTAATTTACGATTAAATAATACAAAAATTATGACCTCGGTCATGCGCTCCCTGTGCTAATAGTTCTTGGTCTTGCATAACCAATACCCAGTCGTGATATTGGTTTCGCAAGACTAAACAGGTTGCAAGAGTTGCGTTAGTAGTAAATGAATGAACTATATAAAATTCCATTAAATTATGGTAGAAGTGTATAGGCTTTTATTAAAAAAAATATTATTGAATTGTTTTCTTTTGCCAGTAATTGAACCCAGACTACCATCACTGAAGTAACACGACCGACCACTGTGCTACTATAGAGATTGGCCATATTTAAATTCCATACCTACATTTAAACAGTAAAAATTGTGTAAAGCAATGAAATATGCACGACATCCTAACAAAAGGAACGTGAATAATATCGTACAGCACATTACCGCTGTATAATGGAAATGAATGGCCATTTTGAGTAATTGAAATAGTGGAAAATAATATAAAAATAAAGAAGGAAAAAATAATAAAGTCGGCGTCAGACGTTTCAGTTGCAATTAACTGAGTGAAGCCGTAAAGTTTTACTATGGCGTAATCGAAGACGCATATTTCCACGTACCCAGTACGTTCGCAATTACTTCACAACCAGTTGTGGGGTCCTTTACCAACCCTAACTCGAGCAGCGAGCTTCACACTTCATTATATGAAAAGCCTTCTAAGAGATTATAAAAAAGCTCTAGACGATATTGCTTTACTGAAAACTAATTTACTAATAAGCACGCATGTATTAGATAAGGTAGGTCTCTATGTACCTGTCTACCCCCAAACTTTATGACATTCGAGGCGGAAATTTACAATAGGTATCATTTACAAGGGTTATTTTTAATGATATATTATGCAAAATATGATACGATCTCTTAGGGTTGATGTAAATTATTACTATTCGTTTGAGACAACTGGTCATGCAAAAAGGAATCGAACTACTTATACAAATTTCAATAATGATTTCTGTCTTTTTTAAGCCAGACGCGTTATAACTATAAAGTAATATTGATTTATATCTGCTTTGCATACAACTGTAAGTATATGATATATATCATATTTTATAATGTTGATATATAAGTAAATTAAGATACCTACATTATAACTTAATTAGTACTCGATTTATTTTAATTTATATATTTGTACGGGCTAGTGAGATCCCAACTGTTATTAATAAAAAAGACGAGACATACAATTGTAGCTATGTACCTACAGTAGGTACTTTGCGAATTAATGGAATATCTTTATTTTTTGTCTTTTTTTACTTACACAAACACTCTTCAATTTTGACAGTTTTTTAGCGCCGTTTTCGTTATATTATTAGGTACCTACTAGTTTTTTAAACCAGGCGCTGCTTGAGAAGGTAAATGTGAAGCAATAAGCTAACTCATCAATAAAATCGCAATTTTCAATTGTTTATTTGCTATGATATAAATTCAGAATGAGTTAAAAATAAACAACACAATAAATTAAAATAAACGTAAGTAAGTTTTTTAAGAAATCACTCCACTCCGTCCCTTCAGTCTCAAATAATGGAGTGGTTTAAAATTAGGTTGAGTATAAGCATAGTACAGAGTGTAGTGTTGGAAATTTATTTTAAAAACATTTTTCTGAAGCAATTATGCAAAAAAAAAGCAGAAATATTGGACTACGATAAATGGTTTAAATGTAATTGAATATACATATGCGTTGGAAAGAGATTAGTTTTGGCCACAAACCATTTTTTTTATAAATCGTCATCGAAAGCATGTGTGTGTAAAAAAAATAGAAAGATATAACTATAGGGAATGTTTTAAAATGTAATTGAATATAAGTGTTGGAAAAAATTTAGCCTTGCCCACAACCCACTCGTTTTGTCATCAAAATTAAGTAAGATTAGTCATTGGGACTTTCATTCTCTTTTAGAATGAATTGTAAGTAAGTTCACATTCTTCTCCTTCCGCTTTAGTTATAGGACTCTGTCCTGTTATTCTCGTAATTGACTCTTGTGAGGTGGACGTCTAACTATCCCTCCATTGCTTGAGTGGTCTTCCAGGGTGTCTGTTATTTGTTATCTCCTCATCCGCTGCTATCCTCACCACTCGATCCTGCTCTCCCCACATGATCTTTCCAGAATCGTATTCGTGCTCTTCCCTATCACACAGCATCGTTGACATCACAGATTCTCCTTATTTTCGAGTTCTTTACTCTGTCACGTAGTGATACGCCTGTGAAAGAGTCTTCAACTCAATGGTTCTTAGGAGGCTTTTTGTTCTTGCGGGGTCAGCTCTTGTTTCTATGCCGTATGTCATGATCGGTCTTACACAGGTCTGATAGACCTTACACGAACACGAACAACAAAAAATATATATCCATATAATTATTCTTACATAGTTTCATACAAATTACACTCTATACATAAAAATATTATTACGAGGATTCGATAGTACCCGTGGCAACGAAAATCAACAAAACCTATTGAACATTTTTGTTCGAAAAACGTTTGTACGATTAAATTAGAAAAAAAACATTAAATTTAAATGAATTTATCACCATGTTTTTCACTCAAACTCTAAGTAATACCTAAAATGATATGTTATTCCTGTAAAAACGTATTTCTGTTGTTTAAAAAAATAAATGTTTTCTCACGAAAATGTACTTTACGTGATATTAAATTCTTTGAAAAATTTATACGAAAATGTTCGAAATGAAAAAGAACACAATTAAACATTAAAAAAGATATTTGTCGAACCGTCACTTGGTTGCGAATAAAGCTATGTGGAAAGTATTTATTGTTAGAGGGTGACTGCTGCCAACGTACCTATTTTTTCAATTTGAATTTGCATCATTACTACAAAACGAATCATTTTGAAAAAAAATAACCTAGTTAGTATGGATATTAAAAAAGAATAATATACCTTAACATTTTAATTATGTTCTGTATATATTCTTGTAGGAAAATAATAAAAAAAATATGTTGAATTACGTCTTATATTTTATTAAAAATATAAAATAAACGTTGAAAATCGGGGTATTCCATTATTTTTCTATAAGAATTTATACAAAACATTATCAAAAAGTAAAGATATATTTTTCTTTACTAATACCCAAACTATCTAAATTATTTTTTTCAAAACGATTTGGTAAGAAATAATGATGGTATATCAAATTGAAAAATAGGTACGTTGGCAGCAGTCCCCCCTTAAATAAAGTATTTTTCGTTTTTGATTGATTCTCGGGGAAAAAAATTGCCACCATACATACATATACAATATATGTACATATTTCTACATGAAATTCCGCGTTAAAATATTATGGTGGGGGTTATAAATAACTTTTGAAATAAACATATACAAAATAAATTTTATGTTTCTAAATACTATTATTATTAAAATCCATCATAACTATTTTAGTTGAAAAATTTTACATTCAAATTTAATTGCTCCCTAAATATTTTACCTTCCATTACTAGAAATTACAAAGACCATAACGGTGTTTGAAGAAGCAGCAGGAAAATTAATTATTAGGGTAAACAATAAGGGGTTGATTTGATATTATTTTATTTGATAATTATTGTGTTTATTATACTGGTTATTATCAGAGATTATACAAATTGAAGTTGTATTGAGTCCCTCTAAATCTGATTTCCTCGGTACCTATTTGTACATTTAAACGTTTCATGCTCTTAGAAATATTTAATATTTATTAAACAACATATTATTATTGGTTTTCATTTTTATATTATAAATTGACAAAATTACTGTTAAACTATATTTATTAGTAGGCAGATATGATTTTTTAATAACGATTAAAAATAATAATAGAAAATTTATTTTGAAAACAAAAAAACAAATATGAAAAGAAATGCAGAGCGATTTCTCCATAGATTTAATTTCTAACAACCGAAATGTGGAGATGGAGAATCGTTTTTGTTAAATTTGATTTCACATTTTTTAAGTGGATTTCCATTTTATTAACACACGCATCAACAATTTTTTCTACTTTATGTTATCATTTTTCAATTAATTAAATTAAATTAAACTTTAAAAATTAAAATTATAACTTTTATTCAATTGAATTCGTTTCTTTTGATTTTCAATTTTTCAGTTTACATCGTGAAGTTTTAAGATGTTTACTTTGTTTTTAGTGCATTAGTTATAATATTTTTGATCATATTAGTAAGTTTTTTTAAAGCTTATAGTAGCATACACTATATTATAATATAATTTTAATAGCATATAAATAAGTAGCATACATTGGTAAACCGAAAATTACCCTGTACAAAACAATAATTAGAACAGTGGTAGCATATGTATGCGTAGCATGAACATGATTAGTTGGTCAACGACTGTGTATCTCTCATACAAATTTTACACATCGCTTGCACGCCTGTTCTAAGTAGTATAGCGATGTTTTAAGACAAATTTCATCTATCACAAATCAAATTTGATTTTGACATGCGTGTTTGTATTGTTATATCTTGGAATAATATGAAGAAACCTCTACAACTTATTATATTATGCCATGTAAAAATTCTCTCTTTTCCAGAGAGTAATTTCTTATATGGTCGGAGATTTGATTTTCTATAAACTCGTTTTAAAACAATAAACTTTACAATTTAATAATACATTTTCAAGACTTAATGGTACTGTATACAAGTTAGAATTAAAGTTGTTTAGTAGAGGAGTTCTAAATCTAGTATAAAATATATGAAAGAAAAAAAAATCCGAGTTAGGTGAAGTTATTCAGGCACATTTATCATGGCCTGCGCTGAGGATCTGTTTAATTTTAAGAAGATATGGTTTGTATTTTATGTGAAACATGTAAATATTATTAAATTTCTATTTGATTATATACATATCTAATGTAGTTTTCGCAGTAATCATAAAGCATATCGTATTATTGTGTCATTCGGTTCTTAATAAAATATGATTACATTGACCATACATGGCACTTCTTTATTCATTATTTCTTTTCAATGTTTCCAGACATACTTCTTAGTGGCTGCTATTCATGACTTATTCAGACCGTCTTAGAGAAGGAACACACTCACCTATACAGTGTCGTGGGGTTATTATATGGTTGTTCGCGCTTAAATCTTTCAAGTCTGGTCGTCTTATTGGAGGTAGGTACCTACCTACATACATACGTACTTGACTCCACCTTTTCATCGGTGAATGCAGAAGCTTTTAAGCGCACTTGCCATTCAATCCACAGGGCGTATGTGGCTAGCGGAGTTCACAAGTGCCGACAGGATGGCATCGTGTGGGTCCGACACGAGTATCGAATGTCCCCTTTAGTCGGACTACGCGAGATATGAATCATTTTTGTAGGTATAAATACATCAAAACATTTATCATTCAAATAAATTTATTGTTGAACCAATGATTTAATAAAACTTAAAGATACATTAAATGTAATGAAATGTTTTTAATTCTTCATATTTACCACAATGTTATAAAATGAAATATAGGTCAATGGCTTCAACTTCGAATCAATAATTTTTCGGTCGTTTATTCAATGATCATTGAAGAAACGACTAAATGTGGAAGATTCGGAATAACTTTTCATCAAGGTAGGTATACTTATTAAGTATAGGTACTATAATTCATAAAATCACGACATTGCGTGACATCTATAATATTTATCTGAAAACTCCTCACTCTTTTTCTTGACTTTAATTTTTCGCTTCATTCACGTTCATGCAGTGGCTCTGAAACGCTCTTCTATCACTCGAACATTATCATCATGAACACATTCTTCACGATACGTATGTACGAAATTTACCTACATTTATTATATTCAACGATATAAATATGAATCAAAACAGATATTGGTGCAAAAAATATATAGCTACTGATAAAAACACAAAGGAAAAATGAAGTTTCTTATTAACATATTTTCTCTTATTTTCTATATACCTACTCAAATACTTATGTTTTTTATTTCATAGAACCTACTTACATAGACATATTTTACTATGCAGAAAATTCGTGCGTATTTCATATTATTGAAATTTAAAAAATATATTGAAATTTTATAACATCTCTTCCTAATTATTTATATTAATTGATAGCAACACTTAAATATTATTACAATTGATATACAGCTGTATCTAAATAACAGATATTTGAATTTAAATTCTAGGTTGTAGAAATTGAACAACGGAAATCTTCCTGTTCCAGCAAAATCAAAAACGACAGCTGTGGTTTGAATAAAACAGTTCAAAATTCAATATTATATAATATTGTATGGTTTTATCTCTACTAAAAAAATACGCGTGGCAAAAGTCAACCTAAAGTGATGATAGTATGAAATTTTACACGCAAACTGAATTGAGTTTCAATTTTATGTTTGAAAAACTCAAACTGTTTGTGTTGTTCAATTGTTTACATAAATATGGATTTATTTTGTTTTCATTAACAAATACAGAAAAATAATTAACCTACCTCAATATTGACAACACATTAATTAAATACTTTGACTCTCGTCAGCCTGTTACATAGTTTTGAATAAACAAACTTCATAAAACATTGATTTAATTTAAGATTGAACAGGAGCATCTGAAAAATAATGTTTCCCTGAAATGCAAATTATGTAAAATGATTAATGTGTTAATATTGATATTATAATTTAAGATGTGTAGGTAATGTTGATAGTTGTCAGTTTTTTTTTCGGTAAAAAAATGCGACCTAATTTTTTTAGAGTAAATTTATACTTATTTTTATGTCAGTATTTACGAATATTTTACCGAAAACCTTTGATTTGGGAATTTCGTATCTTTTATGGAGTTTTCTTGTTGAGTTTTGTGTCGTTTCTATTTTGAGTTTTGCTATTTCACGGTTTTTGATAATATGAGAAATCAAATAACTTTTGTGAGAATAATATTATAATTAAATATTTGTGATGAGTGCTTTTGACATGACAAGATAAGCCATTCCTCTTTACGTTTCGGGTTAAAAATACAAGTCAAAAATCTGACATCCGTTATCAAATATCATATTATTGTACGGAATAAATATATTTCTTAATATATTCAATATCATATTAAAGACGGAAGGTTTATTTTTATATAACTTAGGTACTCATCAATTTTTGAAACCCTCCAACAATTCATAAAATACATTAAAAAAATCGTTCAATATTTCAACCGAAAACTTTTACAAAATTGGATGGCAAATGATACGTACAACTATTTCATTTTTTTGAGTTTCAGAATAGGTACCTACCTATTATGAATAAAAAATGAAAATATTGACAACAAATTAAAAATCAATCCTCATCCAAAAATTTATGATATTCTACAAGAGTAGGTACGTATAGATACCGTCAAACTCCTTGAGCCTTTTTCTCGTGGAAGGGACGATTTGAAAATATACCAACCAAACAAAAAGTCACAAATATGCGATCTGCGCACCCACGTGACGAGCTCAAGTTGTTTTCCGATAACTATAATCCACTATTGCTTGCTTATTATTTGATATTCTTTTTAGCTCGACTCGGTTGTCATCCGTCCTGACGAAGTGATGGTTGGCGTCGTCAATACAACAGGGAACTATACGAGACCTATGAAGAGCCCGATCCGAATGGACGACGACAACCCCACAAAACGCCTCACACTTTCTGTGCCACAATGTCGAAGGAGCCCAGGCAGACCAAGGACTCGATGGATGGACAGTGTCGATGCCGATGCTTCCACAATAAATATTAGAAACTGGAGAATGAAGGCAACGGATAGACGGGAATAGAGGAGACTCCTGGATTCAGCCAAGGCCCACCCCAGGGCTGTCGATGATGATGATGATGATGATCAGCAGTTAGATACCTAACCAACTGAGCCATGAAGGCCGACAATAATTGTTAAAGAACGTGTCACATTTTTTTTTAACATGTCCACGTAGGGGACACCAGCTATTAGGATTTGGGTCCATTTTACTCTTCCGAAGAAGCGCACTACGTAGCGTTGGGAGGGGTTTGCAATCTAGAAAAGAGTTTATTAATTCGGATTTTAAAAATACCCGGGTTGTACGAAGGTGGAAACACAGAATTCGGAAGATCGTTCCACAGTCGGGCTGCTGTATTAATAAAGGAGTTCGAGAAGCGACTGGTTCGTATATGTTGAAGGTTTACTGTGAATGAGTGTTGTGATTGAGTAAAGCGAGTGACTCTGTTGCGAGTGGGTGGAGGAGGGACCAAAGATGCAAGTTCTTCTGAGCAATTCCCGTGGTAGTATCTATAGAATAAACTTACACATTAATTCAGAAAATATCAGTAGGTAAAAGAAATATTTCTATTTTAAAACTTTAGCGTATTATGGTACAATTGAAATAAAACCCAAATAGGAAATTATAAACGAACAGTGAATTATAACAGTGAATATTTTTCAAAAGACATTGTATCATACATTATTGTTATGTATTATAAGCTTATTTACTTTTCGATATATGAAAATTATTACACATAAAATTTTATTTGATAATATTATTTTTTTTCGGATAAACATATAATTGATTTGAGCAATTAGTGTTTTTAATGGTTAAGCTTATGTCGGTTATTAATCTCGTGTACACGCATCGCGGATTAATTCGAAATAATATTGTGTTATTATACATTACAGAAATCTAACAAATTGGAAAAATATCTCTCCAGATATGAAATATTTGATCGGGGCCATATTTGAAACATTCTGTAGGGACTATTGCCGGCATAAAATTGAAGTTCCCCGCAGCCGGATTATCCCCAAAATCCGGATTACGAATTTTAATATACGTAGTCCTTTCTACAGCACACCAAAGTATTAAAGAGGATTTCAAATGTTAATATTTTGCCGATGTTTGATTAAAATGTTATTTCTTATTTTTCTCCGCCGATACTGTTTATACATATGTATATTTTCGCATTACGTATCTATATATATATATATATTTTATTGTTCAAACAGGATAAAAAAAACGATTTTTTATTCATAGGTATTTTAATAGAACGACTAGTAATGTAGGTATATAAACATTATTAATGTGAAATGATTTATTTTACATTATTTCTACATATTGCACAATGACAAAAAAGTTACTTTATTAAAAAAAGACTTATAATAAACAGAATATTTTTATAGTTGCAAACGAATACGAATACGTTTATTCGAATTTATCGAATTATAGGTAAATAAATTATATGTATGTGTCGAATTCTAAGTATAGGTACCTTTTTTTCTTCGAATAAGGTTTACGACTATATTCGTGTATACGAACATTGTCTTCATCATTCAGCCACTTCTCAAACATCACATTTCAATTAGATATGTTCATTTGTGATTAAAATTAGAGTTATGAAAATTTTTTGGACGAATAATAGTAGATACCTATACCAATTTAAATTGTCGTATATTTTCCTGATTCATAATAGAAACGATGATTCACTGTGATTTTCTTAATTCTAAATCACAATATCTATAAGCTTTGAAGTAAAACAATTCTATCTTAATTGTGATCGAAAACAATGAACGTCAATAAAACAAAAGGTGTTTTCGTCAAATTCACAATGGGTTAGATGGTTGCTACTCAGGTTCAAAGGGGATTGTATTAAAAATCTTTTGATAATGATTTTTTTTTGAAAATAACAATGGGAAAAATCGTGTTTCGTGTCATAATGGCTTTTTGCTATTGTGTTTAATGGTATTTTCTATATCACCATGTATAATAATTATAATTGAAACAAGAAGATTACTTACGATCAATTTAACCCGTAGGCTTCTTAGTAGGTACCCATGTAATACTTGAATGTCATAGTATTGACTTTTCCATAAAACAATGATATTTTAAGAACAAAATATTTATTATAGCGACTTCAAAGACTTTCACAGAGTAATTAATTCTTAGGAAAGTGTTTTTTTTTATTAGTAAAGTTACAACATATCTAAATAAACAACTCAATACGTAAACAAGTCAACGAAAGGTCGTTTGTCATATAATTATATGTGCCTAATATTGTAACTTTGCATAATATGTAGGTATAATGAATTAGCCTTTTATAACTTAAATTATTTAAAATAAATGAAAATCAGCTGAGGCAATTGATTTACTATAATGCAATAGCAATTATATTTTATTTTATTTTTATATACCTTCTCGGCCAACTATCAGATACTATGTCAAATATTAATGTAATACGTACCCGCACAAGTTGCTACATTCTGGAGACTTTCTGGATGATATTCATTTCATTGATATCAAGTGTTACAACGAATTTAAATGAGTTACTATGAAATATCATCTTCCGGCAATATTTGACATTAATGTGTGTTAAAGTTAACCTACCAGATGGGATTAGTAAATTCTACTTTGGTGTTAGTTTATTAAATATATTATATATTTTTAGAATATCTGATGTTCCTTAGAATGGCTTCTAAAATCAATACATAAAGTAAATACATAGTCAACAACAAAGCTGTTGATTGTCAATGTTTTGGAAGAAACTTTTATTCAGCAGTAAAGAGATTACTTGTTGATAAAGGTGGAAGGTGGTGATAATTTCGTGAATGCCGCAGTTTACCAAAGCATCATGATGTTGTTATAGTTCTAAGTAGATAATATTGTAGGTAGGTAGTTTGGTTTGAAGAAGTTTGTCACATAGTTTGAGGCCCCTTATCGTCACAGTGGACAGAGAATAGCATCCCTTAGTATCCCAACCCCTCGTATATTTTGGCCGAATACCGAAGGACTTGGGGGTAAAGTTTAGCAAAGGGATAAAAGAAATCTCTTTCGGTCGCCATGGCCACTCAGCAGATGGCTGTCGCTAATCTTATTGTGTCAGCTAAATGTCTTTTGGTAGCGTTTCATATTACATCATATTATTATTTTACCAAGACATTGTTTTATATCCTTCTTATGGTTTTATATCCTTCATAGATATCGCTCGTATCAATATATTTTTATTTATTCATTAATTTAGGTACATAAATGATTTAAGTATTACAATACAATTACATACTTAAAATATTGTGTGTGTAATACTGATACCTACATACGTGTGTACCTGCGTTGGTACAAAGAACACATCACCATAAAGTCCTATGCCGAGGTGATAAATAGTACATAGTGTAAATTATTTTTGTTTTAATTATTTTATTTTATTTTATTTATATATAGAACAAACAGTTTTATATAGTATTAACAAAGGTATATTAAATCTCAAATTATGTTATCAACCTTTTCAAGGCTCTTTTTAATAGGTACAATTAGTTAGGTTACATACTAAGCAATTGTTGCAGAAAGAAAAAAAATGTTTAAAAGAAAAGATAGGTAAGCAAAAAAGCAACAACTTTATTACTAAGCCGTCTGTATCCGCACGACAACTACAATAATAATTCCAAATAGCACATATACCAGTCGCATTTGGGTTAAATTCATAATAACAGTTCGTCATTTTTAAACGGTAAAAGGGTAGGTGACTTCCCTACATTAAGTTTACACAGCAAAAGCATATGGGGTATGAAAATATTGTTACAAATATCTTGTACCATGAATGTAGGTGAAATGTATATGTGATTTTTTTCATTTGACAGTATGAGGTGTCTACGCACTTTTTATCTAAATTTTATATAAAAATTAAAAATAAATCAAGTATTATACTAATTTGTTTGGAATTCATTTTGCTTCCATTTGAAACCAAATTATAAGCGTACCGGATATTTAATCATATTTTATGTTGCAACAAATAACCCTTTAAAAATAATAAACTCGGCATTAAAAAACTTAAGATAAGATACTCGAACAAAAAAATATTGATCATTATTTTGGTGTTAGTTATTTGCAAATGTTGTGACCTGAAGCATCAGTATAAGATGGTATATTCCCTTGACATACTGAACCTTCATTCGTCTCACCAGAGGCCTGTAGAGTAAGTCAAATAACCTTTTTTGCTTTTATTATAGAACGTGACTTGAATGTTAAAAACCTGTAAATAATTAACTATTTCTAATGTGATAAGAAACGAACCACTTCTAAGTTATTAGGTTTTTGTAATTCAACACAGAACCCAAAACATGCTACAAACGCAGTAAATTCGGAAATGGTTTACGTGTGTAGGAAAAATATTTTTTTTCTTAGCTGATTTAGCAAAAGTATTTCGTATTATTTAATTTTAATTAAACACATACTGCCGAGTAAATTGATGTAGTACACGTTTGAAAAAGAAAGCCATAAAGCCACATAATTATTCTGTAATTAAACATATTTAAATTTCTATTAAACATTGCGGAAAAAACTGTGTAAGGAAAATGTTTTTCTTTTCAATTTTTTTAAATATATTATTGCGAAACTTTGAAAACATTTTTTCTATCATCATTAGAAAAACAAAATAAAAAATCTTTGAATGACCATACAAAATGTAACCATTTGATTGTGCAATGCATAATAGCCATAAAAAGTCTTTTTTCAAAGTTTTCTTCGCATATTGATTTATAATAGCAGATTTAATTTTGTTGACAGATAAAAAGCATGTTTAGTATTATTTTATGTGTGTTAACATTGAACACATATAAAAACAGTTAAATATTGTTATTGCATCTAAGCGAGTAAAAATTTAAAATTTTTATACGCTCAGCCGGAAACGCATAGCTTTGTTTACTTTGTATTAAATACCAAATTGTTTAATGCTATCAAAATATCAAATGAATCAAGATGGAAACAGTTTATAAATGCAAATGGGATAGTACAAATTATGAAAGTTTAAGAGATTTTAGTGGTCGGGAAGTTAGTATAAAATCGATTGTGAAAAACCAGTAAAGACTGACACGTGAAGTTAAAAAAATGGTATAAATATTAAAATATTACGTATTGAATATTCCAGCAAATATATGCCTTTATGATCCTATGATAAAATATAAATTAAATATTATAATTTAAATTGTATCTTGGTTTAATTGTATCCCCACATTTGCTTGTTTCATTGTATCTTGGACTTTTCAGTCTCAGTAAAAAAATTTCAACACAATAAGTACTATCAAAAAAATTGTATGTTGGTTAACAATGCATATTTCATTATTTTATTAAAGTATTCTTATGAATAAATACAAGGCGTGACATTAAAAAATACATGTTACATAAAAATCCTAACATACAATCAGAGGGGTTTAACAACAAAGGAAAATTATCCTTGATATAGAGAAAGAAGTTTGAATTCATTGTTGTAAAACAACGTGGATGACATCTCCATGTGTAGTTAGATATGTTATGAATCATGATCAATTCACAAGCTCTTACAACGCCTGTGACCATTCATGTGACGTCTCTAACAGGCATTGTCTACGGTGAGGGGTGGGGTGGGAGAATGAGCAGAGAATGAGGGTAGAGGAATATTAGAAAGTTTCCTGCAGTTGCAGCAGCACCCCACATGGAAGCTGCCTGCTTTTAAATACTTTCTTTGTGGAAAATTTATTGAAGAAAAGCGCACATTCCTCTTTTGACATCCCCTTTGCCTTTCCCGGCTACTCTTGGATTTCCTTCATTTTCTAAATACAGAATGTGAAAATTCCGCATCATTGTTAAGCTACTAAAGACGCTGTTATAGTATGATTTACGAATAAATATTACTATTCGTTGTAATTTAAATTATATAAATTAACTACCATAATATAAGAAATTAATTTTGTGATAGTGTAGAGATAGTGTAGAGTCATAATTTCACAATTTTTAAGCGTATTGTTTTTACATCAATTTCTCAACGGGTATCATATAGAGAGCGTACACTATGGGTTTCGCTGTGATGTGCTTGTATGTACGGAGTTCGCCGTATCCTTTTTGTGTCTTCTCTACTGCTCAAACTGTAAGTCCGATCGACTTCATATTTACATAATTTGTGTGAAGTGTATAGACCTAGAGCTGATTATGTGTCAAGATAGAAAAATGCGATGTTCGGTTCTCACTGCCTACCCCTTGAGGAAGATAGAAGTGAAGAGTAAAAATACACTTGTCTATAGAGACACATACAATATCAATATGAAGTTGATCACTCTATTTTCCCTTACAGAAACAATTTTACTACTGTTATATACATTTTTCATACAAATATGAAATTAATTTCACAATTATATGGCAGATCATAGTATTTTTTCCATAAATATTGATAATCCTTGATTGCATTTTTGATGAGTGTATTTTTGTTGTACCAAAATTTCAAACAGAATAAAAATACCTTGATTTTCTAGACCATGAGAGCATTTTGAAAATTTGGACAGATGAAATAATAGAGAAGAAATTAATGGATATCAATGGAAAACAAATCAGCTCTAGGTCTATGCACTTATGATGTTAATATGAAGTTGACCGGACTCAGTTTGGGCTGTAGAGAGGACACAAAAAGGATAATCCGTACGCCGTACGCCATACGCCGTACGCCTAATACCCGTTGAGAAATTGATGTAAAAAAAAAATACGCTTAAAATTTTTTAAATCATGACTCTCCACTATTCCATAGTGTGGAGAGTAAAAATATAATTTTCAGATTTGTAAAAATGTCATTTTCAACAATTTCTGAATATTTAAAAAATATTGAGAGTCAAATAAATAGATATGTTAAAAATTATGACATGTCATACGATTTAATATCATCACGCCATTTCTCTTTTTGGGGTAGGCAGAGAGGACCAAATGCCAGAATCTTCTCTCTTGTCATACATTTTTCACTTCATTCACGCCCATGTATCGTCTATACCTACACGTTTTTTTCTGTTATTCCTACTTCTAAAATCTCCATCTTTCAAAATTCCACTGTCCAACTTTTTTGTTCAACATCGTGCCAACTTTTCCTTGGCCATAATGACATGAAATGAAAATACCTAAATGGAAGTGTCATATGGATTGACCGAAGACAAAGAGAAATCAAAGATCGTCCAGAATCAGTAGAATGTGCCATTTATGAAGCTCTTTTGTGATATCTGAATACCAAAAAAATGTGGCGCAGGTCGGAATGTTTGTGGAAATCATGAAAATTAGCTTCCGCTTAGCATGAGATGAAAAAAAAGACCTTGGATTTGTATTTGATGCGAAATTAACCTTTGCTCAACATATAACATCAGTTACTACCAAATGCGGTCAACTGCTGGGCTTCATAATGCGCCTTGGAAGATATGTACTTTTCGAACAAAAAAAAAGATGGTTAACCCAGGCCTGGTTAGCTTAAGATGATTTACTAATTATTATACATACGTACAACAGATATTGTATTTTTTATCAATCTACGCGTGACTTAAATATTATCAGGGCAGTGAACATAAAAAAAATATATATAGGTACTGATTTCTGTCATTATATCACTATTATCAGATTATTATTTTTGTACCCCCATTATGCTTATAAAAAATGAGTAGTTACATTCATTCATTCTAATGGAATCAATTGATTTCTTCTGATGACATTTTGATGTGCACATAATAGCCGTTATATTTAATACAATCTGATCTGATTGACACATTAATTGATGTACGTCAAAAGTACTTAAATAAGAAACATGGCATTGTCATTGGGGACATTTTTATGTTATACAAAAAATCGATATTTTACTAATTCTTGTGTACCTATTACCTACATCAAAAATACGATTACTTAATCGCATAATCAAGTAAATCAGCAATGAGTTCGTAAAAAATACTGAAGTAAAAATAACGTAAAAATAATCATGTATTGAAGCTTTTCGTACATTTTTCCTGTTCCTCCATTTTGTTATCAAGTGTATTTTTTCTTTTTTTTCATCATTTTTCTGCTGTAATTTTTCATATCCTCTGCATTTTCTTTCGAGATCCTGAGTTGCCTCTCGGTTTTCTTCATGTTGTTTTGATAAGGAAAATATGTAGGTACTCCAATATTTTATTGATTTGTTCCTACAACCGCCCATGTATCTCATGTTGTTGGTCAAACTTACCCCAGATTTCTTGAGAAAAACTGGCCGAAGGAAGTGAATTCAGATTTTTATCGGTGTAGTACCCTTTGCCGTATTTGAAATCCGCGGATCATCTTTATGCCATTCTTTACACCATTGCGCTCTATAAATCTTTAAATACAAAGCGAGTGGGTTGCAGCAACGCTGAACTTTCCACACTATGTTAGTGTACGCTTTTTTTTCTTCTTGAAAGGTTGACAATCTCTAAATGTGCATATTATTTAATACATTTTGAATACATATTGTGATGGTAAAGCGTATGAGATTGAGTGAAGCTAATAAAATTTTTAGAAAATACAACCTTACAATCCACCGACTTCCCAACGGCAGTCATGAGACTCCCAGTTTTCTACATTTTAATTTATCTCAGGGCGTGAAGCCATAATAAATGAATTCATCTAAAGACAAATAACAACAAGAATATTAAACAGGAAACATTTAAATTAAGATTTTAGAGAAGAATGTACTGTCTGTGTTGAGTAGGTTGACATGAGATAAAAGACCAATTTCATATACAATATTTATTTACAATTGCATGCTGGACATACATTTTACACAAAGCTATTTAAGTAATTTATAAGATAACAGATATGTATAATATTATAAATGAAAGGTATTTCATTAAGAATATTTAAGTTTTTGTATAACAAAGTTCATGCATGGCCGAGAGGTTGTAGATTTTCTAAAGTACAGTAAATTTCATCAATTTTCATCCATCATCATTATAAAATTTGTATATCATTTGTTGATTAATGAATGTCACATGTGGATTGTGACACCGTCCAACATCATAAATCAGATATTAATCAGTCATAAATCAGGGCATGGTCCAGCATCCAATGATTGTAAAAAGTACAACAATATTCACGTCACGTCACGAAGATGACGTGAATTTCCAACGCACAGAAATCATAATTAGCCGTAAAGGCATAACAGACATATCATGAAAAAGTATAGAACAATACAGGAAAGGAAAGGCAGTAATTCAGGGAGGGAGAGGATACTCGATTAGTGTGCTCTCCTGTAACAATTCAGCCGACGTTAGAGACTACTCACGCCAGTTATTGCCAAGAAAATAACCATATTATATAGCAGTGTGTGAAACTTACACTCCCGAATCTGACTGTGAGCTATACTGCCTTCCTAAATCGGGCCATCTTTCTTCCGCGATTTAAAATATCGCCACGGCTTAATGATGACCGTACGACATGACTCCATGTTGAAAAAGAAGGAACGCGATAGACGTCAAATTTGTCTATGCAATAAAAGTGATGTTCCAAATTCGCTCAGTACAGACTCGTAAAGGTTTGCTCCACACACTACCCCACCCGACAAGTGAAGGATATGACGTCATTTTAATAAAATAACGTCACAATATATATGATGGTGTAGAAAGCAGTGTCGGTATTGTGTTTTAATCACCACTAAACTACCTTCGTGGCTCAGTTGGTTAGAACTCTGACTGCTGAGCCAAAGGTCCCGGGTTCGATTCCCGGTGGAGACACAGTTTTTAATTGTGTTTTCAGTCTGGATCTGTGAGACGATTAATATCGTAAGTCTCCAGAATGTGGCAACTTGTTATTGGGTGCGTGTTAAATTAATATTTGACATAGTACCTGTTAGTTGCCCGAGAAGCAATATTAAATAAATAAATAAACTAGGCAAAGCCTGCGTCATGATAGTTATTTCATTCCCATACATTAATAAAAAAACATTTGTAACATTAATTTCATATTAACAATGACAAACCTAGCCCATGTTTAAATATATTATACATGAATATACAAAAAAAAAAAAAAAATCCCAATCTTTTGCGTAGGTAATTTAATTTATATACATATTTGTGTGGACAAAAAGTCAGACCTACAACAAAGAAATTAGTATCAATAATTGAGAAGTCAGATGACTGGAATATCTTAATATATACGAGAACAGAGAGATATAACTTTCCAAAGGAGATCTGCATCTCGTCTCATAGGCCTGACTTGACAATTTACTCTCATTCATTGAAAAGAGTTATTTATGTAGAGCTGACTGTTCCATGGCACACAAATATTCCAAAAGACCACCAATAGAAACTAAACAAGTACAAGGAACTGTTAGATAAAACAGTTCAATATGGCTTTAACACATGTGTATGTATATGCTGTAGAGGTGGGGACGAGAGGCCTGTCCGCAAAATCTTTATATTCCTACTTTTAAGACCTGGGTCTCCCTAGAGGTAAGATAAAATAATTTTTGAATAGGGTGGTAAAAGCAGCATTGTCTGCATCCTATTGGATGTGGTTGCGCAGGGGAGTGGAGTATCAGTCGGAGGTTGGTGGGTGAGTGCTAAGCGTGCCATGAGTCATAAAGGGGCCCCTTAATCCCGTATACATGATCGCCTATTCTGGCTGGTACTCTGGTCGCCTGTGCTCGTGGGCCTGGATTCGTTAATCCAGTGAAACCATGATTGGCTTTCTCTTTTGTATCTTAAGTGGGTTAGAGATGAAGGTTTATTTTCTTAGGTAACCCGTGTATTGTAGTCTTGAGAAGGACTGTTGTTTAACACCAATTGTTACGAACAGATATCACTGGTGTCGAACACACCCATTCAACTCAGAAGTCGAGATCCATACATACATACTTACATACATACCATCACGCCATGTCCATTACGGGGTAAGCCGAGAGAGTACCGAGCGCCACACTTCTCTATTTTTGCACACATTTTTGGCTTCCTTTACATCCACTCATCGTCACATACATGCTCGTCACATACATGGATTGTTCAAACTTCTTATGTTTCCTTCTTTCAAAATATTATTCACATGGTCATGCCATCCCATTCTGGGGCTACCACTGCTATTCACTCCATCTCTTACGCCCATGTATATTTTTTTGGTCACTCGTTCATCGTTCATTATATCAATATGACCAAACCACCTCAAGGCATTCACTTTCATTATACATATAATATCCTTCTTTATCTTGCAATATCTCCTTATGTCCTCATTTTGTTATTCTGTCTTTTATCGTTCTATTACATACTCTTCTTAGATATCCAAGTGAAGTGAATTTAATGTTGAATTTGTTTGCGACAATAGTAATTCTTTTATTATGTATGGTTGGGGATTATGTTTTTTTTGTATTGATTAATATTACATACTTTTAATATTCATAATTGATATTTTATTTAATATTTTTTATTAATATTATGTATAATACTTTTACAGAGTCGATACATGGAATCGAATAGTAGTAGGTAAATTTGGATGGATATTAGTCATTAAGTACGTTTTTCAAAAAATCTCGACCGTCTCTATGTCTCGATTATTCATGTTATTTTTATTCCGATGTTTTTCTATTGCTTCTCCATAAATACGCCAAGTTTCATTGAAGAGTTGTAGCGTTATTGAAGTCCACAATAACGTTATCAATTCTAATCTTCTCACTACTAATACCGTCCGCAACAGAACCTACCTAATACCAGAAATATCAGAATTTCATATAGAATACATCAATTCGGTTTTAAAAGTTTACTCTATGTGATCCGGTTGTACATATACGTTGAAAACACCTTCTTTCTAATTTCAGAAGAATTGAAGTTGACTATGGGTAATTCAAATGGGATTCGTTAATTTCAAAAAGGAAAAAATTGAGAGATATTTGTTTTGAAAATGCAGTCGAATGTGAGTGCTTTGTATTTCATTCTTTTTTATATGCCAATTTAATTTTACATAACTGAAATCTTACTAGAACTCTTAAAATTTAATATGCAAATGTAAAAGAGATTGATATCATAATGTTAATATTCGATTAGGTACATTTCATTTAACATTGAATTATTTGTACGGGAAACTCATTGATAGCCTTTAGGCTAGTGATATATCAACTTTACCATATAATATATGCACTACCTTAACCGAATAAATAATAAAACGAGTGGGTTGTGGCCAACCCTAAACTTCTCACTAACAAGTCATTCTATAAATTATTCAAATTTTGTTTGGAAAATATTCAGCATTTTCACGGAATGAGTTTGTTAAATTATTTTTTATTTAAATATTTTATTATAAAAACTTGATGTGCTTTTTTACCAATTCGAAAATAAAAATTTCAAATTTTAATTTTCCTGAGAATGGGGTCACTTTGAAATATTTGTCAATTGAAAAAAAATGAGAAGCACTATTTAGATATCCTTCATAATCTAACGGGGTATTACGAGTATTTGATATACATATTGACAGAATTTGAAAAGAATCGAATGAGTACTTTAGTCCATAATCGATAAAAGTAAAATAAACACGCCGTACATAGCACACAGCACATAGCACATATCACATAGCATACACACACAGACACATTGTGACGAAACTTTCAGAATAAAATCTCAGCATGATACTAGTTGATAATCAGCAATTAAAAAAATACCCTTAAAAATTGCGAAATCATAACTCCCCACTATATCCCCTTGGGTTAGTGAGGAGTAAAAAATAAAATAGTAGATACATAAAGTATTTTTAATGTTTTATTTTAATTCAAAAAAGTTCTAACAATGCAAAAACCATCGTCCGATTGAAAGCAATGAAGAACAACAGAATTTTGAATCTCTTTCATTTTTACCTTAAACTTCCATACTTTCTGCTTACAGTATCTTGTAAATATGGTAGATGAAAGATGCATAGAGAACGGACAGAGGATGAATGCAAACAATTCAAAGGCAATGGTCATTGAAAAGAGTGAAAGCAGAACAGCGTGTCAAATAAAAGTAGATTACGAATGGATCGAACAAGTCGACGAATATGTCTATCATATTTCAATGGAATGGACAACTTGATAAGGAAAAAAGAAAAAAAAAAGAAGAGAAGATACAGAGTAAATGGAGCACTGACATCAGATATGAATGATCGCAACATATCATAGGAAGCCAATCATAACGTTATCTTAGTGCCACACTTGACGTATGCAATCTGGAAACCTGGACATGGCGAAAGTCGCACGATAGCAGAATAAATGCAGTTGAAATGAAATCGTTAAGAAGAATCTGTATGAGAACGATGTATGACAGGGTAAGAAATGAGGACATAAGGAAAGAATGTAAAGTGAATAAAGATGTCATTAATTGAATGAAAGTGAACACAGGAATTGAACGAGAGGTCGGGGCGACCCAAGAAAGGGATGGTACGATGGCAGAAGCGCGAACAACAGACGAACATATATGATACGATGTTTAAATGTTGGCGAGGCTGTAAGGGCGTCAAGGAAAACAATATGAGACAAACGGAAACCTTTGTGTTTATTAACGAAGTAAATTATAAATGGACAATGATTGACAAGAGTGTTTTACTTTTATATAATTTTGAAGACAAGGAAAATGTGATGTGTGCAAATTGCGGTTTAGCAATTTGTTATTTCATAATAAAATAGCGAAAAATATTATTGTGGCTAACTCGAATGAGTAAACAATAATTTTCCTTGGGTTTTTCAAAATAATATTTATATCATAGGGATACCAATGATATATCCTGTTAAAACCAAAAATATTTTGATTTGTGGTAAAGTTAAACATAACAAAGTTTTATTAACATATCATGTACATAGGTGCAGTATCAAGACGAAGGATACATGCCAGGATTGAAAAATATGTTTTCGATTCTTTCAGCCTAACGAGGGATATGGCATGATCTATATATGTATTGACTTTTACTTCCTTAAAAAAAATGATAAAAATTAAAAGATTATTTTTAAGAATAAGGTAATAAGGTGAGTAATTCGCTCTTATGGAATATTTGCGACTGTTTATCGTATCTGTATAAAACAATAACAATATTGTTTCCTCAAGTAAGGAGAGGTTATAATAATATGTAAGGAACAAGGCTGTGTATGGTGTAGGTAAATGTGCATTGTCATGTTGGTTGTTCACTTAGTGTTGACTTTTATCGTTAGACATTTACATGAGCCATTTATCAACTTGTGTTACAATGATATATTCATCATGCAACAGGCGAGACAAGGCGAGACGCGGGAAACTAAGGATACACATTTCACTGAAGAGCTAACCATCTATTCCGTTTGAAAAAAGGACAATGTAAATTAACAAAAGTGGAAAGTATTAAGTTTATGTTAATGTTGATTTTTTTAAATCAAAGATAGACCCAGAAATATGTTTGCGGCACAAAGATCTCCTGGGACAACGAAATCTTGAAAATACGAAACCAATTCTACATATTACATCAATGAAAATTTTTGACTGTGAATATTGTTATAAAATAAAATCATTGTTAGAGGTTGATAATAATATACCTCTTTTAGGTTTAATCTCTCTCTTCCTTATCCTCATGACTGAGGATGGTGGTTTTAATCAATCACTCTTTGTTTGGCTCACCTTCAAGCTAATCTGTTAAAAGGGCATATAAAGAAAAATCTAGTGACTGAAAACACGATATTCAAAAATCGCCTTATGCACTATGAAGTACGTGTTAGTAACTGTAATTATCGCTTGCGTTAAAAAGGGATTATACGTGATTTAAATTATCGGAAGCTCAAAATTTGTTCATTTTAAGAAAAAACCTGACTTGAAATGAAAAAAACATCACGAACATCATCTTTGATTGCACATATTAATTTTCCTACGACATAATAGTTATGGAGTAATTTTAATATATATATATATATATATATATATATATATATATATATATATATATATATATATATATATATATATATATATATATATATATATATATATATATATATATATATATATATATATATATATATATATATATATATATATATATATATATATATATATATATATATATATATATATATATATATATATATATATATATATATATATATATATATATATATATATATATATATATATATATATATATATATATATATATATATATATATATATATATATATATATATATATATATATATATATATATATATATATATATATATATATATATATATATATATATATATATATATATATATATATATATATATATATATATATATATATATATATATATATATATATATATATATATATATATATATATATATATATATATATATAATAAGGATGTTTATGATAATAGTTTTAGTAGAATTTATGCTGAATTTCATAATTGTGTGAAATGTCGAAAATACAAATGGTATTATTTTTAGCAACACACTGTTTGAAATATTTGAGAAATTTGGTTTCAAATTGCCATGTTTAGGTTTATACGCCCTTAATCACAAAACAAAAAAAATCACATGTATATTCGTCTGTCGGCCATCGTGGCTCAGTTGGTTGGGTATCTGACTGCTGATCCAAAGGTCCCGGGTTCGATTCCCGGTGGAGGCACAGTTTTTAATTGTGTTTTCAGTCTGGATCTGTGAGACGATTAATATCGTAAGTCTCCAGAATGTGGCAACTTGTTATTGGGTGCGTGTTAAATAAATATTTAACATAGTACCTGATAGTTACCCGAGAAGTACTGTAAAATATAATCATGTCATTTCTTCATACATATATATTAATTTTTCACAATCAGATTTGATAGCAATGGAATGGTACCACCACCACCCGCTTCGCATATGGGGACTCCTTCGCAGAACGCTAGAATGAACAACAAAAAAAAACAATGCATGGCACGAAGAGTAGCTCATGGAGCCCTCTAGATTAGCAATCTCGGCACCATGGTGCAAAAAGAACAATCAGCAAGTGCGAATTGAGATTCACACCTGCGGACTGTCGGCGACTTCAGATACATATAGGGCATCAGAGAAGTGACCAAGATCTCTGGAGACAGACAAGTCAGTGAGAATCTTCGGATAATAAGGCACCGTATCTATGGCAAAATCGTTTGAAGGCTTTATAATTG
Organism: Molanna angustata; assembly: GCA_963576475.1. Classification (NCBI taxonomy): domain Eukaryota; kingdom Metazoa; phylum Arthropoda; class Insecta; order Trichoptera; family Molannidae; genus Molanna; species Molanna angustata. Next base: position 38,605,633 of record OY754964.1, on the reverse strand, counting down.
TTCTTCGAGATCACTAAGTCTGCATGTCCAATGGGACCTTGAAGAGGCCCACGGACAACAACGAGGCGCTCCGATCTGTAAGAGGACACAATTGGGTGGGAACACTCCCAAAGGATGTGATCCGTAGTTTGGTCCAGACATTGACAAAACTGATATGAGGAAGAGGGAGCAATGTTGAAGCGATGGAGATAGCTTTTAAAGTTACCGTTTCCTGTGAGAAAATCCAAAGAGAAAGTTGAGAAGTCCAAAAGTCTGGAACAACCCAAGGAGATTTCAGTCGCGACCTCACGTCAGGAAAAAATAAAAAGTTAACTCTACCAACTAGACAGGTCGTCCAGCGGTTGTCTAGAGCATCGCTCACTTCGAGACGTTCGACTCTCAGGGGGGTGAAAAGAAGTGTAACCGATAACAGAAGGACGGCCTCGCAATAAATTGAAAATGGCACCTCTACGTTGAATTTCAAGATCAAGGGGGTTAAGCCTGTCAAAATTGGAAGGGCTTCGGTGGGGCTTGTTCAGTAAGCTTTGGATAGCATTATATTGCTTATATTTCTGTCATCAAGTGAATTTAAAATATCTGCGAAACTTACTTACTTAACATGTTATTAGGCCTTTCCACTTCAATACGTTGCAACAGCAAATGTGCGTCATTTGCCACAACCAAGTCATCTTCGCTACATCTCTGTACCATGTTTCGGTAGACAAGAAGATGCTTATCATCTTGGACCTCCCAACAATCGCAAGATACATCTTCTCGTCCTATTCCCCACCTGCACAGGTTCTGCGAAACAACATTAAATCACAAAGAACGGCTTTTCTCAATATTTTAACTCATAAAGATCACTGAATGTTCATGTTTTTTTCTCTGATTGTTCTAAAGATGACAAGAATGATTTTGTCAGTGATTTCAATTTAAGTTAAATAAAATATAAAAACATATTCAATAGAAATAGTCTGTGCCCCAATCGATATTATTTGTTTATGAATCATAATAAATCTTGTGACATATTATTATTGTTGTACACAATACGCGTCTCATGCATATTATTCATAACATCTTACTCATGTGGGCTGTTGTGGAGATTAATCCACACGGAATATATTACATATAGGAATGATACGAAGATAGCTTTCAGTATTGGTTTGGCGTCATTGATAAACGGTGCATTGTCTCAGATGACATATTAAAATATTCTGCAAGATGATATTTCAGAAGTTGAAAGATAAATAACGTGGTTGGAATGATATCATCCTTTTCTGAGGCTTATTATTTTTTGGAGAAACAATTTCTTACAATAATCCAACTGTCAATTTGTTCTAGAGAATTTTATTTTCTGAACATATCAACAAAGTATCAAGCCAAGATACGCGAGACTTGTATGCAGGATCTATATTTTTCACGGTTTTTCCAACTTTGATGTCAAAAAACACCAACTTAGAGGCTTCGCAGCATATATGTTCCATATACGGAATTACTCAGAATTCAGAGTAGAACATTTTATGTGTCTGTATTCCACCCCCCCTCCCCTCCTTTATAATTTTTGATCCACTCAATTCACAGAGGCCAAAATTTCAGAATATATAGATAGTTACAGGGCTATAAAACTTTTATACTCAGAAATATGAATTTGATGTCAGTCAGGGGTTATCAACTATTGAATTTTTACTTTATTTTTCCATATATCTCAAAAGTTATATAAGCTAGAACCCTGAAAATTGGTATTAATATAGACAAATACAAAATCATTTTTTTTTCAAAAAGAATCCAGAGTCTCTCAAACATTTTTTTCCTAAAAACCTTAAGTCAACATTCACAATGACTGGAACATTCAGATGTTACTTTTGCCTGATGTATTTTTTCGATAACCCGGTATATACGGACACCCGTAAACGATGATAATAGAAAATAGTGGAAGCACTATTCTAAGCCGGTGCCTCGTTGCTTTAAAATAATTTAATAATAATATGATGATATTTTTATCAGTTTCATTGTATAAAAATAGTATTCACCCGATAATTTAAGAATTTCGCTTTCGAAATATATTTCGTCAGATATGAATAAGTTAGTAAACATTTTATGATAAACATGCCAAACGTAGGCCATAACAAAAATGATTATACTCGAGTGAAGCGCACCTCTCTCTCTCGTTGAAAAAGTGTCGATATATTGTAATTGTTAATATTATTTGTTTGCCAGACGGGTCCTGACAGGCAAAAGTGTTCACTTTATTATGTTCGACTTTATGAAAACCCAACTTTGGATATTGATATTTGAAAATATTTTGTGTAAAAGAAGATCCTTCCACCGTATAGCATAAACTGCACAAAGACTAACTCGGATTAAATTATGGTACTTTTATCTCGATATACAAGTATGTTTTCAAAAAAACTTACGCTTTAGATCAGTGATTCCCAAAGTGGTCTATATCGACCCCCAGGGGTCTATGACAACCTGCAAGGGGTCTACGGCTGCGAAAAAAAAATTGGGGGTCCACGATAGTGGATCTCAACATACACTGAAAGTACCTATTTACTTACATTATACTATCTTATAATATAAAGACATATACATTATTTATAAAACTAGTTGCATGTAACACATGAGATCCAACTGTCGATAGCGATAGTATGTATAGTTGAAGAATATGTACCAAACTATAAACCCATAGATACAAATTATTGAATATTTTCAGATATTTTGTTTTCTATACAACATATGTAGGTATGTATGTCAAGATAGGATAGTATGGAGGAAGATCCTTTTTCCTACCCAGAATATGCAAATAGCATGATGGTATGTATGTATGTTTGGAGATGAAGTATCAAACTATTAAGTCTTCTTACATATTGTGTATAGGCGACTGCCATACAAAATGTATGAAGCGATGTCGTCACTAAATTCAATTTTTAAAAAAATTGTTAAAAAAAAATTGAGATCTTCTACTACAATGTTAATATTTTTTATAGAAAATTAAATTATCTAGTTGGGGTGTTTCGGCTTTTTTCGATAATTGTAAAAGTTTTGGAAATATAGGCAGTTAAACTCATAAATTTATCATAAAAAAAATATTTTTCTTAATAAAAAATGTTTGAGAAACCCTGGAATTTTTTTGAAAAAACTTATTTGAGATTTTGTATTTGTCTATGTTTTTACCAATTTTCAGCGTTCTAGCGTTTATGGTTTCTGAGATATATGGAAAAATAAAATAAAAATTCAAAAGTTGATAACCCCTGACTGAAACAAAAATTCAAAATTCCGAGTATAAAAGTTTTGTAGGCCTGTAACTGTTTATATATTCTGAAATTTTAGGCTCTGTAAATTGAGCGGATCAAAAGTTATAAGGGGGGGACGGACACACAGACACACACACAGACACACACACACACAGACACACACACACACAGACACACGAAATGTTCTACTCCGAATTCTGAGTAAATCCGTGTATGGAACATATATGCTGCGAAGCCTCTAAGTTGGTGTTTTTTGACTTCAAAGATGGAAAAGCCGTGAAAAAAGTAGACCTCTCCATACAATTCTCGCGTATTCTGGCTTGATACATTGTCGATATGTTAAGAGAACAAAGTTCTCCTGAACAAATCGACAGTTGGATTATTACTAGTTGCATGTAACACATGAGATCCAACTGTCGATAGCGATAGTATGTATAGTTGAAGAATATGTACCAAACTATAAACCCATAGATACAAATTATTGAATATTTTCAGATATTTTGTTTTCTATACAACATATGTAGGTATGTATGTCAAGATAGGATAGTATGGAGGAAGATCCTTTTTCCTACCCAGAATATGCAAATAGCATGATGGTATGTATGTATGTTTGGAGATGACGTATCAAACTATTAAGTCTTCTTACATATTGTGTATAGGCGACTGCCATACAAAATGTATGAAGCGATGTCGTCACTAAATTCAATTTTTAAAAAAATTGTTAAAAAAAAATTGAGATCTTCTACTACAATGTTAATATTTTTTATAGAAAATTAAATTATCTAGTTGGGGTGTTTCGGCTTTTTTCGATAATTGTAAAAGTTTTGGAAATATAGGCAGTTAAACTCATAAATTTATCATAAAAAAAATATTTTTCTTAATAAAAAATGTTTGAGAAACCCTGGAATTTTTTTGAAAAAACTAATTTGAGATTTTGTATTTGTCTATGTTTGTACCAATTTTCAGCGTTCTAGCGTTTATGGTTTCTGAGATATATGGAAAAATAAAATAAAAATTCAAAAGTTGATAACCCCTGACTGAAACAAAAATTCAAAATTCCGAGTATAAAAGTTATGTAGGCCTGTAACTGTTTATATATTCTGAAATTTTAGGCTCTGTAAATTGAGCGGATCAAAAGTTATAAGGGGGGGACGGACACACAGACACACACACACACAGACACACACACAGACACACACACAGACACACACACACACAGACACACGAAATGTTCTACTCCGAATTCTGAGTAAATCCGTGTATGGAACATATATGCTGCGAAGCCTCTAAGTTGGTGTTTTTTGACTTCAAAGTTGGAAAAGCCGTGAAAAAAGTAGACCTCTCCATACAATTCTCGCGTATTCTGGCTTGATACATTGTCGATATGTTAAGAGAACAAAGTTCTCCTGAACAAATCGACAGTTGGAGTACCTATGAAGCAAAAAAATATTATATATCTAGATTTGATTTTAACAAAGTCCATCTCATCCGCGTTTCTTGCCAGAGTTAAACTAATGAAGCAACATATTGGACGGGGCGAATTTTCCCAGTTACCCAATTTGTCACAAACTGCCAGAAGACGATGTTTCAACCTACGTTCAACATTTAAATGGCCTCTATTCAGATTTTGAAACTAGGTTTGATGGTGTTTGGACTATGGTAATACCACCGTGGATATATGGTAATACCATAGATGAAACGAATGTCATAAAACATGAGGAACTGACTGAAATAAGTACAAACGAAGAACTTAAGGTTCATTTTAAGCACGGATATCAGCACTTCTGGCTGCAAAAAAACATACCTGTTACTTATCCCGTATTATGGAATATAGCGAGGAAATTTTTAATTTCCTTTCCATCATCATACCTAGCGGAAAAGGGGGACAGCGCTGTTACCAATCTCCTAACGAAAAAAGAAAACAGACTGGACATCATTAGCCGAGGGGATTTAAGATTAAACCTTACGAAATTGACACCAAATGTTGATAATTTATTATCAAAGCATCAGGTTCATCCTTCCCACTAAAAACATTTACTTATAGCTTAGTTTATTTTATGTTACGTTTATTTTATATAATAGATACAAAATTTTATTTTGAGTAGTTTTAATTTTTTAACACTAAACTTCACTACAGTTAGAAATTTACAAAAAATCAATATCAGTTAAGTAGGGGGTCTACCAAAAACCGAAAAATATGGCAAGGGGTCTACGACACAAGAAAGCTTGGGAACCTCTGCTTTAGACCATGAACTGCCACAGTTGATAATATTCATACTATTCATACATAAATTTGATTAAGGCCCTTGTTAACGCTATGACCTTGTGCATGTGAGATGTACGCAAATATGCACACTTATTACCTTCCAATTTATGACACATGAACAAAATATTGTATATCACAAAATCTGTGATTTATATTATTTTTCGTGAAGTAAAATTTAGTTTTTTTTATTAGTAAGAATAGTAATTATACAATAAATAAGAAAACACTTCGTCGGTAGATTTTAATATTTCCTTTCGATTGAAGTAAAAATCTACTTCATAGACCTTGTAATTTACAACAAAAAATACGAAAGGGTTTTATTTCACATAAATTTAAAAGAAAAGTATTTAACAAATTCAAATATAAAAAAAATTAATAATAAAAATAGAATGAAAATGTTAAAATGGACTTATTTATTTCAAAGATATATCTTTTGAGGGTTCTCAGGAAAATATTTTTAAAATTTACTATTTAGCCTATTAAAATATAATGTGTTGATGAAATTCAAACAAAATCTGTATCTTTCTATTAAAACACGTTATATAATGTGGATTCTTTTTGATTACAACAAACTTTCCGTTTCAAATAAAAATTGATTCAACTTTGATACATAGAAAAATGACACGGTAGATTTGCGATGAAATAAAATATCTAAAAAAGAAAAGTGATCGAATAATGAAAAATGTTTTATGATAGAAATGAGACATATTCGATATATAAATAGGTATTTGTCATTTAAGTTCTAAATACTTATTTATGGCAATAAATATTCCTAAATAGATATTGTACATATGTTATTGAAAATATTATTACATTTACAAAAACCAGATGAAACGGGTAAGTATCTGAGCACAATAATTATTTTTGTTTTGTTGTTTTTTTTTTTTTTTTTTTATTTTATTTTCATTTTTTATATTTCCAAATTACGCCAAATTGTGAGTGTAAATTTTTTTTTTTGGTGTTAAGTTGTGTGTACTTTTTTTTTTGATGATATGTTATGTGTATATATAATTTTTTGATGTTGTCTGTTATTATATAAGAAATATTGATTTTGTTTTTGATGAGTAATTTATTTGAATTTGTTCTTGATGTAATTAATGTATTTTTATTGTATTCCAGTTTTTGCGGTTAGTGGTTTTTGTTTCGTGACGGTGGACGGTGAACGGTGAATGCCTGCTAGTGGGGCCCTGCGAACGGCAAATGCAGTTCGCGGTTCTCAGTATGCGCTTGCGTATACTAGAGTATGCTCCATTGGTGAGGGTTCATCCGTAAACTGTTCACCAGTTCGCGTAATATTAATTTAAATATATGCGTGTTATTTTTAGTAATATTATATGTTATTGAAATAAATGAACCGCACAAATGACTGTGCTCCTCCCTCGAACACGAGATTTGATCTCAACTGAGGGATGAATAGATATTAAATAATTTAATTTTAAGATACTGTTTATAATTCTTTTTATCATTAATGTATAATTTTTAAAAAAAAAAACTAAATAAAAATAAATAAAATAAATAAATATGCCTTTTCAATATATAAAAGTAACGTGAACTGGAAAATACCAATATACGAGAGATGTGGATAAAATGTATTTGATGGAAGCTGGAATTAAAATAACCTATTATCAGACGTACCTGTTTCTTGGAAAAAAAATGTAAGGAAGAATTCATCTGAACTTTGAAAAGGATTTATATCGTACCTACGTCAAGTCAATCAAAGATTCAATTTTCTCTTTCCTATTATGTCACAGAATCAAAGTTAGCTTTGCAATCAGAAATTATTCTGGAGGAAGGAACCAAGTGGAATCAGGAAAGGTAGGTAGCACTATAAAGTGTGGAGTTACCCGGGGAAAAATGATCGGAAGCGGTAGAATAGGACAATTTCGATCTTCACGACACAGAATGCGCAGTTCCCTTTCACAGAATATATTCAATTAAGTCGGGGTACAATGAAATAGTTTGTTACTAAGATTATCCGGTAGGTAATAGTGGAAGAAGTGAGGGAAATTGTGCTTCAGCGTTGATAAAAACACTATCGAAGAGGAAGAAACTTATAAATGAGAATCATTCGAGTCATTCATTGAACTTTCACTCACAGAGGAGACAAAAGATTTTTATTTAATCCAAATGATTCTGATTGTTCCACTCAATTCTAATTAAATGTTCAGAAACGTTTTACGTAAACCCGATTACATCTCACTATTGTTAAGAAATATTTCAATGTGTGATCTTGAATACGTATTATAAATAAAAATGTTATGTAAGCTAAATTCATTTAAATATTTTTAAAATGAATCTTTTCAAAAGTTGTATGATATAAGCCTTTTTGTTTCCTCAAAACTACAACTAACGCATCGAAAACAAAGGTAGGAGTTACAAAACATCCAATCTGCCCCCCCCCCCCTAGACAACGTGTAATTTAGCTCAAGAAAAGAAAAAAGAAAAGATAACTAGATAGAAGATGATATATAGCAGGGCGGTTGGCGCGCTGGGCTAGTTATCCAGTGGTCGCGAGTTCAAATCCTGCCTCGACCGATTTCGTTCACCTATAGCACAAGCATTTATGCTTAATTTAGGGAATGTAGGAAGATGTATATGTACTAGTTTAACGAGGACATACTCATTTTTATTAAAAAAAAAAACTGAAGTGACAGTTGCCAGTCACGTGACAACTGACACATCCATACATTGGGTTATCTTTTCTTGAGCTAAATGACACGTTGTCTAGGGGGGCTGGTAAGTTCTGCTAACTACTTTTCGATAATTAGTTGTAGAATTAGAATTTCTAATGTAAAGTTTTGCTTATAATCATTCTTATATTATGTGTTTAGAATGAATATAATCAAAGTCAATTTCACATACGAATACACCATTAACAAAATGATTTTATACCTACACATCCTTATATTAGGGGTTTGCTAATAGTGATGGATGATATGATTTACCCATGGGACTCATTCGTCTTACAAATTGTGGGGATTCGTTCATTAACAACACACATATTAATATATCGTTGAATAAAAAAACCACTACAGATTTTCAACAATAACCAAAACATTTGTTGATACATAAATCGTCAATACGAACTGTGATATAAAGTAATTTCTTTCCAAATAACATGATCATAATGTTTTTTTTTGCTTACCAATAAAATAATTTGTTATTACAAGTTGCTTATTTGTTTTTATTGAAACGTATATTTAGTGATGTGAGAAATAACAAATTTTATGTGTATTTATTTTTTATCACACCATTTATGTATGCTTCATTCAAAATAGATAACTGCTGCTCAAATTGGTATACCTGACCTAGGGCTAGCAGTGTACATATTATTATAATATTTCACAGGAGACAAATAAGTTGTATGTACATTTTAAAAAAGTAACTATACTTCATAAATTAAACTATTTTACACAGATTATAAAAGTGAATTGGAGTTATGATATGCATATACATATTGTGTATGTAGGTAACATTTTTATTTGTTAATTGCATAAAGTATATGGTATTATCATATCTTTATCCAATCGAGTCTCAGATCAAATGAAGCCAGCACTAAATAAAACAATCAGGATTATAGTACGAAAGAGAAAAGAAAAGTAATAATAATTATGTAAAGTATGTCCATGAAATTTTTACACTACGATGTCGAACATTTGATACATTATTTAAAATTTAAAATATCAATATTATATTTATAAAAAAAGTGGGTGGTATCTTTTGAAACCACTGGGTGCACATAAGATTTTTTTATTTTTTTATTTTTTTAAAAACCCGGCAGACGTTGTCCTGCCTGTTTATTTATTTACCTCCAAATATATAAAAATGGTTGGTCTAAATGTTTCCTTTTTATTATATAACATTCTGTTCTAGATTCGCTAATTAAAATTCCGTCTTTTTATTCCCTTCCATCCCTACAGTCCCTTCATTCACTTTCGTCCCTATTCATTAATTCGTTTATCATTTTATTTACTTATTCAAACAAAATAATTTTACCATTATACTATTTTTATATAATATATAATTTTTTATATATGGATATATAGGATATATTTTTAATTATTTAATTGATTTATGTATTTACTTATTTATTCACTTATTTATTTATTTATTCATATTTTCATTTATTTACTTATTCGACGATGTTGATTTTTTTATTTAAAATTTTCTTGCAATACCACATTGATGATTTTTCAATGACTTTTGTGCGAGAAGTTAAATAATTGAATTAAACTTCAAATACGTTTTTTGCTATGCGCTGAACGAATCCCTAAAATTCAATAACAATTCCAAATAGATAATTTTTTTTAATTCTTGTGTGAGATATTAAATAAATAAATACATTTTAATTCATAAACCTTCTCGTGTGCGCGCTGAATAAACCCACTAAGTTTCATTTTAATACAAAATATTATTTATTAATAAAAAAATTGTGTGATATCGAATAAATAAATAGATTATTATGCATAATCCTTCTCCCGTATGATCTGAACAAATTCCCAAAGTTTCATTGCAATCGGATGGTTGCTTTGAGAGTCCATCGCTCACATACCTACAAACTGTGAGCGATGGACTCCTTGTATCTCCACACGAGCAATGGACCGCTTGTATCTCCACATACGCATCTGGTTGGTTGGAAGATATTGCATAATGGCAATAAGCCCGCCTGTGTCCATTATCCTTTTTTTAATATGTATAAGAAGATAAATAAATAAATAAATATGCCTTTGGGGTAGGGAGGAGTAAAAATAGTAAGCATTGAATGTTTTACTTAATAATATATGTATACAAATGAAAGTAAAATATATATAAAATAAAAATTCGTAATGTTTAGGTATATCAATATGTAATATCAAAAATAAATAGTAACTATAGGTATTGTTGATAAACCATACAACTAACTATCATACCGAATAAGTGATAAATATGTCAACTAATAATTAAAAATTCGTTCACGTTTAGCAAACACAGAGAAATTCTGAGGATATTTTTTTACGAACGTTGGGAATCACGTAATAGGAAAAAAGCTTAGTGAAATATTTGAATAGAAAATCCGATATCAAATGGAATAGAATTTTGACGGTTGAGAGCAGATGTCACGTGACATTATATGGCGTAAGACATTTCACAGGAAACATGACGAGGTCCTCTCAAATATCTTATATACGAACAACACGTACCTGAACCAATTGGAAATGTACTAAATCTGAGGAATTTTCTTTTGTTGTTGCGAATCACATACCTTGTCGATTCTCAATTTTACGATCTGCAATCATACAATGATCATCCATAGAATTTCAAACGAATCATTATGTTATAAAAAAGGAAAAATGTGGATGGGATGTTAAGAATATAAAATAGTATACTATAAATAATATATGTACCTATGTACAATATTTGTATGCAGGGTCTATATTTTTCACGGTTTTTCCAACTTTGAAGTAAAAAAAACATCAACTTAGAGGCTTCGCAGCATATAAATATGTTATACATATATACGGATTTACTCAGAATTCGCTGTAGAACATTTAGTGTGTCTGTGTCTGTGTCTCCGTCCCTGATTCGCTCAATTTACAGAGCCCCAAATTTTCAGAATAAATAGATAGTAATAGGCCTAAAAAACTTTTATACTAAGAAATTTTGAAATTTCGTTTCAGTCAGGGGTTATCAGCTTTTAAATTTTTCTTTATATTTCCATATATCTCAAAATCCATTAAAGCTAGAACGCTGAAAATTGGTATAAATATAGACACAAAAAAATCTCAAATTAGTTTTTTCAAAAAAATTTCATGTATCTCGAACATTTTTTATTAAGAAAAACATTTCTACGATATTTTTTTTAGTTTAACTGCCTATATTTCCATTTTTTTTAAATATCGAAAAAAGCCGAAATAACCCAACTAGATAATTTAATTTTCTATAAAATATATAACCATTACATCTCATTTTTTTTAACAATTTTTATAAAAATTGAATTTAGTGACGACATCGCATAATACAATTTGTATGGCAGTGGCCTATATATTATACATTATATCTAAGAAGACTTAATAGCTTGATACTTAATCTCCAAACATACATACATACCATCATGCTGTTTTCATTTTCTGGGTAGGAAAAATAGACTGACGTTCCTAGTATCTTATCCTGACATACATACCTACATGTTTTATGTAGAAAACAAAATATCTTAAAATATTTATTAATTTGTGTTTATGTGTTAATAGTTTGGTACGTATTCTTCAATCATACATACTATCGTAATCGACAGTTGGATCTCGTGTGTTACATGCAACTAGTATAGTGTAAATAGTTTGTAATGCATTAGTACGATGCTCCTCAAGTCATAGTCCTCCTAATATCATAGTGGGCAAATATTTTATTTTTGTAAGAAAATTGACAAAAAACATCTTTTTTACAAATCGTAAGAATATGAAAACGGATTGGTATGATTTGTGTATGATTTTATCAAAATCATACACAAATGGACGTGTTTTTTAGAGCCAATAGCACGTGACACTGTCTGAATTCAAATAATAATATACTTACCAACCTATTAGCAGTTTAGGTAGAATAGAGAATCGTTTAATTATACTTACCCACATCTCTGTGAGATCTTTTAGTTAGTGTTGTGGGCGGAGGTGCAGGCGGTCGGTGTGTGGCTGATCTTCGATTTCAGTTCTCAGATAATATTTGATCGATGGTAATTGTTGGACATTTGAGATTACGGGTTCTGTAAAACTCACGAGGAACGTGGGTTTTCATTTTATTTATGTCCTCAAATAGAGAGCTCTTTTCACGGATAATGTGACATAATGAAGATCAAAGAAATGATTCAAAATTAATGTCGTTGCCTCAATGTAAAACAAGTATATTTGGTAGATATTATTCACAAAGTTTAAAAAATACCTCAACTACTCTCTGGACACAAAATAGTTTGAAAATGAATGTCATGCACCAACTTTATATTAATAATTCATTGTCATCTTTTTATGGCTATTATGCTTTTATTATAAATCTTAATTTAGTTATAAGGCTGTGCCTTATTAAAAAAAAAAAAAAAAATTTAGTTATAATTTTATATATCAAAATATTAAGACGTAGTTAAACATTCTTGGAATTAAAAGACAAAAGCGACCTCATGTTCACTGGCATTGGCGTTTTTACTCGAATTAAAGGCGTATAAAAATTTGGGTAAACGTTATGGACATTCAAAAATATATGGTCTAACGTTTCCTCGTTCGTTATGTGAGTTATTATACCTCACCCAGCGAAAGATTGCGGCTGACATAACCTGTGCATAAACCAATTTTAGTGCAGAAAAATACTCTTATTTGTATTAACAAATAAAATTAGTTGGCTTCCGACGTTGTGTAGCGAATTACGTGTCACTTTTTTGCTGACCTTTGCATCCATAGATTTTTAACAACGCTTCATAAAACTGTCACCCGCAATCTCTTGTTTGTCGAGTCCTACATTCGATTCCCGACGGATTATGGTTCAGTACCTCATTGCATATCCAACGGTCAAATACTAAGCCAATTAATTTCTTAAGGCAATAAACCATTCCATAGGCATTTTTGCTTAATTGTTGGCTCCGAGAAACAAATATGTCTAAGTAATTTACTAAAAGCTACTTAATAAGTCCGTTTACACAGAAACCACGATCAAAGTAAACCACTTTATTAGCTCTATCCAATTCCCTTAAAAATGGTATTCTGTGATTCCGATGATCTCAATAGTACCTACATTCCTTTGACTCAGGCCATGAATATAGTTCGGAGTCATGCCATGCAAAGCCTCGTAAAGGAACACAAAATATCAAGTTCACAAAATTGACTCACAATATACTTGATTAATTTTGGCAAAGAGAAACAGAAATAGCGTTTCCGTTTAGCCGAAGTATATCAATTATTTTTTAGTGCATTCATAACTTTTGAGTGCACTTATTCATAATCAGATCTGAGCTGTGTGCTGTCAAAGCTGATAGACAGTCATGGGTATTATTATATTCGACATGTATTTTTATATTAGATACTTACAGAAGCATAAAGCTTAAATTAATTGAAACCAAAGTGTCAAAATCACTTTGAATCAATTCATATCTTTTTATTACAGATGGCAGAAATGGGAAGACATAGGTAAATAAGACATAGGATATGGGAAGGTCATGAGAAATTGATTCTAATAAATATTTTTTCCCATTTACCTACTCAATAAAAATATAACTTATTTAAATATTATATTAGATTATCAATCATAGGTACACAGATGTATTATTAAAGAAAAAGATCAAATATTTAAATCGATTCAAGAATTCGAATGTCTTTTACTCGATAAAAATAACAATCATGGATACCATGGGATGTGGTACTGAGATAAACTTTGTTAAATACGAAATATAGCATTTGCCAAAGAAAATCCATAATACAAAGTAATGTAGATCGTGAAACTGGTCACGGCATAGCCGAATCACCTTTTGATAATAAAATATAGCGAATTTATATAATTATAGATTAATAACATTCTCCCACACGATAATATGATGATATATCATAGTGTTGTTCGTGCATGGAGATGTTGCAAACAACAATAGGCAGGTACCAACCGTAAGTTAGGTTAACCCGTAACAAAGATAAACAATAAAGGTGATATAAACAAAAGATTGTTTATAAATGATAGATGATACACGTATTCCATGTCAAATTACATGTTATGTTCAATCGATGGATATCCGACGCACGACAAAAAAGCATTTTGGGTATGAAGAATTCGTAGAACTTGATTTTCTTCAACATTGCACTCAATTATGTAGTCGGCATTTTTGTATTAGCTTTTTGCAACAGTGCCACAAAAATGTGTGTTTTCATTTGTGAAATATTTATGGACAGTCTTTGAATCTATTACTTTCGATAAAACAATAATCCAATAGAAACAAGTTCACATATTTTATAAGAACTACATTAATTCAGATCACGTTTTCATAATCGATAGATGGCCGCATACAAAAAAGAACAATGAATTGAATATACAGGAACTGAAATATGAAATAAAACACCAACTTATTTCATAGAAATACCTAGCTATGTCATATAAGTACTAACCTATTTAGAATTATTTTTCCGAATTTAATAATGTAAATTGCATGCGAAAATCTCGCTAGCTTTTATCTAGAATATGCAAAGTTTTGAATTATTCGTAAGTATACTCTTAATTATAAAACAGGATATGTCGTTATGAATGATAATATTTTTAAAAGAATTTATGAAACAGTTTCATATTTCACTAAATGTATCGATTATGTTATTGACTTCTACCATTCTACCCTATCAAATTTATACAGATGAAGTTAGGTATTTGAATAAGATTTATCAAATGTATCATCCATGAAGCGAATAACATCTGCTCAAAATAATCATCGGCGATGTAATTGCCGGAATCGACCTAATCTAATATGTATATATACCTATCGTCGACCGAGGTATTGAGGTATTATTATATTCCTTCTCAAATTTATTCCCGAAATATATTTTTGTATCATCACTATAAAAACTAATCAATTAGTCAATACAGTTATTTACTTCAAATTTATCGCCGAAAGAGTTATTGGCGTTTACCAAATCAAATCAATCGTTGATACGGTTATTAGCATCTATCATATTAATTTTATCGCCGAAAGAGTTATTGGCGTTTACCAAATCAAAACAATCGACGATACACTTATTATCATCTATCCTATCAAATTTATCACCGATTAAGTTATTGGCGTTTACCATATCAAATCAATGAAAATTAAGAGAAACGTGAGCGACATTCTACTAATCATTTGGCAAAACCGCTGGACGACCTGTCTAGCTGGTAGAGTTACCTTTTTATTTTTTCCTGACGTGAGGTCGCGACTGAAATCTCCTTGGGTTGTTCCAGACTTTTGGACTTCTCAATTTCTCACAGGACACGGTAACTTTAAAAGCTATCTCCATCGCTTCAACATTGCTCCCTCTTCCTCATGTCAGTTTTGTCAATGTCCGGACCAAACTTCGGATCACATCCTTAAGGGAGTGTTCCCACCCAATTGTGTCCTCTTACAGATCGGAGCTCCTCGTTGCTGTCCGTGGGCCTCTTCAAGGTCCCATTGGACATGCGGACTTAGTGATCTCGAAGAACAATTACAAAGCCTTCAAACGATTTTGCCATAGATACGGTGCCTTATTATCCGAAGATTCTCACTGACTTTTTTGTTTCCAGAGATCTTGGTCACTTCTCTGATGCCCTATATATATGGATCTGAAGTCGCCGACAGTCCGCAAGTGTGAATCTCAATTCGCACTTGTTGATTGTTCTTTTTGCACCATGGTGCCGAGATTGCTAATCTAGAGGGCTCCATGAGCTACTCTTCGTGCCATGCATTGTTTTTTTTTGTCATTCATTCTAGCGTTCTGCGAAGGGGCCGTTGACAGTCCCCATATGCGGAGCGGGTGGTGGTGGGAGTAGCGAAAAAAATATCAAATCAATCGTTGATAGAGTTATGAGAAACAACCCTATCAAATTTATGGCCGATAGAGTTATTGGCGTTTACCATATAAAATCAATCGTCGATAGAGTTATTGGCGTCAATTTTATCAAATTTATCAAAGATTGAGTTATTATTTGATATCGAGTGGATAGGGGTGAATTAAAAAAAATATTGGCATACCTATAGGTACATGTAGCTACTCTACACTGAAAAAAATATTATGACAACCGAACTGACTACCTGCTTTTTAGGCTAAACTTTGTTATCAGTAATAAAGGTTTATTCATGACTCTACTGTTTTGCTGAGTGCATAAAACATTTAGTTGCAAATGTTTTGTAGTCACTATAGTTCAGTTAACAAATATTTTTTAGTCACTACCGAGCCTATGGTACGAACTATAGAGCCTATTCAAGGAATCAAATATCGTCTAAACGTTAAAAATAGGGAGGCTCCGCTGGTTAAGGACACGTGCATCGTATAGAAGATGACCAGACACCAAAAATAATCCTCACAACGCGTCCGGAGGGAAGAAGAGGTGTGGGAAAGCCGAAAAAAGGATGGACGGATGGATTCGAGAAGGACCTTCAGATATCCGGCGTGCGGAATTGGAGAGAAAAGGTCATGGATAGGGTGTAATGGAGACGATTTCCTCGAGGACGCCAAGGCCCATCCATGGCTGTGGAGCCGTTGATGATGATGATATTTTGGTTAATTTGAACATGAAATTTTGTTACAATTTACAAAAAAAATCCAGTGTATCATAGGTATATAGAGACATGAAGGTTTTCCAAGAGTAGGTAGGTATGTTCATAGATAGGCACCGCCAAGTTCATTATATGTCACAAAACAATCTTGAATGATGTTGGTTGTACCTAATGATATGTTATTATGGGAGAATTCATTCGGGATGGTACAGTGTGGCCCATGTAATTATCCATGTGGCATCGTCCCACTCGCACGAGACCGATTATAATAATAATAAACTTTCCATATAAAGCCGTGTCCAATGCGGCATCGGATCGGTAATATTATATGAATATACCATATATACCTTCGTGAACCTAATGAACAGGACGAGAACCTTTGGAGCAAATGTTAGACTACAAGATTTTGCATCATTATTCTCACAAAATAATATACCGTCGCGTCGTACTTATACTAACTAATACTAACCATACTATTAGTCCAAAGTAAGTGTTCATTATGAAACAAGTTCTGGGAGCAGCCTATGTTAGAACGACGACAAGGAATTTATATTAAAAAAACGTTTTGAAACGTATTTGACTATAGGTTATCAAAGTCTCAGACAATTTACATTAATACTCAAGAAATCGTTGTACGATAAGTATTCTAATTCTTTGATGAGTGAGTACCTGCAATTCGTTGCTTGCGACTAACGACAAATCTGATTTGTCATTGTTATACATGATTACTTTGATTTTGTAAATATTATTATAATGTTATTTTTTTATGGGTCACAAATTTATTACAAAAACGAGTGGGTTGTGGCCAACTCTAAACTACTCACTAACAAGTCATTCTATAAAGTTTACAAATTTTAAATAGAAAATTTTCATGAAATGAGTTTGTCATATTATTTTAGATTTTAAATATTTTATTATGAAAAATGATAATTCTTCAATACTACTTTAAGAATGTGATGTGCCTGTTTTGATGATAAAAATATCAAATTTTAAGTTTCCTAAAATTGGGGTCACTGAAATATTTGACAGTTAAACATATTGAGAAGCATTAATCAGATATCGTTCAAAATCTAAAGGGGCCTAAGTGAGTTTCAGATATATCTACAAATTTGCAAAATTTGAAAAGAATCGAATGAGTAGGTACCTACTTTAGTCTATAATCGATTAAAGTAGAATAAACACGCGGTACAATTTACATAGCACATAGTACACAGCACACACACATATACATTGTGATGAAAATTTCAGAATTCAATCTCAGCATGATACTAGTGGATGGTCTGCAATAAAAAAATAACCTTGAAATTTCGAATTCATATCTCCCCACAATTTCCTCTCGGGCGGGGAAGTGAGGAGTTAAAAAAATTGTACCATCAAAACATCAAAAAAAACTAGAGCACAAGGCACAGTAGAAAAGTGAGATAATTTTGTTCTAATATTTTTTTCTTATACCTACTTTTAGACAGTATCGTTATTTTGTATCATTACGATACATGGATCTAATGATATAGTGAGGTATTTCATTTATAGCTTTCATATATATGTGTAAACTATATTTGATAATTTAAAGGCCTTTAGCTTATTGACTCGGTCAATCTTGAAAGGGGAGTAAATCAAGAATTAAGAACATATCGTAATTACGATAACGAATTTTGATTTCGTGCGGTTTGTTTGTCTTTGATAAGCTGTCTTGTTTATTTAAGACGGCCAGGATTTAGTTGGAAATACACAATATTATTATAAGTCATGTCGGTTACGTAATAAATCCTTAGTCTTGCTTTGATATTAATCTTGTAACTGATCGATATTTAATAGAAAATATAATCTCAAACGTTCTTACTCTATAATATTATCTGATCGTACTTATGACAATATTCAACTCTTGTTCCATAGCTAATTTCAACATGCTTACACGTTGATATGTGTCGGATCCTATTTTCGTGAGTACCTAATATTCTTTAAGAGGATTTAGTAGGCTAGATAGTAAATTTTGAAAATCTTTTCCCCAGAACCTTCAAAAGATACGTAATTGAAATAAATAACATTATTTTTACATGCTTTTGTATAATTTTGCATGAGTTTTTATTAATTTTGAATTTGTTCAATACTTTTCTTGTAAAATTAGTTTTAATAAAACCCTTTTTATTTTTTTGTTGCTAGTATCTAAAAAAATCTTTAATCGAAAGAGGCTATGAGGAATATCTGCTCCACAGTTTTCTAAATCCCGTCCATTCCCTAATATTACGAAGCCAGGACGTTTGTCTCTTCCTTCCAGTACCTCAGCGGCCGTCTACCTTGCCCTCCAGTATTAATCGGAGCAAGTAGTATTATTCTCCCCTCATCATGTGGCCCAGAAATGCGATCTTGCGGACCTTTATTGTAGGTAGGAGATGCCTGGTTGTCCTGTCTCGACTTGAGACTTCTGAATTTGTAACTAGTTCTATTCAAGGAATTTTGAGTATTCTGCGATGCAACCACATCTCAAAAGCTTCTAACCTATTCGTGGTGTTAACCTTCAGCGCCCAAGTCCAAGTTTTTTTAATATTTTACTAACTATTCTTGCTTTTTAAAAAAATCTCTAAATTTTACATTTTTTCACGAAATAATATTGTATATCAGAGATTTGATGGTGTACAATAGGTATTATTTATTCTTGTTTCATACATTAGAAAGTAATTTAGTGTGCATATTTGTGTCCATTCGTATTCTCAAGGTATACAAGGGCCTTATCATCAAAGGATATACTGTTATAATATGTTGGTATATATGACGTATAAGGACAATATATCTCAACATTTGTAACCAATAATAAAAATATTGAGGGGTGATACTGAAGGAAACACAACACTGCGAAAAACAAAATAACACGACGTCAAATAACAGGATAAGGTATATCGAATTATATTTATTTTATTTGTGTGATCGCAATATTTCTATTCTTCACATAATAATATTTCCCCGTCTTCTTATTATATTATCACAATTTGGACGAGGTGTTTCACGTTTTACGTGAATTTTCTCCCTTCTCTCCGTTGGCGTCTGCTACTTGTAGGTTGGTATTCCTACCCCAATCCTGTCACTTGGAGGAAAACGTTATGTTTTTCTACGTGATTTCAGGAAAGACTATCACATTTCAAGAGTTCTCCCAGATGACAGCTGTCTCCAACAGATGGGTGGATTTTTAGCGCGGCGATGCCAAAATATCCGAGAGTTTTAATATTTATTTTAAATAATTATTATTTTATTTCGTTTCGTGTAAAACGTATAAGATAAAGCAATTGTAATTTTTGTAAATCTCTGTGGTTTATGTTACGCATCAATTATTTATGAATGCGCAGGTTTAATCAAATTTCACGTTTGTCTCCATTTTAATTTGAAGGATTCTTGATTATTTAGCATTCATTTGCTTCACAACATTGTAATAAATGAAAAAAAAATTATATACCTACTTGTAAATAAGTTTTAAGTATAAAATTAACTTTTTTAATTATTAAAAATACTAATTTTTCTGTATTTATTTTTTTTGTTTTATAAAAAAAACAGATTTGTCAACTGCCGTGGCCTAGTTGGTGAGGCGTTTGCTTCTGTGTGGGCGCCCTGATTGTAATTCCCAGCAGAGGAGAAATTGATTTATATTAAATTATTATTCAAATATTGCTTCTCTGGCCTGGAAACACAGGTAAATTGGAAAAAATGCCATGTGACAATATACTCGCCACTTGCGCAGGGTGCAATGAAGTATTTATTATGATTATTATTGTTATTATATTGACAAAAAATAAGAAACAAACATAAGTAAGTATAAGTACATATTTACATATTTAGATGGAAAAGCGGTTAGCGCGCTGGGTTCGAATCCAGCCACGACCGATTTCGTTCACCTATAGCACAAGCATTTATGCTCAATTTAGAGAACGTATGAGGATTTATGTGTACTTGTCAAAAGGATAATATGTTTTTCGTTTATTAAAAATGATGATATTCTGATACTTTTCCATATTTTTTCTTTTACTGATGATTTCCATATTTTTAGTGTCTGTCTTGAAGTGCTCCTTCGTTTACACAAATCTTATATTGTTTGCATAAAATCTTATTTAGATTCTTTTTTTTTAATAATAAAAGCCGGGATAAACATATAGTGGATAAATGAATATTTCAATTTGTGTTGATCCTTTAAGTATTTATGAAGTTCTTTTATGTTTTCTTGGAAGTTACACAACAAACAATTTATTCAAATGATTTTCAAAAATGAAATCGGTTCTCGGTGTCAGCGTAATTCTTCTAAGGAATATTCAAGACCAACCAGGTCCTATAGTTATATACGCGACAAAAGTTAGAACAAGTTTAGCTGAGAAATGGCTCAAAGTGAAAAGTTTTAATAGGAACGATTAAGAAAACCAACCAAATGAACTGAATGTCGAGATAAGTTCGTGATAAAACCCGACATTATTTCATGTTTTTCTATGTTTTTCTACAAAGCGAAACTTTCTATTCCGTTTTCTAGTTTATAATTTGGTCTCTCGCCGTTGATGAAATAAGTTTCAAACAATAATAATTTTAATAATTGTATGTTTATTTCTCACAAGTGATAATTTAAAAATTGGGTAGATTCACAAAATTTGGAATATTTATAGATTGATTGAAACAGTGAAATAAAAATGCATTAAATATGTTGATGTTATTTATTGATTGAATTATTTTTCTAATTGCGGTTTGAAAGGTTACTTTACACAACAAAATACAATGATTATTGTAAATGTATTAAATACCAAGAATTTAACAATTGTGTAAATTAAGAGAAACCATTAATGCATTTCAGTGGACCCAGGTTCGAAATTCGTACCTCATTTTCATTCCAACAAAAACGTTCCTACTAAAAAGCACAAAATCCTTTCAATCATCTTTCTTTGAAAGTACCTATGAATGCTTCCGATTCATGTTTTTTAAACTGATAGGTACGTGTTATTTTTTTTAAGTATTTTCATTGAATCTTTCTATTTATAATTTATGTACCTACTATCTGATAATTTTGATCGACAGGCATATAATAAAGTCATTAATTGTATAGGTAGGTAAGAATGTGAACTAATTTCATAACAATAGTTCACCCTCATGATATTTGGTGTTCATGTAATATTTATTATTCTTCAATATAAAGGTTTATGGAGGGGATCCTATAATAATTGACATTAATTGCATAATAGAGATTTTGTACGCAACAAATATGACAATAACTATCAAGAATATATTTGTTTTCACACATGTAAGTGTATTATAAAAATAATTTATGAAAATACATAAAGTAAAATTTCATACATATAAATATTTTATATATTTTTTGTAAATAGGTGAACACTATGTTTGTATGATTTATTATTTAACGCCCAGTGAAAAAAAAGAAAGATGTTTATCAGTTGAACGAATATATTTTTTTAGTTGCATATACGCAAACATTGGATTTTTTTTTCCTGTCTGCAGTCAAATGATATTTTTATAGACAAACTTTTTTAAGTGCCTTGAGTTCCTGGTTCTTCTATAATATCCCAACTTCGTCTCTATTGAGATGTTAAGGGACAAATCAGACGAAACCATCGTCCTATCAATAAAAATAAAATCTTGTGGAATAAATCAGAAACAACCTGAAATTTCGTATTGTTTTATTCACTGTTATTTGTCGCCTCCGAAGATTTATTTAAAATTATTTCTCACGTAATTGTTGCTTCTCTGGGCTGATAGGAAATAATAGTTATTTGGAAGAGATTGTCAATTGTTTACCTCATTGGTACGAAATTTTTTTTTTGTAATAATTTAACATCATTATTCCCAACATATTTGCATATAAGTATAATTATTTGCATGAATCTTTATACTAAAAATTCAGGCAAATAAAGTTAATTTAAACTAGAAATTTATTTTAAGCGAATGCCCAGTAATTGAGTTGTCCGCCGTTGACTACAACGAAAATTGTAAACTGTACAATAATAAATACATAGACATTTTTGTGAGAGAATGGTCACTTGGATATAATCCCACAATATAAATCCGCTTAAAGGAAACTAATATTGGTCAGCAAAATAGCGTCTCAAAGAAGCCAAAGCTTCCCAACTGAGCTCCCATACTAATCCTCTTAAGCCCACAGCGGTCACAATTACAACTATGTTGGTGGAACTAGCCTAGCCAGTAGTATATTCTTCTCCCTAGGCTCACTCACTATACTTTCTCAAATCCTTTCTTAGACTTATTCCATCACTACAACATATTCCTTCATCTTCCAATAAGTTTTCCTTTTACGAGAACGTCGCTTTTGAAAGAACGTAAAATGCAGTCAATAATATTGCATTAAATCTACTTAAAGATGTTGATGTAGATAAGTATAGTGCGAACCATAAATCAAACTAACATTACTCACAGTTTAATGTCAATAATTAGCCAAGAAAATAATATATTATGTTCTTTCAATGATACATTTTGTTTATATATATTATAATCAATGAAATACTTGATTATTAATACAATTATTATGAAAATATTCACAGACGTAATACAAATTATTGCCTGTTGATATTTTTTACAATACGTATCACTTCTATAAATATATTTAGGAGTAGGAGTAAACTGAAATTCATCACGATTTTTTTCGTATCAATGACAAAAAAATGAAACCAGAATCTATATTTTTTATCGAATTCAAATGATCTTTTATAAGGTCTCAAAATCATAATATTTTCTTTCTTTTTACTCATAAAAAAATTCAATTATAATCAGTCAATAATTTTATATATTATAATATTATTGGATATCAAAAGAAATAAAGTTAATATTCCAAATACATTGATCTTTGTTAAAAAAAAAACGATACGGAAGTAATATTACGGTGTATATAAAAAAACAACCATGTAAACCTGACGTTAGTCAGCGTCAAAAGAGAGGAAATTTTATAGTAAATTATTATTATTGTTCACTTTACAGTTCAACTCCTTACAACACAACCTCCTTTGATAGAAGAAAATTCATGTTTTCTTTTGTGAAGTTCTTATTTCTAGTAGAAATTACCACAGATGGGTGGTATGGTTTCGCTTCGATACAAAAGCTACAATATTTCAAAGATTCCTTTTAAGTATGTAAAATATAAGAAACTACCCACTTGAATTTCAGGAATGCTTATTATATCGAAGATAATTTATATTTATATAACATACGGTCTTGAAACCATGTCACTTACTGCCAGACGACTCCACAAAACTTAAATGTTCTCAACGAGCAATGGAAAGACAAGTGTTGGGCGTATCCTTGAGATTCCGAATAAGAATTGAGGAAATAAGATGCCGGTCAAAGGTCACAGAAATTGCAGAAAGAGTGGTAAGGCTAAAATGGCAATGGGAATGCTAATGTGGCAAGGTAGAGGGATAATAGATGGACCCCCAAAATTCTGAATTGGAGACCCTATCATTATGGAAGAAGTGTAGGGAGACCACAGAGGAGATGGCCTGATGATATTGTCGAACTGGAATGGGTGGAATAAGAGTGCCCAGAGAGAAAAATAGAGAGAAATGGAAAACCCAGGAAGAGGCCTATATCCAGCAGTGGAGTGAACGGGACTAAAAAGAAGAAGAAGAATAGATATAACCTTTTGACAAATAGGTATATCATATAACAAAGTGTCTAATACACGATACTTGGCATTATTATGTCATTTTTCCAAAATGCCAGGTAATTATTATTCAAAGGAATTGAGTTATATATTTTGGTACTTTTTATTTAATGATGGTTGGAAAAAAAGTTGTAGGCTGAAGTTTAAGGAGGTCAAGGCTTGATATTGGTTGAAGCGCCATTGGAAGAAAAAAAATGTTTTAGGAAAGAGGATGTGGTTATATTTGTTTCTTTCCTATATAAAATGAAGTCAAAATACTAAAATTAGAAGAAAATTTAAAATCTGATCATCGTTAAAAAATATGTATACAACTTTAGTATAGCAATCGACCATTTTTGAGAATTCAATATATTTTTTTATTGGTCTGTGATTTTAACAAATTAAAGGTATTTGGTATACTCAATATATTTAATTGGAAGAAATAATAATATTTTTCAATAGATATATAACGGTTTTTCTTTTATCAACAAAATTAAAGTGCTAATTATTGGCACAAAATAGGTGAATCGCTCATAATAAACAAAGTCATCAATGCATGATATAATATGAAATTCAACGGCATGAAAACAAAACCGCAATAATTGGAGTAGTTTTATAAAGTACCAGTTAACGATATTTATATAGGTATACTAATTAGTATATAAACTTTTCCGCACACAACCCATTTCGGTACAATTTCTCACACCAATAATTTCATTGAACTGGTAAACCGTCGCTTCGATTTCAAAATAACTAAATATTGAACTTTATGAGTGTTAACGAGATCACGTAACTGGAATAGAGTCCGCAAAACGATGCCAATTTGGTTTCTATCAGTACCAAAATTATGAATAGTGATATAATTAACAGGAAACTGTCTGATTTCACTGGAACTCGTCTAAACGTTAGCCACACTTTTACTTACATGATATAAATAATTTTGATTTATTGTAAGAGTAAAAAAATGGTCTTGTATTCATAATTTTCTTTAATATGATTTAATCTATGCAAGAACTTGTCAAATACACAAATGCACTAATAATCCAACAAGTTGACATATCACGAGCTTCAGTCATCCCTAACTTCCAGATCCTAATAATAATTAATACAGCCCTATCACAGCACCAATTTGGTTTTTTTGCTCCACAAATGTTTAACGACTTACTTATGGATGTAAAGAACAACAATACATATGTTCTAAAAATATAACAATGTGGATGCTAAGACATAAAATCGATGTCGACAGTTCTCTGATTCATGTAATCATACATATAATAATAGGTACCTACGTATACACTGTCATAATTATTGTAAACCTTATTTCTGTTTTAACTAGGTACTATATTTTTATTTTTTGGAGTTTTACTTCTTTATTTGATTGTTCTATAATTATTTTGTATTGTATAGTACCTTCCTTATTACGGGATATAGATATTATAGAACTCCATATTATAATTATATCCATGATATGGGTACTCGTGAGGGTTTTGATTTCGCCGATTGAACCAGACTAGCCCCCCTGATCACAGTTTGTTAACATTATTATTAAATTATAAATTATTTAATAAAAGGAAACAATTGAACAGAAATAATCATTTCAGTCCATTTTTCACGACTTATATAAATCATCTTGAAAACAATTGGTTTGGATAAAATTTATTAATCATTTTAATTAATTACATAGATAAAGAAATAAATGTTAGCTGAAATGTAGTAGTAGAAACATTTATTTAGATGTAAAAACATATATATATATATATATATATATATATATATATATATATATATATATATATATATATATATATATATATATATATATATATATATATATATATATATATATATATATATATATATATATATATATATATATATATATATATATATATATATATATATATATATATATATATATATATATATATATATATATATATATATATATATATATATATATATATATATATATATATATATATATATATATATATATATATATATATATATATATATATATATATATTTATATATATATATATATATATATATATATATATATATATATATATATATATATATATATATATATATATATATATATATATATATATATATATATATATATATATATATATATATATATATATATATATATATATATATATATATATATATATATATATATATATATATATATATATATATATATATATATATATATATATATATATATATATATATATATATATATATATATATATATATATATATATATATATATATATATATATATATATATATATAAAATAATATCTAGTTTAAACAAAAATACACAAATATGACTTTTAGATACAAATAATTATAGTAAGAGTATGATATTCAATTTTATAAACATCATGAAAAACTATGGAGAACATTAATAGGTACTGTTTAATGGTGTATTCAGCACTTAGCCTACTAAAGGTGATAAAGACTTGTGGTTTCTTTTATGTTTGGTGGTAAACTAGTATACATTTTGAGACCTTTATGATATAAACAATTTTGTGGGCATGTTTATCTCGTTTTTGTCTAAAATCCTGACATGCTCTCGTAGGTTAAGTGTGAACATTGACATTGAATATGACATTTTATTGCATATATTTTGGGAGCATATGTACCTATTATTTCTCGCGTTTGTAAATCAAAGTTAATGAATACGAAAAAAAATTACAGTCATATTTTGTACGTATGAATTTATTTATGAAAATATAAACTAATTTTATTGTTTTTAAATAAATATGTTGGAGATACATTTTAAGAGAAACTGGCGAAAGTCCATATTGCGTTCTATAGAGGTAATTTTATGTTGATAAAATTTTGAACGTAGCATTTTCTAGCTATGAACTAACGAGAATTGTATCAATAAAATTAATTGTGTTATTTCCTAAAAATCCTGGACAGCAATAAAGAGAAGGGAGACAGGTATCTATCTTTGTACAAAGTAAATATCTAGGTATGTACGTTCAATATACCTTCCAGACGTGGATATATTTTTAATGTTTCCTTTCATTCGTTTGTACTCACCAGACTGGGATAGAAACATTGGGAAGCCGTATTCGCACTAGTTTTCCCAATTTTACGTACCGTTAATGGTTTGCTAGAAAAAATAATACTCTATTCAAAGGGCATAAAAACAAAATCTACATATTATTAATATATTGCGTATATTACGAGATGTCCATGGGTTGAATCGATCGAAAAATTTGAACATGAACCTGACTTAATTGCCAGATAGCAATTTATTCAAACAAATGAGTGTTACCAAATACTAGCCCTGAAAAGCATAAAAATTGGCGGGAGAAATAATTTTTAATTTTTTTTTTAAATTATTTTATCCTCTATTGGGATCGAACGCAGGACGCCGATACAGAAGTGAACATATTGACAAAATTGTTTATACTCTTCACTTAAATGGAATAGTGGAGAGTTATGATTTCAAAAATTTTAAGCGTCATTTTCCAACGGGTATTGGGTATTTAGAGAGTGCAATTTATGAGTTTCGTCGTGATCTGTTTGTATGTATGGCGAACGCCGTATTCATTTTGAGTCCTCTCTACAGCCCAAAATATAAGTCCAATCGACTTCATATTATTAACATCATTTTAGGTGTAAAGTACATAGACCCAGAGAATAGTTTTCCAAAGACAAACGTTAATATCTTCCTTATGATTTCAAAATTTACGTTGTTTTTATTGTGTCCTCTCTATAGCCCAAACTATAAGTTCGATTGACTTTATATTAATATCATATAATATGTAAAGTACCAACTGGAAGAGAGACGCAGAGTGCAGGGAGGAATGGCGATGGATTCTGAAGGAGGCCAAGGCCCACAACGGGCTGTAGGGCCAATGATGATGATGAATATTTAAAGTCTATAAACTTAGAGCTGATTAGTTTTCCATAGATGTCCGTTAATTTCTTCTCTATGATTTCACCTATCTAAATTTTCAAAATGTTCTCACGGTCTGGAAAATTTATTTTTTACTTTGTTTGAACTTTTGATACAATAAAAATACATACTATAAAATGCATTCAGGGATTGTCAACCTCCAAAGATAAAAAATCTTTGGTCTGTTATATCAATGTTCAATAAATTGCATATTTGTAAGAAAAATGTATATATATATAACAGAAGTAAAATAGATTACAGAAGTAAAATAGAGTGGTCAACTTCATATTGATATTGTAAAATAGAGTGGTCAACTTCATATTGATATTGTAAAATAGAGTGGTCAACTTCATATTGATATTGTATTTGTCTCCATAGACAAGTGTATTTTTTAATCTCCACTACTATCTTCCTAAAGGGGAAGGCAGTGAGAAACGAACACCGCATTCTTTTATCTTGACACTTATCCACCGCCTCATCAACAATGATACACTGTCTCATGCATGTTCATTTTGCTAGCTATGCATTTTTTACATATATTTATTAACAGATATCACGTAGAAAGTGCATACTATGAGTTTCGTTACAATTTTTTTGTGTGTATGCTGTATTGTGAAAACTTTTGTCCTCTGGGAATCTAATATTTGTTTTAGACTCTTCTTTTTCTTCTTGTGTCATGTCAGGTCCCACGTTTTAGACTCTAATAGAAATGAACTTCATAAAATTGCATTCAGGGAAAATGAACCTTACGAGAACAAAAATGTACACTTACTTTGTTGTGGAGAGTTTAGCGCTGGCCACAACCCACTTGTTTTTAGATATATTACATGGAAAGTGAGTATAAATTTTGTCAGTTTATGTGGTTGCTCCCCAATAAGCTAGAAATAATGGAACCATTATATTGGGACCAGTCAAAAGTCAAAATTTTGCGTTTAAAAAAATATAATGCTATAATTTTAACGTATCATCATCTTGATATAGAAATTGTTGATACGTTTTAATTTTCTTATAATTTTTTTTTAATGATAAAAACAAACAAATCACAGGCTTTAAGATAGCACATTTTGTTTGCATGCATCCAGTTTCATGAGCAGAGCGATTTGTTTAGTAAGAAACTATGTAGGTAAAGTGACTGGGCGCCAAATTCCCTGAAGGCAGTCCTGACAAGTCCTGGCGCCATTCGCTAATGTTCCCTGAGACGGCTCGCCGCGGTTAGTGCTGATTAATTTTGCTAAGACTGGTTAGCAATGTTTTAAATTATACATAAGTTAGTAGATACTAGCTTTTATATTATCATGTAGAATTTTCATAATATCAATAGGTTATTATCAAAAGAGATGAGTGAATGTATTACATCCAGTAGTGGAGAGATGGCTGAGGAAGAAGAAGAGGAATTATTATATTCAATTACTGATAATTCACTTTTTTTTAATTCAAATTTGTACTTATATTTCTTTTTTATCTTGTTTTTTATCTCTATTTTATTATAAGTTAACTATTTTTATAAATTATGTTTATTTAAGATGATTATGAATATTTTTTAATAATTTTTTTTTTAGTTTTCCTTTACCATTTTTATTAATTAAGAAATAATAATATAATTTAAATTATTGACATGATTCTGAAAGGCGTTATAAAAATGTTATTTTATTTTTACTAATCGATATGAATATCCAATTTGTGTGTAGGAACAATATGCTACACTTTTTTTTCGCAATTTGTAAATGTAACTAAATAAAACTATTTACATGTAAATTTTTGAGATGTTGTTTATACTATCCACTTTTATATTCTCATTTTTTTTACTCGTCAATAATTTGTTAGTGGACAGGTATATAAAAAAAAAACGAATGGGTTGTGGCCAACGCTATATTCCTCACTACCAGGTCACCCCGCAAAGAATTAATATATTTGTATGGAAAATAATCAGCATTTTGAAAATAAAAATATAAATTTTTAAGATTGCCGAGCTTATGGTCACTTTGAAATATTTGATAGTTAAAAAAATTGAGAATCAGTATTCATAATATATCATTCAAAATCTGATTAGCTCTAAGCGATTTTTAGATAAAAAAATTTGAAAAGAATCGAATGGTTACTTTATTTTATAATCGATATAGTAAAATAAACACACTGTATATAGTACCTACATAGTACACAGATGCATTGTGATGGAAC
Organism: Molanna angustata; assembly: GCA_963576475.1. NCBI lineage: Eukaryota > Metazoa > Arthropoda > Insecta > Trichoptera > Molannidae > Molanna > Molanna angustata. The sequence goes on along the minus strand of OY754964.1, from coordinate 38,575,177 downwards.
TTTCAGAATACAATCTCAGCATGATACTAGTTGATAATCTGCAATAAAAGAAATAATCTTAAAAATTAGGAATTTTAATACATTTTAAGCGTTTTTATTCGACAATTTTTCAACAGGTATCACGTGATGTATAGTGTATAGGTAATATTAGTTTCGTCGTGATATTTTTCAATTGACTTCATATTGAATAAAGTGCAGTTTATATTGCTGATAATTTTTTATAGATATCTTGCATTCACTGTAATTTCATGTAAGAAAACATTCGAAATGCTATCTTTTTTTTTTTTTTTCTTTTTTTCCCCTTAGCGCTTTTGTCCCGTTTCTATCGGGGTACGCTTTGACCATGATCCTGGAATTGGCAAGTCTGGTTATTACATTGAAGCGACTGCCATCTGACCTTCGTAACCCTTAGAAAGGGGAACCAGACAAATTGGATCATGGCTACACATAGCTAGTGATATAAATCCGCACATAGATTTTTTGAAAATCCAGAGGTGCGTGCCCCGCCCGGATTCGAACCGTCGACCTTACGCATGTGAGGCGACAACCTTACCGCTGGGCTATCACCGCTTATTCGAAATGCTATCGCGTTTAGGAAAATTGAACATATTAATTTACGCCTCTTTTTTTCTGAAATGTTGGTACTTCTGTCAATAAAACACTTTTCAAAGTTAACTTTTGTATGTAATACATACTTCATTTAATACTCCATTCGCGCACCCACACTAATTCACACTTTTTATTGTCTTCATTAATTTGATATTAAGTATAGTACGTAAGAGGTACATGTCATATTTGTATTTGTACTTATTTACTTTTAATAATTGTATGCATGTACTGTGTGCTGTTCTTTGTAAAATATAATAAATAAATAAAATAAATAATAAGCCAAATTATTGAAATAAAATCCAATATTTATTCCAACCCACATTTTTCCTATCGAACCGTGTGTTTATTTTTTTATAATTGGTAACAGTTTAATGCAACATGGTGAATTGAAGCGTGAACATGATCGAATTTAAGGTTTCGCAGAATAAATTGACAGGTTAATAACATGCACGTCAGTAATAATATGTTACCGGCATGTGGGTGACATGAAACGTTTGCTACACTTGGTTATCTCAATGGGGTGAAAATGCAAGACATTCAGACTATATCTACCTACATAGGTACATAGAGGTATGTTTCTACAGTTCTCTATACATATAATATGTTCATATACTTATACACTCCGAATATTGAATAATATTACGAAACTGTTGTAGTTACGTAATTTATTATTCATAAAAAATATTCAAAAATTCTATCACATGTAATTTATAAGCGGTATCGGTTTATCGAAGACATTGCGAAAAAATTAAGCTGAACCAAGTTTATATATAAAATAGTTCGTAAAAGTAGATACAAAACCTTTTTTTATATTTCATAAATTAAGTCAATTTAAATGGTATTGTTTAAAAAATTGCTTAACGAAACGGTTATCCAGTGGTCGCGAGTTCGAATCCTGCCTCGACCGATTTCGTTCACTTATAGTACAAACATTTATGCTTAATTAATAAATGAGATTAAATCTTAAACAAGGACACATTCATTTAAAAAAAACAGTATTTTACACAATAATGAATATTGAAAAGCTTTGAGTTGGCTTGCCATCCCCATTCAAATTACTAAAAATATTTCAAATATTTTAGAATAATTCTCATCAGTATGAATGAAAGTCGTATATAATAAATTTATATTAATAGGTAATATTTTATAAATACTATAGAAACTACCGAATTATATTTCAGAAGATCAATTTAGATTTTATCTTCCAAAACACCATGTTGTACAACGACACTATATAAAACTTAACATTCTTTAAAATGTATTCTAAAACTAAAAGTGTGCACAAATAAACCTTTTTTTCGTAATATGACGAAAGTTTTTTTTTACAAATCGTGAAAAATAAAATCAATTTCCTGAAGTATTTTAAAAAAGGCTTAGAAAAATGATCCATGACAATGTCTTAAAAAAGAAGTCTATTAAGAAAGATATGGAAGCAACGAAGACATCCATTAAGTAGTTGTCCCACTAATCTTTTATTACTAGTAGTATGTAGGTATAGGAGGAAGTTAGCTATCGCGGTGGATTGTGTTTGTAGAGTGGATGATGGAAGGATGATTAAATCCATCGGGCCAAACCAATTGGGTTTAGACCCTTAAGTAGGAGTAGACATTGCCTAATGGACGAAGTAATAGCTAAGCTCGGGATAGGAGAAAATTAAGAGGATAAAACTATAGATTGCCGATCGTGGAAAAGCACAGTTATTAAGACGGGAGTTCACAATGTGGGGACAAGACGTGTTTATGACGTATTTCAATCAACGGAAAAGAGAATCGTACAAAATAAAGTTTTGAATTAAAACTGTTTATTTTATAGATTGAATATTTTTTACCCTCCACTGCTATGGAATAATGAAATCGTCATTCCCATTTTTTATATATAAAGTAGATTAAACTTATGTATCGTTAGAAATGTAAAGATCTATCTAAGTATTTCTATATGTAATTTATATCCCCCAACTCTATTAACACACAAGTGAATTGTGTTAGCCAAAAGTGAATATTGTATAAAATAAAAATATCATATTTTCATTATTTCCATTTCATATAACAAACGAGTGGGTTGTGGCCAACACTAAACTCCTCACTAAAAAGCCATTCTATAAAGTATTCAAATTTTGTATGGAAAATATTCAGCATCTTCATGAAATGAGTTTGATAAATTGTTTATTATTCAAATATTTTACTGTGAAAACTTGATAACTCTTCAATATCATTTTATAATAGTGATGTGCCTTTTTATCGATTTGAAAATAAAAATTTCAAATTTTGAATTTCCTGAGCTTTCACTTTGAAATATTTGACAGTTAAAAAAATGGAGAAGCACTATTCAGATATCCTTCAAAATCTAATGGGATCTGAAAAATCTGAAAAGAATCAAATGAGTACTTTAGTCTATAATCGATAAATTAAAATGAACACGCCGTACATAGCACACAGCACATAGGACACACATACACAGATACATTGTGATGAAACTTTCAGAATACAATCTCAGCATGATACTAGTTGATTATCAGCAATAAAAAAAATATCATTAAAAATTGCGAACTCATAACTCCCTACTTTATCCCCTTGAGTTAGTGAGGAGTTAAAACTGGGAAAGTACTCATTTGTGTCGGGCCTGGGTTACAAATAATCATTCTTATTTTAAAATCATAAGAACACTAAAACATATTTATAGAATAAACAACTTTTGAATTTCCTTTTGTAACAGAAATATGTAGTTTTCAAAATTAAACCATTCAAATATTCATTTGTCAATAATCATTGTTTTACTAAACCAACACATCCATATTATGACAAAACAAAATATATTCACGAGTAATTGGTTTTGACATAGGTATGGTATCTACTCAAAGCTTTCAATTGATTTTTCGATGTAAATCGGTAAGGTAGGTACCCACCCATGTAGTGCTGCAATACAAATGCATTTATTGAAATCACCCTCTACATTATTAAATGGTTTTATCGCGATGAATTCAACCGTGAATACATATTTGAATGATATTAAAAGAAATATGATATTCGTGCGATTGGTACATATAGTAGTTATTGGTAATAGGAAAGACAAAAGCCGAGCGGCCCACCATTGTATGGAGGCAAAATAGTTTTAAACATCCGCCCGTATTGGCGACGCAATTACCATGAAGAGCCCACGCTCAAATCCATTAACCAATCATTGTTAGGCGTACAAACAAAAGGGTTGCTTCTATACCAACCTATTCTCATAGGGATATTTGTATAGATTCAAAGCTGTTCCCATATTGCGTCAATTCTGATGAAATACATACATTCTCATAATAACATTTTCAGAAAATTTTACGAAAAATTATAAAATAAGTATTCTATGTAAATAGTTTGGGTGCAAGTACTTAATAGTTAAGGTATTCTGCTATTATTAATTTTCATTTTAAATGTTTTCATTCTCAAAAAAAATGTGTAAGAAGTTAACAGCCTTGTACCTACCAATGATTTGATTGCTGAAGAAACAACGCGTAATTACCTACTTAAAAAAAAGGAATCACAATATCCTAACCTAATTATATTTTTATTTTTATTTTTCTGGCAGTGGTTTATGATTGCAACGTATATTATATCTAACTCTATTATTTTATTACTAGTTGCATGTAACGCATGAGATCCAACTGTCGATGGCGATAGTATGTATGTATAATTGAAGAATACTTACCAAACTATGAACACTTAAACACAAATTGTAGGAAACAAAACGTGTGGGTATGTATGTCAGGATATGATAGTATGGAGATCACTCCTACTCAGAATTAATATGAAAACAGCATGATGGTATGTATGTATGTTTGGCGATTAAGTATCAAACTATTAAGTTGGAAAAGCCAGAAATCTCGCGTATCTTGGCTTGATACTTTGTCGATATGTTAAGAGAAATAAATTCTCTTGAACAAATCGACAGTTAGAATACAAAAATAATTTATTTGAAAAATATACTAGTATATTACGTACTTTAAACAAGCTTAAACATTTAAATCTTTTTTATTTTGTATTGCTTCTTGGGCACCTGACAGGTAGGTACTACGTCAAATATTAATTAAACACTCTCCCGATAACAAGTTGCCACATGCTGGAGACTGAAAACACAGTAGTTAAAAACTATGGCTAATGGTTTATACCTACGAAAAAAATATACTTAGGCAAAATGTTGGGTGGTCGTCAAATAGTCCTTGTCTATATTATTCTTTATTGTAGATATCTGTACAATAGTTCAATAATTGTATTATGTAGGTGTGAAATTGTAAATTCCGGTTCGGTTTGATTTCTATAGAAATGACCTATTCTAAAGGATCGTTGGAGCCTCCGCTAAACGATGTCCCGCACATGGCCTATATATGTAGTATTAACAGATCCAACCTCCCTCAGGTTTTATTGAAAGAAATATGTCAATATTTGCATGAAATTTTGTATCGGGTGGGAGTATGTAATTGATTGATCAAACATTTTTTACAACGCACCGACAAAGTTAATCTCCTTAACAATATTAATTACTTACATTTTTATTTTACAAAAGTCATTGTTACGTCATTGTCTTGTCATATTATGTTATAACATATTACAGATATTACACGAATTAAAATCTAAATTAATTTCTTGTAATAAAAAAAAAACAATGGATTAGTTTGTATTTGTTATAGATTTTTTTTTGTATAAAACACATAGATTACAAGTACACAAGCACTTTATTTGAACTGTCTGAGAATTATGACAAGAATATATAAAAGTATGAAGAATTATGACAAGAATAAATAAAAATATTGAGAATTATGACAAGAATAAATAAAAATATTGAAAATTATGAGAAGAATAAATAAAAATATGAAGTATAATGACAAGAATAAATAAAAACACTAATAATTATGACAAGAATAAATAAAAATATTGAGAATTTTCTAGAACGTCGACCTTCATGGCATAGTATCAGCATATCTGACTGCTGAGCCAAAGGTCCCGGGTTCGATTCCCGGTGGAGACACAGTTTTTAATTGTGTTTTCAGTCTAGATCTGTGAGACGATAAATATCCTAAGTCTCCAGAATGCGGCAACTTGTTATTGGGTGCGTGTTAAATTAATATTTGACATAGTACCTACCTGTTAGTTGCCCAAGAAGCAATGTAAAATAAAATTAAAATAAAAAATTATGAAGAGAATAAATAAAAATATTAAGAAATATGACAAGAATAAAATATATGCGAATGGAATGATAACAATTATAATAATAAAGAGAGTATATTGCCATATACCGATTTCTTCTAACTCACCAGTGTTTCCAATCCAGAGAAACAATATTTGCGTGAAAAATGAATTTAAATAAATTTCAACTCAAGATGCCCTCACAGACCGCAAACGACTTATCAACTGAATTCTATAAAAAGCAGAAAAATAGTTAAATTCCACTTATAATGAATAATTTGCCGCGATGGTATGTATGTATGTATAGTATTATGTATGTACGTAAAAATAATAAGTCGTACACTTAAAATCATTTGTTTATATCGGTTTTTTTCAAACTCAGGAATATTTTATTTTTATTATTAGGAAAAATTTCATAAATAAGTGAATTGCCTTAATCAAAATAAAAATAATAATTTCCGTTATTAATTTGAAATATTAGACTGCGGACGGTACAAAATTTGTTTTGTTTTGCATACGCTCATTTTATCCAGGTGAAAAATATTTAAATTTTGAAAAGTATTATGTGTATTTTCATAACAGAAATGAAAAATTCACGGCCATTAAAATCCATAGCTTTATCATGGTACGTTGATTTTAATTTAGTCACACAATTCCCACAACAGGAAATCATAATTTAAAAATTAAACCTCCCCATTGTTTGGTCTCTATACTTTGGGTTTTTGTTTTTGGCGCTGTACCCAACACGCATTGCTTTAAAACTGCATTGTTTATTTAAATGTGAACGTTTGTCATATTTATTAACGATAAAATTTAAGGAAAAAAGGCAGAGCTATTTAAGTCCACTGTTGCTTTGTGTGATTTCAGAAGGTTTGGTATAAAACTAGAGATAATGCACATTACACTTTTACCCGAAGTCACAGCGTATTTAATATTTTTGTAGAAAGTAAAAAAAATAACGTTACATTAGCAGTTTATGGAAAAATGAGATCAAATAAAAGTGTTTTTTTGCAAGTAGGTAATTATGCGTGTAATTATGCCAAGAATTAACTTTACTAATATAGAAACATTGGAATATCACTGTCAAGTATATTAAATACAATAATAAAAATCAAAAAATGACAAAGAACCTATCATTGCTTATTTTCAAATAACTGTTTGAAACATCTTTTGTTAACGAATTGCGATAAGATTATAATAATTCTGACACATGATATAAGGTATATCAAAGTGTGACAACTTATTTTTTGGGGTATGACTAATATTGACAAGGTTCTAATGTCAATCACTAAAAAAACTCTCCGAGATCGTGTTCGTAATGTTGAATTAAAAAAAAAACAGATGGAATAGAGGAGATCACGTAGCCAGAATGGACAGAGTTAGACTTGCGTATATAGCAGCAAACGAAATCCCTTCTGGTCGCCGTCTACCCGGAAGAACACCTAAGATATGGAAGGACAATTGATAGTTGAAGGATAGTCATAGAAGGCATAGATTTTGAATTACCAAAAGATCTACTAAACGAAGAAGACTAATATTTATATATTTAGACAGAATTAGATCTGAAGATAAAATTTAATAAATTATCTTAGAATTACCCAAGATTCAATGCATGAAATGACGATGGTCTCAACACATATATTTCACTATATTAAAAATCAATTTTATGAATCGATATACATATGTCTATCCACCGTTATGTTAAAATAAATGTCATGAAAGATAATTTATTATGTTCTATTTTACATCGTTTTGGTGATGTTTACAATACACGATTCACAACTTAAAGATCAGCAAAAATGTCAATCTTTGATATTTGAAAATTAATTGACAGTTTGTGTTTCACCCTCGATTTATTGAGAGACGGCGACATGAATTTACTAAAGGTCAGACATGACATATTGAGAACGCTACTACAGAACGATATACCTACATACTTACCAACATTATAATATATGTACACATATAGTAAGAAAATATTTGTCTCAATCAGATATAGGTAGCACTATTAACATATCAATTAATATACACTTTTTAGTTAAACTATTCCCAGTACGATAAAATCTTACTTATTCAGTGTTCGAACCGATATCGTATTTCAGAAACAAAAAAATATAACTTAATAACTTGGAAGGAATTGTTTATATTATGTAGTTACAAAAAGATAAATAAATATAATTATTATTTTTAGAACGATTTATCCATGAGCTATTATATTAACAGTCAACTACAATAGAACCTTAAATCCAACAAGCAAGTTCCCATGATTAGAATTCACAAGTGACAAATAAAAATATAAAATTATGTCGTCTAAGGGTATGGTTTGAATTTAATATAGTTCCAACATGATTACAGTAGATGATGAAAATAACGAAATTGTGAGGAAGTCAAATCACAAACTCACAAGGCAGCGGTCGTTGCCGGTTGTCTGAGAGACACTATTTGGAACAATAAACACATGCTAACAGATAGTCAAACTCGAATACATATATAAGACAGGTGTACGACCAATCATGACCTTTGAACTTGAAGTCAGAGCGGACACCGATAGAACAAAGAGTTTGAGATGAGAATCCTACTCTCCGTCGCAGAATACATCCTTATGAATGGAATTCGGAACACAGATATATGTAAGAAAGTTCTGCGACGTTAAGGATTATGTCAGATGGTGCAGGAGCCGAAGAAGATTCTGGAGGGAACACGTGGCGAGAACGGGAGACAACAGGTTACCCAAAATTATCTCCCAACAAATTAGTTTGGCAATCGATCACGAGTTAGACCACAAAAGAAATAGAGAGATAGCTGGACCTCGGCGTTACGGGAGGGGCTAGCGAGAGGAGCACACTTCCTGAAAAAAGAACACACTGAAAAAAAAGTAATGTTAATATTAACCGAACTATAGTGACTACAAAACAGTTCTTTTAGTGCTACTAAATATTTTTTACCCTGAGCTAAACACTACAGTCATAAATAGATTAACTTTTATTACTGATAACTGATAACAAAAGTTTGGCTAAAAACGCAGGTAGCCAGTTCGGTCGTCACAATTTTTTTTTCAGTGCAGGTTTCCAAAACCTACTACAAGAAGTAGAAACAGCAGAAATATCAAATCAATGTTCATGTTTAGTTTTCCTGCTTAAAAATTAAGATCTATAGGTACCTACTGTGCGCTAGTAAAAATAGGTTGTTTGAGCTAAGTTTATTTCTTGGCCCACATTTGCCGTCGATAAAGTACCCTTCAATGTACACATTCACGTCACATTTTCTGCGCTAGCTAAGGAAAACGTGCAGTACTTACTCATAAAATGCGTCGTGTGTAGGCTTCATTCAGATTCACGGCATCTGGAATGAGTTAATATTCCATTTAAATTCAAAAGTGGGTGAATAAAGTTGTTTATGTATTTGAACATTCATAAAATTTAATGTACCGTTCAATAAATTTGACCGAAAGCAGGGAAATGCTCGCGGGCTATGATAAGGTACCTTCCAACCACCACGAGCTGTATATTAGAAGCTTAGCCCCGCCGTTACCGTGTCGCGTTGGCTGTAGGTTACCATTGGAACTTCTCTTTAACTTCCCTCCGCTCCATTTACCTGCGTTTGATACCTGGAGAAAATTTGCGGTTCCCCAGAACGAACTGTGCAGAATTACTGGGAATTTTCCCGAAAAAACTCCAGAAAACGACTAAAGTTTTTGTCCGTGTGTGGATGTTGCGGAAACCAACTTAGACAATTTTAGTTTGAAAAAGAGACACAACCTCTTTGATGTGTATTAAAGTAGCAAAATATATCTATCGTGCAGTTTTTATTATGTGCATTTGAAATCGTTTATGAAAATCTCCTATTTTTGGTAAGTAGATATAATTAAATGTTTTTATATAAACCAATCTACAGTAATAATAATGTTAATTTGAAAGGACCACTGGATTACTAACCGCTAACCGCTCTGCCATCGACCCATTATATATTTCAGTCAGTCATTTTTTCCTACCCCGAATTTGTTAATAGTTTCAGTATTTATGTCGATAAAGAATCAAACAATTTAGTCTACACATAAAATTTACAACCCACCCTTAAAACATTTGTTTAATGGTTATCAAAGCATTGTTAATGAGTCATTAAAATGTGTTTCCCAAAATAATATGCAAGTTATACCAACGTTTGAGAATTATTTCCTTTTTAATAGATACCTACATACACCTGAACGACTATTGAGTTATAAGCACAAAACTTTGTAGCAAATTCCGTGGCTTGGTTATTATTGAAGACAAAACTTTTGTAAAGAGACAGATTACAAGCTCGACGCGCTTGTGAGTCTGAAATTGGATTTAATTTTATTTTGGTTTTGATGAGAAATTTCTTCTTATTAAGAACTTACTTTCAGAAACGTATCAAAGCCCTAATTCAAAAGAAAATATATTTCTTTCAAAGATATTTTCGAACATCATTTCCAAGACTTTCTTTTATCAGAATATTCTTATCAAAAAAATATATTAAAACGGGTGTTTCAATTGACATAAAGCCAAATTGAACGTGAATACATCGATGGATAATCCACTAATAAGAAAAAATGAATGATACTAAAATGAACACTTTTTTATTCGAAATTGATGTAGGTAGATTAAGTATCTATGATCGATTTAGAGTTGAAGTTTTTTTTTCGAAAATTGACAGTAAATTTGTTATATTGAATTGAAAACGAATTGATTTTTTTTGCAATTAAATGTTCAAAGAGATATCTTAAAATATTTATTAATTTGCGTTTAAGTGTTTATAGTTTGGTACGTATTTTTCAGTTATTTATACTATCGCTATCGACAGTTGTTTCTCACGTGTTACATGCAACTAGTTAAATTAAAACAAGCACAGTAAACTCTAATGATCAGACGCACAAAATTAAAAGAAAAATACTTGTCAATTTTGTTTACCTGCAGTGATTTTTGTTTCATGCAACAGAACAATAGGTACTCGAGTAATATACATTTTTCGATTACGTATAAAAATTGCTATTCAAATGCGAATACCGTTCACGATTGGGCTAAGTCACTGAAAAAATCATGAAGCATTGATTTTTTCGCATGAATTTTTTATGTCGGTTTTATGGCGTGGCGCCCTGGGACGATGTCATGAATTGGGTTTTTATTTTTCTGATGTATCATTCCTATCAAAAAATATATTTATGATTCATAAAACCGTCATCGTGAACTTTAGTTCAACCCCACGTCAGAATTCAGGAACAAAACTGTGAAGCGTGTAGACGGAACATCGTCCGATGTCAGAGCACAATAATATCAGCGTCATTAGCTCCGATTATCGGACTATAGTATGTGTGCTGTTACCCTTTCAGACCCACCGGAGTACATATTACGGTCGATGTAATAACAGAATTAGACCTTTGTATGCAAACGGAGAAAATTAAACAGAAATATTGACTATATTATTTTTAATTTGTACCATTAACAATTGTTTTGTTCACGTTGGCCACATTCCTTTCCTTCTGTTTTATTTTTCTAACGACGCACGTTTGTATTTTAGCTCACAACAAAATGCAAAAGAAACATTGATTTGTTTACATTTATGTCGCCTCTATTGGATTTTACTCCATGTAGAAAAATTAAAAGCGTTATTTTTCTTTTCAACGCAATGCTATTTCTGCAATTGATTTTTGCTGTTATTAGGCTTGCGCTTGTCGTTTAAAGAAAACATTACGCAGTATAAATATAGGAACGTTCTACATAAATGTTATACAATAAAAAATATAACCCGATTCTTAATTGGCTAAATTTACGCTAGGAAAATTGAGATTTATCCAAACAATGAAACATTCGTAAGGTAGAGTTAGTTTTCATAAAGGTAAGATTTATAAATCTTTTCTATTTTTTTTTCTATAGTTTTAATTCATAGTGTTATACAGTTACAACATAAACATTTACAATATATTATTCACATATTGTATTTTGAACAGAAATAATTCCTTGTTTCTTGTACAAGAAGTTACTTCTTTTTGATGTCTGGTCTCAAAATCCTAACAAGTGTTCACGTTTTGGGTAGGTATATAAAATAAAACGTTTTCATGAAATATGTCGGGTAACCTAGAAAAGAGTTAGCAAGTAAGTAGGTAGGTACATTATAGGGCGAGTTAAAAAGGCCGACATTAAATCTTCCTTTCACAATTTATTCTTGACGATGAATTATTGTAAGTGTTGAACCTTGTTTTTGGATTCACCTGAGAGAGCTGGTGTAAATAACAGTGATATATTCGCTGTAATATAAGAGATATATTATTTGCATATTTCACTAAGAACGACTATTTGAATACATGTCGCGTAAAGGATCATCACTCAATATAAACTCTTCGTTTAATAGCAATTTTGCACATCATTGTACGCGAAGGTTAAACGTGTGATAGTTCATAGAGATAATTGGTGTTTATTCCAAGAATAATTCTGAAATGTCACACTGTGAAAATAATGTAAAAAAACGACATAAATGTTTTTTTTAAATACTACCGTTTTTTAATTGTAAATAATTATTAAGTTTTTATTCTATCAAATCTTTTAAGCGTTGATAAATAATTAAAACGGTATTGAAATTACCCATGTTTCAGATTGTAAAAAAAACTCTGAAATATCTGTAATTATAAAGGTTGAATTCTAGTTTATTCAAGAGATAGATTTACTTTGATTCAAATTTTCTTTAAATATACATAAGTACCTATTTCATATTCGTTATGAATGAAATCTTAAATGCTGAAACTGATGTTTAACCACAAGGTATCTTATTTAATTACCGTGGTTGATCAATAACTATTTGATGGAGAACTGCTAAATATTTATTTTCGTATTTCCAAAATTTTAGTAGTTACATTTTGACTTGATTATTTTGTACATCTAATATAGAGTAGAAAATGATCGCTGAAGACCTAGTGGAATGGAGCAAGAGATGCATCGCTTTTTGCCAACCAATCTCAACCTACCAACCAACCAACGGAAGTAAAATAAAAATGTATAAAATTTTTGATTTTGACTTACTAAATATAATACTTTTCAAATCTATTGATGTTTTCTTACAACCCTATTTAACTTTCTTAGGCCATAATATTTTTTCATAAGAAAATGTGAGAAAGACAAGTGAGTTAATATAATGTTAACACATACATGTTTTGCACTACACAACTACATGTACAATGGGGTGGTGCGGTTAAATCAACTAGAAACAAAATTGAGACTTGTAACTGATTTAAGAATTAAATAATTTCAGAGAACATTTAAAAATAAAGAAGATTTAAAAATAATATTGACTAATGTTGTAAAATATATTAGTTATAATTCTGTATATATAATTTTTAATTATTTCTTTTGTTTTTAAATGTCTCCTTTACACACAAGTGCTTACATGCTGGTAAAGGGCATTATGCTATTTTATTAATGTGTATTATTTGTTTGTATAGGTATTATGATTGTATATTTTGAATATATATTTTATTGAAGTTTATGTAAATAAATTTAAAAAAATCATTTAGGGTCGTATTACGAGGGTTATTTAAGAAGGAGCCTGCTGCCAACGTACCAATTCTTTCAATTTAAAAAAAAAACATACATAAATATTCCTTATTTTTTTAATTATGTTCTCTATATATTCTTGTAGAAAAATAATAAGCATACCTCGTTTTTTTCAAATTTATCTTATATTTATAAAAATACTATGAGGCGTAGAGCTAAATTTATATATTTTTTTAAATTAAAGAAGACAAAAAAATATCTGGAAAAATATGTCGTGACATGTGCATTAATGCTTCAAGTTAAGTAAAGAAACTAAAAAAATACATTGCTCTACGCTTTATAGTTTTTTAAAAATATAAGATAAATGTTGAAAATTGGGGTATGCTATTATTTTTCTACAAGAATTTATACAGAACATTATCAAAAAGTTAAGGAATGTTTTTCTTTATTAATATCCAATATATCTAAGTTATTTTTTATCAAAACGATTTGATTAGTAATAATTAAAAAATAGGTACGCTGGCAAAAAGTTGAAGTACCGTAAGTAGTATTCTCGCAGTACAGAAACATATATTTTTCTTAAATAACTCCCGTAATACGACCCTTATTAATAGTAACTCTGATTTAAAGATTTCACTCAATGAAACCAATCCATATTGGTCGTATGCAATATCTGTAGGTACATAGCATCAGCTCTTGTGCGGTGCGGTGCGGTGCGGCTTATGTTATTGGCAATTTGGTGCAATTTATCGTGTCACTTTCAACTTGTTTCATCCCACAACAGTATATAAAGTGCATTTAAATTACCCACCATAGCCACTTCTTATGCTATAAGTTGACCGCTGCTTCAAAAATACTGAAGACTCCTACACTCCAGCTGGTACCTACCTACCAATGATGTTTTGAGACGAATCAGTTAACCTTACTGTAACAACTTGTGATATTGTTATTGTTCATATAATATATACAATATACATATGTACCTATAGTAAATGCAACATCATAAAATGAGAAATAAATAAAATAAAATTTTAGACGTTTTTGTTAATATCCTGTATCTTTTATAAATAAATTACTGTTTATGTAAATAATAACATAAGATGGGTATTGGTATAGCGGTTAGCGCGCTCGGGTAGATTTCGTTCACCAATAGCACATGCTTATTTAGAGAATGTATGAGGATCTATGTGTTTTTTTATATATTTCCCACGACCATGCGGCATTATGATTTTTGATCGAATTTGTTCCACGACACGTCGAAAAAATATAAAATATTGATAAAAACTAGAATATTTTTTTCTTGGATAAAAAAATATATCCAAATCACCTGCATTATACACCGAAGACATGGTATAAGTACCTATATTAAAAAGTTTTTTTCCTAAGTAACTCAATTATACCATAATAGTAACTGTCATACAATATTGAAACGATTTGTAACTTAAAGAGACGATATTCAGTCTAAAATTTATGGGAAACATGCATGTTATTTGTCATAAAAATTTTAAATGATTTATTGTAAAAATGTTAAATGTGTTCAATGTAATGAATGTAGGTATTATCTTGGATTGGACATGTTGTCAGATCAAGGGAAGAAAGAGCCACAAAACGAATTCTGCAAAATAACGCTGTAGGCAAGAGACCCTTGGGAAGACCAAGGCAGAGATTGATGGCCAATTTTTCCCGAGATCAGAACGTGCTGAATGCTTGTGATGACTGGGAGTCCACTGCAGCTGACAGTAAGGCATGGAAAGCTATTGTTCAGGAGGCTAAAGCTCTACAGAAGTTGTATGGCCATCGGAAGTAAGTAAGTATGTAAGTAATGAAGTAAGTAAGTAATGGAGACGTTTAAATGTTTAATTATTTTTTACTAGATTCAAGATATATTTAGAAAGTAACTGAGTAAGATTTTTTTTAAATCAATAGGTACAGTGATGTGTCATCTCTCCACACATAAAAAGAGAGAAATTTAAAAAAAAAATCCAATGTCTATTGAAATATCGTAAGTTTGTAAGGCACCTATTTCTATTTAATTTTGATAATATGTAAATTTTGTTTTTTTTTCTGGTTAATGTATTATATTGACTAGTAAAACCCGACAGACGTTGTCCTGCCTGTGTATAATTATTTGGTTGAACTGTATGTTTAATTGTATTTTAAAGATTTTGATCTAGAATTTCTAATTAATATTTCTTCTTTTCAGTCCCTTCAGTCCGATCCGTCCATTCAGAGAAAAAAAAATCGAATGACATTTATGATTGTATTCCTATGTCGATCATTTTCAATAAATTCCCCTGTGAGATATTAAATAAATAATTAAATAGTCGGTGTTCCCCTCTGGAGAAAACCACGTCAAACGCATGGACGACACTAAAATTGTCAATATTATAATGACAGAAATAGCCAACAACAGAAGACTACGAAGAGATGGAGATATGGTTGGTTCTCCTTCTCCCAGGGCTGTGTTCAGACTGTTCAGATTCAACGCTCGACGTCGGGCGTCGAATGTTCCTGAAGTTGCAGATTATGGCGTTTTTCATACCAATCTTATTTGAACGCTTTCGAGCGGCGTTTCAATCTGAACGTTGCATCGGGTGATTTAAATGTCATTTATCATACATATCTCTTTTTAGGTTATATTTTCATCGAAAGACAAAAATTGGGCAGTGGTGAAAATAATGATCTCTGACCTTTTATTGGAAATTGTTGAATGATATTTTTACTAAATAACCTCTTTGTGAATGCATATTGTCATCATAAATAATGTCAATTGATGACAACTGACATATTAAAATATACATGAAGACAACTGACATATTAGATAGTATAAAATAAAAATAAATATATTAGATACCACAGAAACAAATAGAAGTCATCATTCCACAGATAAAATAGAAGTCTACATATACTATAACTGTCAGAGCGTTTTTCACCCGACAACTTTAATGAGTGTTTGGTGCGTACATTCGACGTTCAATTTGAATGCCACAGAGTGTCTTTCGAGCGTCTGTTTCCGGTCATTATGAACGGCTTGGAGCGTTCACTAAGCGCGCTCTGCGTTCGTTGTGATCGCAACCCAGGATTATTCATCTTCATAGGTCTAATGACTTTATGTATATAATTTAGACAACACACCCTAAAATAAGGGTGAACTAAATACAGTGCCAAATGAAACCTAAAAGAAAAAAATCAGCGCTATAAGTGCTTTTGATAATCCGATCGAATCTGTATACTTTGGTATGCAAATCCACCATACTTCATATATATATAATATAAAATCTCTAACATTTTCTCTCC
The DNA here is from genome assembly GCA_963576475.1 of Molanna angustata. Classification (NCBI taxonomy): domain Eukaryota; kingdom Metazoa; phylum Arthropoda; class Insecta; order Trichoptera; family Molannidae; genus Molanna; species Molanna angustata. Next base: position 38,558,607 of record OY754964.1, on the reverse strand, counting down.
ATTATCACACACTATTGAAGAGTATAAATGAATTTTTCTTTGTGTGCGAAGAAATCTATTGAGACACAGGTAATAATACCGCTACATATGAATAATGTGTATAGAAAATGATTTCAAAAATTATTGCGTTGTATGTGAGTTAGTAGGTATGTAAGATCTATGAACGATGGGTGTATTGCTTGAGGCGTAGAAGTCGCATCCAGTCAGCAGTAGGATATTGCAGAAAGCCAGAATGTATTATATGTAATGTGCAACGCTTTTGAAATCAGTTAAAGGCTTGTTACTACTTCTCCATATCATTACCATATAGTCACTGTCCTGTGTAATTGCATTCCTGGCGTCTAACTACCATACACGCTGCGGAATATTGGAAAATTCCCTTTACTTGACACCAAATCACAGACGTGTGGAGAGAGAAGTCAAACTTGCCACGTAATATATACATATTTAGTTACACATATTTATATAACTACAGATACAACCCTCAAAGGTATAATTTTCCTAAAATTTGTCTATTTTGGTTTCAACTGTTTAATTAAAAAAAATCCTTTGAAAATATTTTTAAATACCCACGAAGGATAAATATTTCTTATAAATATATTGTTGGATGAGTCCATAGCATTAAATTCATTGTCATTGAGTTGGTATAAGTCAATTTTATTTATACAAGTAATTTTTATACCTAGTTTATGTGTAGGTAATATTATGTAGGTGCATATATGTGTGTATTTGAATCTAGGTATGCAGGTATAATATAAAAATACACATAAAAATTCATTAGAATGGCATGTTATTTCGAAAATGTTTTTATCTAGATTATTGATCTGTGGTTAAACTCATATTTGTGCTTATGGCCTAAGTGATGAAGTTAAATCATCTCAATCCATACAAATATTTAAAGGTATGTAAACTAAAAAAAACATATCTGTCAAATTGTTCCTAAGTATTCCTTCTATATCCTTCCGTACCTACCCTTCTTCATTCCCTCATTGCTATTATCAGTGTTATTATTATTATTCCTCTACTCTTTTTTCTTTTTTCTTTATTCTCACTAAATACCAATAAATCAATTACCAATAAACATAAATACTATTGTACCAATTTAACTTTAGAGACTTTACATTGCTCGGATTGGTTAGAAGAAATTGTCTTATGGCAATAAACCCACCTTCATGCAGTTGTACATAAAAATTATAAATAAATAAATTTGCAAAATTACATAGTCTAACAAATATTCTAAGGTAGAGGCGTTTAGTTTAAACCCACCTGAAGAAGAGAACGGTAGTTCTTGAAACTAGTGGAATAAAAATAAATAAGTGGAAATAAACAAAGTTATATGGTTATTTTGATAATTTACATAGCCTAACATTTGTAAAGGAACTACAAAATATTTACTTGTACCAATACTCATTTTTAAGGCCTAATATAGTATTATGTATTTAGGTACCTACTTACTAATATATTTTAGTTGTTGTTTTTAAATACAGTAAAACGGTGATTGTTAAAATAGATAGCTTCACCATTTAAAATAAGATACAATGTTTATTATCGCTTCTTGCGCTACCACTATGCGATGCTTGAAAATGAGAAGCATCTCCCACGGAAGTATGAGGTTCACTCGAAGCGCGTGGCAGTTAAATTAATTGTAAGCGGCTGTATAGTTTTAGCTGCAAGCATTTAGTCCCATTTTCACGGTTATTTCAGAAATACCAACCGAATGCTTCCGTCCTCTGTTTTCGGCGGCTAGTTCTCCATCCAGGAATGAGACAGACAACGCTCAGATTATAGACAGCGTTCCGTTCTATGAATACTGCTCATTCTTTACCACTAATGGAACCGCATAGGAACTCAAACAAACGCAATTTGAGTGGTTCTCTAGTAGTGGTGTTGTAGTGCAAGTGTTGATGGTTCTGCATATCCCCGCAGATTTCGCTACAATCGGGTGACCCGAACCGGAACGCGATGGCAAACGTCAATACAAGAAATGAATGAATAATTAACGCGATTGAAATGAAAGACCATCCGAAAAAATACATAGTCTTACGATTTCTGGGTTAGTATCGTTGTCTTTTATAACACAATTGGTTCCTTAGTGCTGGGTTTAATCTAAAGAAACATCACGTATTACGCAACATAACTCCTGATCTTTTTTTTCATTTTTCTTACCAATTGTCCGACAAAATGGGGCGGTTTGTTTTCTGCTGCTCCAATGTTCTCTGTTCTGCGCATCCTTTAAGGGTAATTCCGGTTGCAGTAAATAAATGTGTTTTTATTTATTTGATTTAATTTATTAATAAATAGTACATAAAAATATATAATTATCGACCTCACTGGGGCTTTTTTTATCGAGGGCGAGAATTTTACATTAAGTAAGGACAGTTAAAACACTTCAAAACAAGTTGTAGTTAGATCCAGTTGGGCACCTATACAATTAACAAAATCATTTACAAAATTAATCTCTTGTATGACTCATCGATTCCGATATATATATATAAGTCAGTCATTTACTGTCTTCTTGAGCGAAACCAATTCCATATCCTTGGAATATATTGTTCCATTGAAGTTTATTTTTTAATGCAAAAATAAAAACCTAAATGTTTGCATTATTATTTGGTAAGGAAAATTTTCCTTTAGATATAATTATTAATGATGAGATAATACCTATAGCAATTATTTGTACCTACGAAATATCAGTTGGAGTATTATTTGTACCTACGAAATATCAGTTGGAGTACGAGCAGGTCAAGCCTATAACCACCCCATAAATTATTTTTTGAATTATTAAATTAATTGTTATATAGGTACACTATATAAATAATTAAATTGAATTATCGTGATGGTTGAAGTCTACATTAAACAGTAGTGAAGTAATTGTGGGAACGCCATTAGTTTGATACAGCTTCAGTTACCAAGGAAGTGAGTTGAGGGAGTTTGGGAAGGAAACACCTTACCTGATGGTTTACGTGAAACGTCACTACTAAAACCTGGAAATCTTAATTCCTTGGAATCCCAACTGGATAACTTTACTATTCTACTTTACTTATGTAAGAAGGAACGTTGCAAAGTGTATTACACAACTAGAAAATGTATCTTCCTACTTCTGCTGAAATATATATACGTATCTACACGATTAATTCATGAGAGTTCTGTTAATTAGGCAGGTGGATACTTACCTTACATCTCAATTGAGATGAAATCAGATCAGTAATTTTTCTAAAGGATAGGTAATCCAGAATATCTGAAACCCACAGCGAACTTCATCAGCTAGCGTTCACGATCATTTTATTGTAAACAAAATACATATATATTTTAATTATGAAAATTTTGGTACATGTAATATTACTTTAAACAGTGTATAAGATTATTTTGGTGTTTTTTGATGGTACCAACTGATATTGTAAAGCTTCATATCAGGGTTTCATAAAGTCAAATCACTGATGTATTTCTCATAAACAAAAACATCTTTTCACAGGAGAGCTGATTAGGCCCTTATCAACTAATATCAGTAAATCATTGATTGTCGTCACCAGTGATTTTTACTATCCACACTAGTCATGATTTCACAATTTTAAGCGTATTTTTTTACATCAATTTCTCAACCCTGTAAATTGGTATAAATATAGATAAATACAAAATCTCAAATTTGTTTTTTTTTTCAAATAAATTCTAGAGCTTTCGAACATTTTTTATAAAGAAAATAATTTTTTTTATGATAAATTTATGTGTTTAATTGCCTATATTTCCAAAGTTTTTAAAAATATCGAAAAAGCCGAAACACCCCAACTAGATAATTTAATTTGCTATAAAAATAACAGCGTTGTAATAGTACATTTCGAACTTTTTTAAACAATTTTTCAAAAAATTGAATTTAGTGACGATATCGCTTCATACAATTTGTAAGGCAGTAAACAATATACAATATCTCACTCAATAGTTTGATACCTACTTAATCTACATACATAGTTACATCATGCTGTTTTCATAATCTGGGTAGGAAAAAAAGACTGAACTCCATACTATCCTATTCTGACATATATACCAACATGTTTTTATTTAGGAAACCAAATATCTTAAAATATTTATTAATGTGTGTTTAAGTGTTTATAGTTTGGTAGGTACGTATTCTTCAATTATGCATATTATCGCCATCGGCAGTTGGATCTCAAGTGTTATTTGCAACTAGTTTATTAAAAATTATAAACTAAAGAAGATTTATTTTGTCTAAGTATCCCAATAAATAACAACAAAGTGTACAAAAATGCAAAATAAACATGTCATATAACATGAAAATAAGTTGTTTAATGTTATGTGATATGAAAAAACAGGGGGAGTTTTCAATTACATATATGTGTAATTTGATGTACAATATGTAAGTAGGTATGATATGTATATCCTGGTACACGTCATGTCGATTCCGTCATACAATATGGGCGACCGGAAGTGTGCGTAGATAGGTTTTATTAGGGGAAGATTTTCATGCAAAAATGCTTGAATCAGAATACATTATACTGTTTTTAAATCGGAATTTTCCAAGCGTTTTACGGAAAATCGTTTTAATAAATTCTGTTTTGTTAAAGCCTTTGTGAATTATTATTATTAATGTCAATATCTTTTAACTCTCTCAAATTAGATTATTTTGATTTTAAATGCTATTATAAAAAAATATCAACAACAATAAAAATATGGAGTTGCTGTAACTATAGCGCGCAAATACTGTTTGTCTATTGGCGTATTAAAATAATAATTGAGAACCAATCACAGTCACTTCAAAACCGTTATTTATAACGCTATAAAAATTCACAACATGTTTCGATGAAAAGAAGAGTATGATAATATGCAAATTGTGCAAGTATCCGTGTACCTAGTCGTAGCAGTTGTGTCTACGAGGAATGAATACAAGAAATTGCCCATTTACATGTGACTGCTTGTATGTAGCTTCATACATACATCTGTTTGTACCTACACAATATAATAATGCATTGTATCGTATTATTTGCCAGATTTCTTAACATTCTCAAGACTCCGATACAATATTTCTATTACACAAGCACAAGGATACGAGAATGTCGGGACATCTATATAATAAATCATAATTTCATTTAAGCAAGCGTGTGAATAAATTGCATCACCCTCCACACAGTTTCAAGGACTAGAAACATTTCAAATACCTATTCACTATTTTGATATGTCATTTTAAATAAAATTTTAACGCGACCTGAAACAAAAATGTTGGTACAGTTTTCAGTGTGGAGTAAAATTAAAAATTATATGAAGCTCTTGTTGTAAAATTTACAAAATTATTTTACAACAAGCGAGTTGTAAAATTTACAAAATCTATAAAATTTACAGCAAGATAGAATACATAATTATTAATAACGTCATTTATTTATTGAAAACTAATCGACCTTAATATTCGGTACTATCCACACCACCCGTTATGCTTATTTTTATTTTTTTATTTTTTTTTTATTTTATTTTATATAGCTTCTCGGGAAACTAACAGGTACGATGTCAAATAATTATTTAACACGCACCCAATAACAAGTTGCCACATTCTGGAGACATACGATATTTATCGTCTCACAGATCCAGACTGAAAACACAATTTTAAAAACTGTGTCTCCACCGGGAATCGAACCCGGGAGCCTTGGATCAGCAGTCAGATATCCAACCAACTGAGCCACGAAGGCCGACAGAATCGACAGGCCGCTTATGGGGACTGTAAATAAATACAAATATTTAAACTAGCTTTTTATTTCCAGCGCTGTTTTGGAAGTGAAGCAATATGCTAGCTCATCAAGAAAATCGATTTGGAAAATCGATTTTTTAACTATATTTTTAATTAATTTTTCTTATGATAAATTCTTAACTAATTTTTTTTTTTTTTAAATCAGTCCACTCCCGTTCCTCTCTCCGTCCCTTCCCTTCAGTTCTTCCTGTCCCGTGAAACGTGGGTTGAATGTATAGTAAAAAGTGTAGTGTTAGCCGCAACATATTTGAATTTTATTTTCAAAAGTAGTAAGCGATGTCAATTTAATTCTTAACATGGTGTTTTTTTTATTTGATTATATATAAGGTATAATATATTTTTTTATCCTGACCATTTTTTTCTGACGATTTTCAGCATAGAGCGATACCGGTGAACGAGAGTCGCGTTTGCGAAAAATTTAAATAGAAATTAAAATAATCCTTTTTTTTCACAATTCTAGTTGTTCTAAGTTATAATTGAAAAAAATATTTTATTCGGGTAAATACTTACTCACTTATTTTGGTTTTTGAGTAAACAAATTTTTACTCTTTTGAGTAAATAAATTTTTACTTACTAATTTATCTTTTCATTCGTTGAAATTTTTTTAACAAAAATTGTCGGAAAAATGAAAAATAACAACAAAAAAAACATTTAAAAGTTGATATTTTATTTGTCTAATTGAATCTCTGCTTGTCAATTATGCAATATGTAAAGTAGTATTCGTTTAAAACAATCTTGGTTTTGATTGATGCTCGGCCAAAAAAATTGCCACATACATACATATCTTCATATTAATCATTAAAATACTATGGTGGGGATAAAAGGATTAATTAATGAATATATAAATCATTAACTTATTTCTAGAAAAAAAATCCTGAAATATATTTTCTTAATTCCCATAGTTTAGTAGTGGTGGAGAGTTTAATAGTAATGCACATTTTAAATTAACAAATACATAATATGTAGGAACGTTTTAAAGATATAAAATAATTTAACTACTGCTTAGATTCAGAGATCATCAAACAGAACATCTAAAATAAAATGGTAGTTAACCAAAGACGTAGTATCTAAAAAACAGAATTTTTTATTTTCCAATCCTATTAAGCTTTATGTAGGTACGAGCTTCGTTCTTTAAAACACTTAGGAAGGAACAATATATGTAATATAGTATTTTATATTTCCTTACTTTCCCAACCGTCAAAACACATAAGATGGAACTTGTTGCTATAATATTTCTTGCAGGTGACAACACAATGACTATCCAAGCATCTGTCACAACCATTGCATTAGAAAACCAACAGGATACTGGAAGTTTTTTCACGAAGAATATTCACATTCTTATCTTTTTTCCTGCGTTATTCAACTGTGGAAAAATTCAACGCCCTGTGATAAATAATAAAAAAAATTTTGCTGTTTTTTTAAATCAATATTGAACGACATCGATCATATAAAGGGATGCTTTGTAAACATAAAAAATATCGATTGAATCAAGACAAAAAAATGGGGTAGGTTTATCTGATTAAATAGAATCGAATTATTTCATTCTCTAGCAATTTAACAACAATAAGTGTGTTAGTAAAAAAATGTAAAGAAATTTTAATTAAATAATTTATTAGGTTAACCATGTTAGGACCTTGTAAATTATACCATACCATACCATGACGCCCTTTCCCTATTTGGGGTATGCAGAGAGAACCGTACGCCAGACTTCTATCTCTTGACATACATTTCTCGCTTCGTTCACGTCCATGCATCTTCTCATACACGCTCTTCTGTTATTCTTACTTCTAACGTCTCCATCTTTCATTATTCAATTAAGGTGATCGTGCCAAATTTTCCTTGGCCGACCTCTACTTTTCGTTCCTCTTTTATGAGCCTAATATACTTTTTTTATCAGCCGGTCATCACTCATTCTTCTTATGTGGCCAAACCACCTTAGGGCATTTATTTTCATCTTACTTACGATATCTCTTTCAATCATACATTCACATTTTAAATTATAGAAATAAATTATTAAAACTTACAATTTTATTCCATATTATCATGGAGATCCACAGTATGCTGTCTCAATTCCAAACATCAAAGAAACAAAAATTGTATTTAATTTATTATAATATTATGAAAAATAATAAACGTTTATATAAAAAACATGTCTACATTGTACTTTCACTCTTTTACATAATAATAAGTTTTCGGGTTTACCGTAGCCGGATAATCGAAAATACAACAGCTAAAATAATATCTTACATAGTTCAGCAAAGAGGTTCACCATTCTGAATGTAGTGCCATTTTAGATGTGTGGAGATACTCGCATGTGTTATGTTTCCTTTTTTAAAGTAGTTCACACCCGCACACCCATCGTTGATTACCCCACATTGCGGAATATGCCGTGGTGGTATGTATTTATGTTTAATAAACATGTATTTTAAATCGACAGTATTATTAAATAACTCAAATAGACAATAAATTAAGGTTCAGAATGATAATAGAATGAAATATAATTTCCTTATATACATGAAAATATTATGTTTCTTGTTTCATGCTAACGTATTGTTTAATTTGGTATCCAAATATTTTACCTGTTTATTGCCCTACTGCTTGCTAACAAATTTAACCCAGAAAAACACTAAAGGAACCGAATGTGCAAACTTTGTACTTACCTCTTTAGTGTTACACTGTATGAGTCAAACCGAACCCTTATAGACAATGTTTACCGTGTTTTTCAGTTTTTTTGTGAACTTTACTTATAAGTGTGTTTAATATCACATGAGGTTTATTTTTATTTAGATGGTTAGTAGAGATTAGTAGAAATGAATATACATAACGGCAAGTCGTTAAAAAAACGGTAAATTGTATGAAACAAAAATAAAAAGATAGACTTGATAATATATTTTATGATCAAATGAGGAAAATATAGATTTGTGGTAGGGAAATGTTAATAAAATTTATTTAAAATTTAATAAATGTTAATAAAATAAAACTTTATTTCCTACTGAATATAATACAACAATATATTTTATGGATGAAACTAGGAAAATACAACTTTGTGGTAGGTATATATATATGTTAATAAGATTTACCTTGAAGAAAAATAAAATGCAACCCTATAACTAGATACAGTATAAAAATATATTTTATGGTCAAATGAGGAAAATATATCATTGTGGTAAGTACATGATAATAAAGTATACCTCTAACAACAAATATAATAAGAGCCGGGTAATCGAAAATACAACAGGCAACAATAACATCTCACATAGTTCAGCAATGAGGTTCACCATCACACATTCTGAATGCAGTGCCAATTTTGGTGAAACGAGACTGGTGTGTGGGTATACATAGATGTGTTGTTCTCCCTTTTATTAGGCAATGCACACCCGCACACCTTTCGCTGGTTACCCCACATTGTGGGATATGCCGTGATGGTATGAATGAATGAATAACAACAAATAAAATGTAATCTAATCACTGGATACAGTAGGTTCAAAAATATGTTTTAGGATACCGGTAGGGAGATTCATAAATAATCGTCAGCGAGATTGTAAAAAAATAAGTCAATATCGAAAATGTACAGCAAGCAAGTAGGTACCTACACAAAGGCTATTTACGCAACAAAATCACATATTTTTAAGTCATTATTTTTAACAATAAATAAAATGCTTTGGGTAAAAAGAGTTTTAATAGCTTTTATTTTTATTATTAGCAAATAAATAAAAAGGATACGTACCCACTTACTAACCGGACAACAGAAGAGAAATAGGTGCATATGAAGTATTTCAAAAGGCGTACATTGCTTTGGGGTGAATGTGATCTTATTACTTTACTTGAATGCGCTTCATGCAAGTTGGATTCTCAATTCAATTCAGCTGCTCGTCACGTTTTAATCATGTTCAATTGTAGGAGAGTGTCAGATGAGTATACCTATCTAGACACCTACCTACCTATTCGAACAAACGCTGCATTTTTCGATAAATTGGAAAATGTTTATGGTATCGCGATCCATATTGTTGATATATCAATGGCTTGGAAATATAAATCGACTGGGTTTAAAGATTCGAACAAAGTTTGAAATACGAACCCAGAATGCTAAAAATGATGTGTGATGCATGAGATTTTATGAAACAGTGATATTTCATAATTTATTTATTCATTTTATTTTCAAGACATTGAATCCTATTTGATGATTTGTGACAAAAAATTAGCAAATAAACAAATTAACCTAGACATGGAACTGAAATAAAAAAAATATAAAAATTTACAAATACACAAGAATTGAATAAAAATTAACACAATTAAATAAACTCAGACATGGAACTCAAATAAAAATATAAAATTTACTAAGTATTTCATATTTTTTTTTTGTTTATATTATATATTTTGTATTGTAAAGATCACTCACATTATCTAGCCATTATTTTTATTTTGATTGTATAAAAGCATTAGGGAACTTTACTGGTTTTGTATATATATTGTTTTTTTTTTACTCCCACAAGCTCTATATAACTGTCTGTTCCTGGAATTAAATAAAATAAAATAAAATAAATAAAATAAATTTTAACATAGTAAAAAGGTCTTCAGTTAAAAAATGCAGAAATAAAATTACAAAATAAGTAACTACTTAATTTTATAGAATTATTTCGGAAGATTGTTGTTGGTTTTAAGTTTGCATTTGATGCCTTTTCAATTCGGTCTAAATATAATTGTTGACAATTTTTTATTTATTTATTTATTTTTATTTTATTTTACCAAGGACAGCACACAGTACATGCATACAATTATTCAAATTAAATAAATAAAAATACAAAAATAACATGTACCTCTTACGTACTATACCTAATATCAAAATAATACAACAAAAAAGTGTGAATTAGTGGGGTGCGTGCATAAGAGAAGAGTAATACATGTGTGAGTGAAAGAGATATCTAGAAAGAGTGTGAGTGTGTGGGTGTGTATGTATGTGTGTGAGAGAGGGTGTGCATGTGTGTGTAGACGAACATATATTGACAGATTCATGATTTGGGAAGAAAAAGAAAATATATTGCTGAGGGTGGTTGGGAAAAATAAAATTAATCAGTACCTAATTGTTATAATGTCACGATGTTAGATATAAGTTTATTTTTGAATGTTATATGTGAATCGAAAAATATGTCTAAGTCGGCATTTTTTTCGTAAGAGTAAAATAAGTTTATCATTTTGTTAATCGGGGCGTTTTTGAAAGCATTTGTTTTACAGATATTGGAGAAGAAAAGTGACGTATGTCTTGTCCGGCGAGTAGATGTATTAAATTTGATATTGGTAAGAATTTTATGCCTCAATAGAGACGAAACGGGAACATATTTACAAGTGTCATTGGCTGGTTTAAGTTTAAGCGAATGCGCAACGTTTACCAATTATTATTTTTATTGACTTCCCTCACCAATACAAATTTTGAAAATTCTATAGGTATATATGAAACAAAGTAAATTTACATAGTTTGTAAATAAGCTAAGAACACCATTGCCATGAACATTTTCTTTAAAATCTAAAAATATGAAATCCTCAGTTTTTGTAAGTTAGCTATACGTGTTAGATATCACCACCGTACTAGTTTACATGTCGTAATATGTGGTGTCCACAATTTTAGTGGGGAAATAATTTAAAATTGATTCTTTGTTTATACAATTTTCACAAAAAAATAAAGTCGAATTATAAAAAATAGTTAATGAGCATGCGCTATGAAAATTTATTATGATAATATATTGTTTAAGTTCGAAGCTCCCATGTTTAAAACAATAATGTTTTACCGTTATAAAAATATATTTGAAATAAATTTAAGGTTTCAAATCAATATTATTTTCTATGTTTATGTAGGTATACAATATATCTTTATCCGGTGCTTTTCAATATTTTTATTGATATTTTCTAACGTCTCAAAAGAGGGAGTAAAATATTTATATCGTTTTAAAGTTTCCATTGTAAAATGTATAAAGTATGCAGGTGAATTTCGACATAAGGGGGGAGCAGTCGCATTTTCACTCGAACAAAAAAAGGAGAATTGAATTTCATGCATGGGCTTGAAGCCACAAATTGTGCTCAACTAGAATATTTTAAATTCCACCGGCTCGTGTTTTTGGGCAGTAAATTCTATTTTACTTGATATGGGTACAGCATTGCCCCCCCTAACCCCCTGGTATGTACAACTACCTGCTAACTGACCTCTAGAAAAATTTGGAAGCCACTATGGGGGTGAGGAAGGTTGAAGACTTTCTACGGATTTGAGGAGAATGATGGTGATCGGGATCCACGATAAGGCGAAGCAAATGAGTTATGTAAATGGTTATTATATTTAATGGTCTCTTTGATATTTAATGTATTTCAATTATTGAATAATTTAATTCTTTTTTAAACCTCATATTTTTCATTCAGCTACCGATAGTTTTGACTTAATTTTTGTTTTTTTTTTTTTTTTTTGTTTAAGGCAATTCACCCTGTAAAGAGTGCTATGTGCCAATTATTTCATGTCAGAGGAGAAAAGTTAATTTTATTATAAATTTATGTCATTCAATGAAAGGAATTTTGAAATAACGGACAGTACACGTGAATTATTAAGAGACAAAAGATGTTGAAAGACAAAAGATTAATTTTTGTTATCAGTAACAAAAAAATAGTTATTATTACTGTACATACGATATGTCTGCGTGCAGTTATAGAGTTACAAAATTTTTAATAAGTAGTTACAATAATTTGGTTACTTTAAACATGAAATTTTGTCACTATAAACATTGTTTTTAATCAAAATAAAATTACTTGATTTAATTGTAATAGGGAATTATTATTACATTAGAGTTTAGTTTCGGGAATGTATGAGGATGTATTTGTTGTTGTTTACAAGGAATTGTCCTTAAATTAATTATACTTGAAGTGGCACATACTTACATAAATATTGAAAGGAATATATCTTGTTGGAAGGAATCACTGAAAAATCGTAAGAGCCGATCACTTAAATCTTGAGTCAAACATGTAAATTGATTTTGAAGAATAAAATAGTAAAAGTTGAAATATTATTTAGGAACATTTTGACAATGTGAGTATTGTAATGTCAAGAGATAATGTGGAATTTAATTATCTTTTTTTGTGCTGAATAGCGAAAGATGTTTAACAATTTACATTTGATATATTGTGGGATTCAGATCTCTTTTTCTATGAATAGCGAAATATGCTTAACAGCATGCATTTGAAATAGTGGGAAATACAGGATATTTTTACTGCACAAAATATTTAGAGTGAAATAGGTAGGTACATTATAGGTACGAGTGTATACAAATATACACCTATAAAAAACTAAGCAGTATGGATTTAAAAGGATCTGCTATTTATTAAAATAACCAAATTAGCGTATTTAATACGTTGCCACGTTAAAAAAAACAAATTGCGTTTCACGTGTTTTTTTAAGACTCTTTTCAGATCCGAGGAAGAAGCGCCTTTTGTTATAAAATAGATGCAAAAACACTTCCTGGCGCTTCGCGTGGGTACCGGCTGTGTTTGTTTATTTATCAGAAACATTTTACGACACTCTTTTCTGCCTAGGAAAGTTTCAGTGTATCCTCACGATTCGCTCGTCGTAGATATGCAGGAAAGATAAATACCGTTTTGTGTGCGTAAACTCAAATAAATTTGTTAAAAAGAGAACCTTTTTTATGGATGGCTGGGTTTGACAGTAAAATTTTTGTTTGTAACTTGTTACTTTTTTGGGTTTATTATGTGGGCACTCCCGGGTAGCGATGTGAAACGACAATAGTACTTATGTAGATTCCCTCGCGATTGTTACAGGATATATATTTTTCACTTTGTATTTTGTGACAGTCAATCGATACGTTGGTAGATATGTTCAAAATAATATTTATCTCACTCTTAGTATATACCTACAACATTTTAAGGATGTATAAATACCCGTTTTTTATAACCGTGTGATTTGAAAATGGGAGGATTTTCAGACAAACAAAATGGATTCTGCCTATCAACAAATTGGAAAAATATAATACGTTGGACGAATAAAATGGAATAATGTTTTATATATTATGGCTTTTGATTAACCTTATTGACTTTTTTAAATATGTGTAAATGGAAAAAAATATATATCTCCTTATACCTGATTTTAGGTGGAGGATTCATTTTAGCAATCAACCTTCTACAGAATAATGTTATTTTAGTAAAGAAGACTTGCAAGACAATGTTTGTGTACTTATACAAAATCAAGACTACATATATTTATGAATGCCAGGTTATGACCGACCATGAAGATCCTGACCAAAATTATAAAGATGTTGGTCATTCATTAATCATTAGTTATCTTTGAATTAATATTACATAAACTTTCAGTAACTCAAAGAGCCATGGAAAAGAGAATGCTGGGTACTTCGTTAAGAGATAGAAAAACTAACTTAAGGATAAGAGATAAAACCAAAACAACTGACGTTACCAAAATGTGCCAAGCAGAAGTGGAGCTAGGCAGGGCATGTCACCCGAACCACAGACTCCAGGTGGACTAAGAAAGTGCTGGAATGGCGACCTAGAACTGGCAAAAGAAGTGTTGGAAGGCCTCAAACAAGATGGTCTGATGATATAAGACAAGTGGCTGGAGGAAGATGGATGCGGTTTGGAGCTGTGGAGGACTCAGGGGGAGGCCTATGTCCATTACTGGAAGAAGGAGGGCTGAAGAAGAAGAAGAAACATTCAGCATCATTTCGTTATCACTATGAATCAATATTGGCACAAGTATTTTATTGTTTTAGTTTAAGGAATTTATTCCTAAGGATATGTACTTATTTTGAGGAATGTTTTTTTTTCTTTTAAAATCGAAAAAAGACAATGGTTCAAAAGACTTACACAAGCCATAATATTATTTTCAAAAATATGTATCTAAATAAAAGTTTTTCATTTGTTTGTATTTACCTCAAGTATTTTATCATGTGTAGATGAGTTTCTACCAATTCTTTTGATTAGTCTACTCCATTCGATATCGTTTAATTAATGATAGACCCTAATGACGTCATGAAGTGTGGTATTTCAGAAAAGGGAAAAGATTTCTTTCTTTGTTCCTTTTGTTCAAATTATTATCGGAACTTTTGTTCACATAAGTTTCTTAGGGCTTCTAATGGTTATATTTATAGATTTCTTTTCATTTAACATGGGTATTTGATACCTACATATGTACAATACATTGGTACTTTCTTCTTGTCATTAATTTTCTTTGAGAATAATCATTTTTTTTATATAATTATCTTATTAAATTTTGTTTTCATAGTAACCTTGTAGCTATTAATTATTAGGAATGTGATAATGATTGTTTAAATAAATAGTAGGAAAAATAATTGTTTTATCCCTAGTCACAAGTAATATTCCGATTGCCATAGTGATAATTCGTTTGATAACTGTGCTAGTAACTTATTTAGATTTTCAATAGAAAATAAATTTATTATAAACTATTGATCTCGTGGAAGGTAGTGTTTTTAATATAAATAAACAAATAAAATAATATGACTCAATACAATACGTTTTAAATTATGATTGTGTTTTAGATGGGTCGGTGGCAGAGCGGTTAGCGCGCTGGGCTAGTAATCCAGTGATCGCGAGTTCGAATCCTGCCTCGACCGATTTCGTTCACCTATAGCACAAGCATTTATTTGCTTATTTTAGGGGACGTAGGAATATGTATATGTACTTGTTTAACAAGGACATATTCATTTTTATATAAAAAAAACGATTTATTTTTACTGTGAGTTCTTTCAGAATGACTAAAAAATCACGTCAAATTAATTACCTCCTCCGATTTTGGAAGTCTGTTAAAAATAAACCGCCATACATTCATAGATAATATTATAATATATAAGAAATCTGTCAAATCAGATTTAGTGAAAGTCACTGACTGGTTTAATCGTCTTTTAATGTAATAAACAATAGGCATTTTTATATTCGTGTATTTATATATTAATGTATTATACAAATAAAAATATTTTACAATGACGAGTTTTTAATTTGTATTTTGGAATTTATTCCATATCCTATCCAATAAATAGTGAGTTAACTATCTTGTTTTTCTTCTTGTGCCGCTCCTAGCGAAGGTTGGCGACCATCACACCAAACTCATCCCGATCCTGCCTAACCTGATTAGTGACGCCGCATCCAGAATCTCGAACCATTGCCTAAGATTTTTGAGTCACGATATTCTTTTACGTCCCGTACTCTGTCTTACCTCTATCATTCCCTCCACTATAAGTTGTAGAAGTACATATTTATCACCACGGAATATGTGGCTAACGTATGCGGCTTTGCGTCTCTTGACAGTGGTCAGCAACTCTCTCTCTTTATGTGATAAATATACTAACTGAAGAAAATATTATTGGCTTATACTAATTTCAATAGCACTATATGTAACCAAACAATTCAAAAAGCTGTAATTTTTTGAAAACAAATAAAAAAACTGTCTTAACTATAATAACAAAAAATGTGAATGCGACTGGTTCTTCTACAAGAAATGTTATCACCCGTCCTGAGTCGCTACTTGGTCTAGCTAACTAGTCGCTTTTAATTCGTGGTCTAGAAAAAGTGAATTACAAAAAATTAAGCTCATTCGAGTTTTTTTTAATACCTTCTTAAGTGTTCGGTAAATATGGCAACACGTCCAACCTTTTCCTCTTCCCAAAAAGTATTGATACCTTCATCAGTAGGAGTCATTATTATCGTCTACAAGTTAATAGATTCGATCCAAGACAAAAAATACATATTTCGTGTTATTTTCCTTTATATCGATCAACTAAAACCTACGCGTCGTGCACATATGTATAATACCCAAACCATGTTTGTAATTGATGTTTTTTTAACAATATTAGTGTTGTGATGATGAGAGTGGGTGCCTTCCTTGAAGACCTGCCGATACAGAAGAATAAAGTCGCTAACAGGTAGGTGAAATATTCTCTTCTCTCTATATCCAGCATCTTATGATATTTATTTAGTTAATTTCAGAAAAAAATTGTGGCATCCCTGCCGCTGTCATTTACACATCCGCATAATGTGTCAGTGTGTGTTCCGACAGAAGTTAGCGGCAGATGTTGGAGTAGCGGCCAGTGGAGCACGCGCCAACGGACAGGGTTCGTTTCCAACAACTGTTATGTTATTCTTTGTTTTATTTCATTTCGCTAAAAGTGTATGTACCTACCTACCACCGTTCATTTAAATTTATTCAAATTCAAAAGAAATTGCAAAAGTGTATCATTACAACAGCTGCATGAGCAATTGAGCCAAGTACATGACCGATGTTTTTAAACTAAACTTCACATGTCTTCATACTCGGATATGTTATTTCCGTTTTGAGTTTCATTGTGAACATATTTTCTTTGTTTTAAACTCGACCGTTCGATTGTTGTCGATGGTGAAGAGAATTATTTGTTTATTCGCGGAGAACAAAATGATGTTGAATTGTAATGAATTACTTGCATGTGTTTGAAAATGTAATACACAACAGTTACATTTAAATTATTTTGATCTATGATTGGTACCTTGTCATGAAAACATATGTAAAAATAAGATAGATTCAGTAAAGTTTTAATGTTTTTTGCATGTCTATGTTGCAAGAATAAAACTCTTCCCAAAAATAAAAATATTGTATTACGTAACTCAAAGCGGCTGACATCGTGAAATTTGCTTCTTTTAACCAGTTTACTATGTTCTATAGTTAATACAATTATGAAGTGAATACATATATAGAAAACAGATAAAGAAGAAATGCCATAACATAAAATTATTTTCAACAACACAAATATAGTAAATGCGCTTAAATAAAATTGATAAGACTTACGTGAGCATGTTGCATTATACGACCTAAATGCTACGTTTACTTGTATAATATGTGTTTATTATAGCGGCTAAATTGAAGAAGATCTCGGTATAATTTTTATATAATTAACATTGCATATTCTCGAGCTAAGGATCGAGGATCGTCTATCGACGATATGTTACAGACGTATCCTTCAATTCTTTGGACACATTACCAGAAGGGAACCAGACTGCCTCGAGAAGCTTGTTGTGATGGGCAGCGTGGAGGGACGGAGATCTCGTGGTCGCTCACCGACCAGATGGAGCGATTTGGTTAAGTCCACAATGGGGTCTTCGGTGACTGGTGCTCTGCGTTCAGCCCAAAACAGATTGGCATGGAGGCGGGCCATACGTGTGGCGACAGACTACAGCCGCTATCCTCAGTCATGAGGAAAAGGACGAATGAATGAATGAATTCTTTAAATATATGAATTATATCGATATTATAACATGGCTAAGTTTTATGTCATCTAAATTAAATTTTTACACACTATTTTTTTTTTACATTTTTTGCAAGCCTGTTGATGTTATTTTATATTTACAAAAAGAATTGCGAGTAATAGGTATGCTAAAGAACGAAATATTTTTTTCGAGTTCAGTGAGGCTTTAGCAAATAGTTACAAAATCTCTTAGTGGGTTTGTACGTGCCTACGATGCAATTTTCTTCCTGCTTATACTATATGTACATCTCCAGAGTCGGTTTGAATTGTAAAGAGGAAAATATTCAAGCATATATTTAAAAGAGTCAAGTTTAGTAATAAAAACCTAAGTACACATGGTAAAATAACTCAGATTCATCAATATAGACTCGTTTTGAGTTTGAAACAATGAGTCATGTAGTCGTTTTTAGTTTGAAACAATAAGTCGTGAAGTCGTTTTTAATTAAAATTAATTAGAAATTTGCAGTTGTTATAAATAACTTGATGTAGGAGCATAATCATAGTATCTATTATATAAATAAAATAATAAAAAATACATATGTAATAAATTTCAATTAAAAAAAAGTTATTTTATGGAATATAAAAAACAAAACAAAACAATAAATGTCAATTTCATTCCACAAAACTATAGCAATTTGTTTAGGTACGTATTTATAATTTCATGGAATATTCAATTTATTTTAAGGTACTTAGTATTTTATTTAATTGCGTGTTTTTAAATATATTTTGGTTGACTTGGGCTAAATGGCAAACCGTCGTTGGATAACTATCTTATTGTTTGTTTAAATTGTAAATACTTGTTAATGTTTCTACTGCGGAATAATTTATTGCATTCAAAAGTATAAATGTGTTATGTTAATACCCATATCCTGTTCGCGAATTTGCATTCCGTTGCATCTTAACAAGTGGTTGTTATTATTATTATGCACATACTTAAGTGGAGTAGTAAATCGTAAATAATACCCTTCCGTTTCTTCGGTTGCGTTAATAATTCGTATGGGGATTATAGATCTATATAATTGAGTTAGATATTTTAATTTTATGTGGGCAAATTGTAATGTCCCTTATGTAAATCCAGTCCTGCATATAATCTCCCCCACATAAAATAATGAAACATCTTCTGCTTTCCCCGCCCCGCCTCTGTGGAAAATACAATGGATTGATAATAACTTTTCAAGTAGGCGAGGCGGTTCAATGGGATGGGGTAGGTCTGCTATACTTACCCAAGGAGAGACGCAAAGGGGTGGTCTACTGTAATTATCATACGCGCATGAAATTCTCCAAAATGGGGTACAAGTGTATATTGTACATTGTACACGTCGCAATAATCATTTTTATGCCAAACTGTCAAAATAATGTATTTAAATACATTTTCATTACACCATATTGTTTTCAATTACTTCATCTCTATGACTTCTGTATATGGCATAATAATTACTCGCAACCACTACCTTACATACTATGATCACAATTCTGCAAAACGTTTTTTTATACTGCGACATATTGTTATACGGTTGGGTTGGAACGCATTTAAAAAGCTTCAAAACCTTTAATTTTTTTTTAATTTAACCCAACCTAATCTTACCATACCAGTCAGTCTACCAAATCCTTATATACCTTTTGTTTTACAAATTTATTTAATTTAAGAAAAACTTGAGAGAGAAATGAACCTTATTACATTTAGGTAGATACCTAGGGGGTTAAAATTAATAGCTGTACTACAAAATTGCCACTTGCGTAGGATGTAAGGAATTGTTTGGGATATGATTCAAATATGGTGAATTTCTGTAACGCTGGCCCAACAAAAACAAGAAAGAACCCAATGAATAGAGAATCAGTGATTACTTAATATGTCATTATTGTTGGCAAAGACAAAATATGAAACAGGTTCTCAGATTCAGAAAGTGTTGTATGAAAAGAAGGTGATTGAATCGTTGTTTTATTGGTCGCTTAAAATGAACGGCTAAAGCAGAATTTTTAACAGGCTTTTCTTGTTAAAAATAAATTGGTATTTTAGATGGAAATACAACAGCATACCAACTCCAGACAGTGAATGGGATCTCACAGTAGATCAGTTTAACGGAACAGTTTGTTTTGACAGTCTTTTTTTCTGAAGCAACGGTCCATAAAAAAATATTCATAAACCTGTTGGAAAATTTATCCCTCATTCAGTGTTGTTCAACAAAACATGTTATCGTTTTTCTCTGTACATTTTCCAATTCAATTTTTCACTCAAAATATTTTATTATTTACTTTTTTATTATTCTTTTAAATAAGTTATTAAGCGGGTCCAATTCCGAAGGATAAATAAATTTCGAATGAACATTAAAGTCATTAAAAACAAAAATAATGTTTACTAGGGTGGCATATTTTTGTCCAGTCAAATCAAAACCCTCATGATAACCCATATCGTGGATATAATTATCTTATGGTGTCCTATAATATCTTAAAATATTCAAAAGTATATTCAATTTATAATACACTAGGTATGTTTTTTTGTCATTTAAACATCTTTTATTTTATTCAATCTTCAGAATAGCAAAAAATACTTACAATAATATTTCAGTAAAATTATGGTGCTTTTTCAGAATTGAAACTTAATATTTATTTATTTCATTTAAATACAAAGCGAGTGAGTTATGGCAACACTGATCTTTCTACATAATGTCAGTGTACGCTTTTTTCTTATTGAAAGATTGACAATCAATAAATTTTGAATACATATATATTATGATGATGTAGAAAGCAGTGATTGTGTTTTAATCACCACCAAACTAGGCAAAGCCTGTGTCATGAGTCCATGACGGCTATTTTATTATTTTATTACATATATAAATATAAAACAGAATACATTTAAAAAAAATTTATATTAAGTAACAATCACAAACCTAATGTATACATGAATACAATATAAATATAATATACATGAATAACAAAAAAACTATATCCCATTTTTTTACGTAGGTAATTTAAATGTCAGTATATGCCATTCGTCACACGCCAACTTATACAAAAACTCATGCTTGTAAGACAAGTGTATCTATATTCTTGTCCATTATTTGCGAAGTATTATCAATCTTAAATATTATTTTTATAATGTAGGTATATAAAGAAGGTTGCAGGTGACTGCATGCAGAAGGCCCTGGATTGAGAAACCTGGAAAGATATGAGGGAGGCCTATGTCCAGCAGTGGGCAGAGACGGCTGGACATAGGCGATACCTATGTCCAGCAGTGGGCAGAGACGGCTGGACATAGGCAATACCTATGTCCAGCAGTGGGCAGAGACGGCTGGACATAGGCGATACCTATGTCCAGCAGTGGGCAGAGACGGCTGGACATAGGCGATACCTATGTCCAGCAGTGGGCAGAGACGGCTGGACATAGGCGATACCTATGGAGAAGTGATAGCTATGGAGAAGTAGTTGAGAAATGCACAATTGGATGAAATGATGGCGCAAGATAGAGAGGCATGGAGGATAAAAATAAGAAGAGTCGACCCCAAAACAAATATGGGAGAAGGATGAGGAAAAGAAAGAAGAATGTTTGATACCTATATTTTAAGGGGCTTTGCATTGATAAGTTTATTTATATTTGGGTCACAATACATATTTAAAAATAAAACGAGTGGGTTGTGGCCAACGCTAAACTTTCCACTACACAATGAAGCTTCCCTGCTAATATTACACTCTAATATCAATATGAAATCAAATAACTTACATAACATTGCCAAACATAAAAAAATTCTCTTTTTATATATATTTTTCATACAAAAATCTATTATTATGAACATAAATTTTCAAACGGTTGTATGTTTTTATTTAAACTTTGACCAACATTGAATGCAGTTTATGGAGATTACCTATTGGTATTATATAAATGGTTTAAACAAATTAAAATATCTCAAATTTCCAGGTCGTGAGAGCATTTTTTCAGTTGAAATCATAGAGAAACATTGAGAAAAAATGAAATGATTAGAAACTGAATTGGCAAAAATCAAAATAAAATTAAATCCATTCTGTACATAAAAGTTTATGTAGTAGGAACTTAGATGAGTTCATAGTATTAGCATAGCAATTTTTTTTCAGAGAGAGAAGAACATTATGTAACGTAAAGATTGGACACCACTGCTTTTATCCATAATACTAAATACACAAACTGGCAGAGCTAATGCTATGTGACGTAAAGTAATGAAATTTGTTATAGCGATTTTACAGAAAATTTCCACATGAATAGTTTCAACGAACACTTGATGAGTTTTTCCTAAAATATTCTCAACTCGAAAATATTTTAAACGATTAAATTATATTCTGTTATGAAATAACAAAATTAATATAAACATCTTACTATAATGAATTATAACGATTAAGCTTCGAATTATATTTAACGATTATATTTCTTTGTGTGTGGGTTAGTTTATTAATTTAGTTGGTATATACCTACTAAATTTAGTTTGTCGATCGACAATTCTTGATAGAATTCCATAAAATAATATATTGTAAATATATAAAATACTTGTTTTTAGTTTTATAGGGTATATTCAAGTATTGACGCGTTTCGTGCATTGCAGATCGAAAAATGCACGATTATATTTTTTTTTTATGTGTAATATTTTTTTTTATAACAAACCAAGATATTTTTCTGTTATTTTCAAGTACCTACCATTCATACAAATATTATCAAAAACAGGAAGGTGTCAAAACACAGTATTTAGAAACTTTGCTAAATGTCGTTAAAAACCCAATGAAAGCGCAAGAAAAAATGTATGTATAGTGAAACCTAACTATTGAATAACATAAATAAAATCCATTAGTGTCAAATATGACATGGGGTTTAATTCTGAAAACATTAATGAAATTAAAATATTAATTAAGTGTAAAATTATTCATTTTATTTTTTTATTTATTAAGAAAAAAAACAATTACACATCACACATACACATTTTTGTTTTATAAATAATAAAGTTTATTTACATATATGTGCAATCACAATATTTACCATAGAGAAGTTACAGTGTAAACATATACGTGTTTAGAGATTAATGTAATAATGTAGATTAATATGATTTTTTATGTATTATTTTGATATTCGGAAGATTGAATAAATTAAAAATTTAAGTTTAATAAGATCAAAATCAGATGGTTCAATGGCAGAGCGGTTAGTGCACTGGGTTAGTAATCCTGTTGTCGCAAGATCGAATCCAGCCTCAACCGATTTCGTTCACCTATAGCACAAGCATTTATGCTTAATTTAGGGAACGTAGGAAGATATATAGGGACTTGCTTAACAAGGACATATTCATTTGAAAAAAATGACAAAAAGATAAAAGGACATCACTAGTGTATTATAAAATGAATGACGTCTTAAGTGACAGTTCAAAACTTGTTGGTGGTCGGTGAACAAAATTTGTTTATGAAACTTTAAAGCTCATTCAAATTTTAATTCGTCTTCGGAACTTTTTTCGTCACTACTTTTTTTTTCTTTTTATTTATAAAGACAATATTAAAAAATCTAGCGTACGTCAAGTTAAAATTAAATAAATGCTGTCGAAAAATCAATTGTAGATTATGCATTTAAATAAACACATAAAACAAAAGAGTTTTTTAAGAAATATTCTTGGCATTATGTCATTTTATTGAAAACTGTTGTGTCATTATCTAAAATAAATTTATTTCTACAGTAGCACTTGCATTCAAATAATTATACATTGAATTATTAGTAAAAGATAACAATATAGGTATATGTATTTCATAATAACGTAAAATTATTTATAGGCATGAACGTGTTGCACGCGACTAATCGTGTACCAAACACAGAACTTACATAATTGATTCTAATAACTTATTATTTTATGTTTTTGTAGGCTAAAAGCTGTGATATTTATTTTTTCTTGTGTAGAATATATTTTGTTTGTGAAAATATGCTCAACGAAATCAATGAATTATCGATAAAATTCATTACAATGCTGCTTTGTAAATACTGTAGATATTATAATGACTTTTATACAAGTACCCAAATATTTTAACAACTCCTAAATTCTCATGCATTAAACACAGTATTTTTTAGATAAACTTCTTTTTTTTCATTTCTTTAATATAAAAAATGAGTCTTAAATTTGATTTTTGTTTGTTTTAAGTTTATTTTTTTTGTAACGATTTAGACTAAACAGAATATGAATTTTTTTTAAAAAAAAAAATGGATTCTCCCTTGACCATGCTGTCATACACGAAAAATATTTTTTTTAAAAGGTAAATTTAGTTTTAAAATAATTTCAATTATAAAATGTTTATTCTAGTTGTAGGAAGATAAAATGTGATTAAAAAATCGCTAGTATTCATTTGACAGCTTGTTTAAAAATATTTAAAATTTATATTGAGACAGTTGTTTGAAGATAAACATACAAACGTTAAATTTTCAATTCACATAATGTACATTTCAAAATTTTATTCGTAGCTCAGTTGGTTAGGTATCCGGTGGAGACACAGTTTACAAAATTGTGTTTTCAGTCTGGATCTGTGAGACGATAAATATCGTAAGTCTCCATAATGTGGCAACTTGTTATTGTTAAATAATTATTTGACATAGCACCTGTTAGTTGTCCGAGTAGTTACATAAAATAAAATAAAATAAATAAAAATATACATATGTGTTTTGAAACCACAATATCTATGATTAACAGTATTCGCTATTAACATTTATTTGAGAATTTATGTCTTACATTCTACTTCATATAAATTGTAATTTGTATCGTGTAGCTATTTAAATCAAATACATTAAAAATTACTGTTTCTGAAATTTTCGATAAAATAAGTAGTCTTTAGTACTAAAAATAAAAAAAATAATAGCACAAAGTCCTCGGGCGATGAGTTTTGATTTAGGTTTTCTGAATGTATTTTAATATTCATCTTTCAGCCGTAAGTGTTTTATCAAAATACATAACTGTTTAAATAAATTTCCATAAAATACAATTAATATATAACAAAGAGAATGGTTGCACTAATAATATCGAAAATGATTTCATTTTCGTGGCATATTTTGTTGAGAATACCTCTGAGATTTCACCGAGGTACAATTTAGCTAGAAATTAACATATCAAATACATTTACTGGAAACATAACTTCGCATCTTAAATTAACAGTTTGCTCTGTAAATATCCGAAGTTCTATTAACCTAATACCTTAAACAACGTAATTGGAATATTAACATAATTATCACGTAATAAGATTTGGTAACTGCTTTCATAACTTCAATCACAAGAGAATATTAGACAGTTTTTGAACAAACATTTGGTTTTCATATCTTTATTAGACACGTCTTCAAGTCCTTTTTATGATTATTCTTTTGGGATTATCTGATTTCTCTTTTAAGTGTACCTAAAATAATAACACTTTTTAAAATATTATATTCAATATTATATAAATAACATTAGATGATTATCGTCGGCCTTCGTGGCTCAGTTGGTTAGATATCTGACTGCTGAGCCAAAGGTCCCGGGTTCGATTCCCGGTGGAGACACAGTTTTTAATTGTGTTTTCAGTCTGGATCTGTGAGACGATTAATATCGTAAGTCTCCAGAATGTGGCAACTTGTTATTGGGTGCGTGTTAAATTAATATTTGACATAGTACCTGTTAGTTGCCCGAGAAGCAATATTAAATAAATAAATTAAATAAATAAATTAGATAAAAAAATGTTTATAAAAACGAGTAGATTGTATCTAATAATAATATTAAACGTTCTACTTCATAGTGAATATTTTTACACGTATACATATTTTTCATAATTATTATTTGTATTGGCTGTTAAGAGTATACATTAGACACATAATTCCAATGTAAGTCATACAATATGTATGTAATACACCATACACACGAAAACACCAAAATAAAACTCATAGTATGCATTGTCTACACGATACCTTTTGGGGAATAGATGTGAAAAATCATCACTCTCCACTATTCCGCTAATAGTTACAGCAAAAACATGAATCTTTATCATAAGCGACATACTTCAAGATTTTTTCTTGTTATTTGGATAAAACAAGATAGTGATTAATTAAGAAAATTACCACTAGGAAATTTTGACAAAAAATTTTCGCCAGTGGAATTTATCAAACACATTTTCATTTCGATTTCATTGTCTGTTTCAGTTCAGCCATTGGTGCAAAAAATGTGTCAACTTATCCAATTTATCACCAACCTTTCTCAAGTTTCGCAAACTAATTTAATCAAAATCGTTGGTCCTTGTGTTAATTTTTTGTACTTAACACATTGAGAATTATATCTGTCAAGGATATCATTATTATACACAAGACACAATATAAATAAAAAACATATGAGAAGGTCCGATACTATAATAGTACTCACTGGTGACGTGCGAGTTTAATCGTCACACCTTCTTGATTCTCGAGCAATATGCAAAAAGGACAAGTAAATAATACAATATGGAAAAAAACAACTAGTTTCGTATAAATATAGATTAGTGATAAAGAAATATTTTTCCTTTCTTATAATAAATTCCGATATAGAGTTAAGTGCGAGTGCGGACAGATATCTTAATGACGAAAGGTGTTGTGACATACCATCAGTTGCTCTACCTCTCACATTCCTCCACTTTTCTATTCATATTCCTACAGTTCCTCCCCCATCTCCTTCAGTATCATTGTAACTGTTGTCATATTTTTTTACTCATCTTTTTATATACATGTAGGTACTCGTTTTTAATACAAATTTAATTTTTTTCAGAGTCAACCGTAAATGCGTAATCTGTGGACAGTTTTATTAGTCTTAATGAATAACCTATTGTTTTATGTTCATATTAGTTTATAATACTGTTATTCTCACAAATAAACCAAATAAATACATAAATGTGTACCTTAACGATGAGATAAAAAGTAAAATAAAACTACTAAAATTTTCAGTTGTTAAAAAAAAATGGTATGCTTATGAACATATAATTTAATGAAAATGATTTCAATTTAACGTTTTTATCACAAATGTTTTTAGCTGAATTGAATTTATTGATTCATTTTTATTTGACAATAAGTACATTATAGGTAGGTATATGGTGTAGGTACCTACTTTCTTGATTTAATAAGATATGAGATTAATTTTTAATTTGACAATCATACCATAGGTACATTTGACTATTAAAGCTTTATTTTTGCTATTGATATTGATATTTATTTACATTCTTTATTCAAATCATTACAAAAGACACGAACATACAAAGTTTATACATTCAATAATTAACAATACCACCTTCCTCTTAAAGCTTATTAGATTGTGTAGAGGTAGGATGTGTGTTACTAAATGACTAATTCAAAAATGCATACCTTATAACTAAACAAAAATGTAAAAACATTAAGATCATACGAGCATATACAAATTTTACTGCATGAATTAAAGACAATATTACATACATGTATTACACACAATATATTATATTGGTTGGGATCCATTTCTCGACTTATCAATTACCTACTATCAAATTAAATTAAAGGAATTATCAAATGTCAGTTTCACAAAAGATAATGCACAACCACCACCATAAAAACAACACAAGTCACAAACAAATACATATATACTTAAATCTTCGTATCGTTTTCAATTCGACGTATTTCAAGCGAAAGTTCATTTTAAATTTTTTTCCCAAAAATAATAATGATGCTGTGCCTATGTCGAATTTAGTCTGTTCTTCCCCCACCACCACCCGTTCTGCTTATGGGGACTAATAACGGCCCCTTGCAAAACTCTGAAAGAACACATAAAGAACATTTGAAGAGTCCGGAGAACTCTAAAACCTTGCAGACACTGCACTTAATGTGCCAAAGAGAGCTAATCATGTTGAAACAACTGGCTCACTGCTCAGTGATAGTGAAGATAATAGTGCACCGAATTTAAGACAGAAAGTCTTGAAAGCCCTAAAATTGCTCTTCGTGGCTACAAGGTCCGCATGTCCAATGGGTCCAAAGAAATTCCCACGGACATCGTCGTAGAGTTCTCGTCGGTAAGTTGACACGGAGAAGTTAGTGCATTCCCATAGGATATGCTCAGAAGTCTGTTCAGGGTTATCACAAAGCTGACATGAGGACGAATCGGATAAGTGAAAACGAAAGAGATAGCTTTTGAAACTGCCGTGTCCAGTAAGGAATTGCGTGGTCCAATAATCGGGAACAATCCACGAGGAAAAAATTCGAGTCCTCACATCGGGAAGAAATAAAAATGTCAGTCTGCCCACGGAAGAAGAGGACCAGCGACGTTGCCAAGCATCTAAAAGAGAACTCCGGGCCAAGTTCTCGATCTCTCCACGAACTGTGGGTAAATTTACAGGTGGGAGAGAAACACCACCCAAAATTGAGCTTCGGCCTCTATACAGGTTGTGTATTGAAGCTCGTCGCTGTGTTTCCAGATCAAGGGGAGCCATACCTGTGAGAATAGAAAGTGTGTCGGTAGCGCAGGTTCTGTAAGCCTTTGCTAAAGCTATTAGAGCGAAGCGCTGTCCAGAAATCAGCAGACGTCTAATGTATTGGGTTTCACAACGATGAGCCCAACAAGGAGCGGCATAACACATAATACTCAGAAAGGTAGCGTTGTAAAACAGTCTTGCTACTGGAAATTTAAGGCCCCAACTAGCTCGAGCAAGACGTGAAATCTTTTGGAAGGCTATTTTTGCACTGTCGGATACAGCACGAACATGGTATTGGAAAGTTAGGCCTCTATCTAGTGTAACACCCAAAACTTTGACCCTATCCTTAAATATTACACGCGTATTGATAAATTTGATGGAGGGAGGACTTTTCATTATGCCTTTTAACACTAACCCATATGTCTTATTAGGTGCAAAATTGAGTCTATGACTTATACCCCAATCTGCAACAGAAGAAAGTAACTGAGTAGCTGCGCGCTCAATAAGTGCTCGGGTGTTACCTTGAATAAGGATTGTAGCATCATCGGCATATGCCAAAATACTGCAGCCCGTAGGCGTTGAAAGTGATAGAAGGTCGTCGAACAAGATGTTCCATAACAGTGGACCCAGAACAGAACCCTGAGGGCACCCGATGCTAATTGGTCGCCAGTGCAAATCCTGTCCCCCGGGCATGGCCACATGTCTATTAGTAAAATAGCTCTTCACTATTTTATATATGTTGCAAGGAACCTTACGGTCTCGAAGTTTTTTTAAAATTAGAGGCCACCAGGCATTGTCGAATGCTCCCGCAATGTCAAGAGATATAGAGATAACATATTTACTATCAGAGCTACTTACAATATCAGATATAGCCAAGATAGCATCAACCGTTGATTTCCCAGCGCGAAAACCGAACTGACGATCGGACAGTGGGTGGGTACTGGAAAGATGATCTTCTAAGCGTCGACATATAAGCTTTTCTAAGACTTTACCCAAAATAGGTAGTAAAGTAATCGGTCTATATGATTTTGGGTCAGAAGGATCCAGGTCACTACGCTTGGGAATAACAGTCATTAAACCTGTTTTCCAACAATCCGGAAAGTAGCCTTCTCGCAAGCAATTGTTGTACAATAAGATAATCTCGTGGCGAGCTATGTGCCAGCACCTTCGTATGAGAGCTGCGTCAATGCGGTCAATGCCAGGAGATTTGTTTTGGTGAAGATTCTTGATGATAAAATCAAGCTCATCGAGATTGGCGAAGGTCGATATGGGAGTTTGCGGGATATCGGATTGGTTATTGCGTATTTGTGAATGAAGAGGAGTATCAGATGAAATGTCATCAGAAGATATAAGTATGTCAAGTAGCGTGCTCGTCGTCGAGTCAGAGTCTATTGTGATAATTCCAGTTCGTGGATCACGGATACACGAGACTGACGCATTTGGATATTTTTTCATTGATGCATATCTAAACACAGCACCCCAAGGATCTGTGGTTGAAACCTCAGATACCAAACGGCGCCATGCTTCAGACTTGGCACGAGAAATCTCGCGTTTATAGATATTATTTGAGCGTCTATACTCACATTGAAGTACAGTTACAAAGTCATTTGAACTTCCTCGACGACGGGCCGCTCTCAACGCGCGGTGAGCTCGAGTCGAAGTTCGTTTAAGGATGTCTAAGCCAGGATGCCACCATTCATTAGGAGACATATGACTAGAAGAAGTTCTGCCGATCGCCTTCTCGGCACAATAAATTATACTCTGCGTAAAAGATGAGGCCATTTCCGCAGTAGTACAAGATCTACAAGATAAACGATCCAGCGAGCATTCAAAGTAGCGGTCAAAGTCTAACCAACGCCATCTGTCACACCTTGTCCGGAATCTTCTAAGCAAAGGTTTCGCTAAAGGAATTGGGGGTACATTGGAAATAATCTGGAACGTGATAAGGTTATGGTCACTACACGAGGCATCCTCGTCAACAGACCAATTACATAATCTGTGGTTAATCTGAGGTGTAGCTAAAGTGACATCTATATGACTTGTACCCATGTGGTTGGAGAAGGTAGGTTGTCGAATTTAGTCTATTAAATATATAAATTTAAATTCATAAATTCTCCAAATTAGGTATAAAATGCTTGTGCTATACGATGAACGACATCGGTCAAGGCGAGATTCGAACCTGCATCCTATGGACTACTAATTTTGTGCGCTAGTCGCTCTGCCACCGACCCCACTAAACATAATTATGTTATTAATCATCCTTGCATTTCTTTCTTTCGAGATACCAAACATATTTTCATTTTCTTGGTCAGTCTTGGTCTCCTCCTATCAAGATAATTGAACGACATTATTATCTCTTGCCTTGAAATATTTCATTATTGAGGTTTTAGTATTAAAAAATTTACAGTATTATTTTTCGCTATTTCCACCATCACTTGCTCTGCATACGGGGACTGTAAACGACCGACGAGAGACAAAAAAATGCATAGCACGGAAAGTAGCACATGGAGCCATCTTGATTTGCAATCTCGGCACCATAGTGCAAAAAGAACAACCAACAAATGTAAAATGAAGATTCACAATCGTGGACTGTCATGATTTCAGATGTTTTCCAATGTAGGATAAGCATCAGAGGTGTGACCAAGATCTCTCTAAAAATTAAACTTTTTTGGAATCTACCAAGAGCAAAGCACCATTATTAATCCTTAAAAAGAATAGCAAATTAATTATAATAGTAAGGCAATTAATTATAATAGTAAGACACCATTATTATTAACGGTATAGACGGAAGATAGTCTCCATCGCTTTGTTTTTCTTGCTTGTCCCTGATCGGATCAAACTGCCGCATCTAGTGTGTATGGTCAGCTAGTAAATCAGGGCAGATTGTTATTTTTTCGTTTCATTCCATCAACTGAGCCACAGCAGAGAGCTGTCGGGGCGGCAGAGTTCAATTGCCCACCCCAACACGAGCCCCTGCTCCAGTATAGGAACCTGTCTCTCTATCTCGTCGTAACTGCTCGCTACCATCAATTCATTTGCACACATTTGCATATGAGGATATTTACATAAAGCACATGCACGCTATCTATGTACATTGTATACATTATATATGTAAGTAGGTACATGCATTATGTAGGTAGGTACCTACCTACCTGGTATTATGCCTAACCAATGGGTAGACAAAATTAATTGAATGAAGCTCAACAAACATTTAGATAATGCGTCACCGGGAACAGACAGGTTCCTTTTTAAATATAACTATTCATATTGTTTTTAAATTGTCAATACCTACTGACGGTATTTAAGGTGTAGAACAGAACTGGTACCAGTTGATAAGGGCATAGTCGGCCGAAACGATCATCCTAGTACAAGGTGAACATAACATAACATTGTCGGACTTCGTGGCTCAGTTGGTTGGATATCTGACTGCTGAGACAAAGGTCCCGGGTTCGATTCCCGGTGGAGACAATTTTTTGATTGTGTTTTCAGTCTGGATCT
This sequence comes from Molanna angustata, assembly GCA_963576475.1. Taxonomy (NCBI): domain Eukaryota; kingdom Metazoa; phylum Arthropoda; class Insecta; order Trichoptera; family Molannidae; genus Molanna; species Molanna angustata. Next base: position 38,526,666 of record OY754964.1, on the reverse strand, counting down.
ATCATACGATAAATATTGTAGGTCTCCAGAATGTGGCAACTTGTTATTGGGTGCGTGTTTAATAAATATTTCACATAATACCTGTTAGTTATCATAGATAATATGAATACTCATATTCATATTATCTAAATATTATCATAAAAAACAGTCCACACTAAGCAAATTGTGAGTTTATTAACAAATGACAATTTCTTCCAACCAACCAGTTTTTACAGTACAAAGAAACGAGATTTACGTGAGAGATTTTTTTTAATTTCCTCTGTTGACAATTGAACGCATGACACCTACATAAGTACTTGTTTCTTGCTTTACCACTTTGCTTTATTTTCTTTTTTATAAATACCTAATGCTATTAACAAAATAATTTTGACTATTTTTAAATTGGTATACACACAGACAGACTGTGCCTTGTGGGATTTTTGTGTACACAGTTGATTAATTGTGATTGATATTATGTTTGTGTACATTGTATTTTTTTATTTATTTTCAAGGCATTGCATCCTATTGGATGATTTGTGGCAAAAAATCAGCAAATAAACAAATTAACACAAACAAATAAACTCAGACATGGTACTAAAATATTTTTTTTTATTAATTTTACATTTTTTTTATATTGTATGTTAACCGTGTACCAAATCTTAAATAAATTAATAAAAAAAAAATATATTTGCCAAACGACTTACCACTATGATCGATTCACTATATTTATAAAAAGTACATCCATTAGTTAAGTGAAAATGTTTATAATTTAGCGCAACCATCTTTCATTTTACTGAAATAAAATATAATTAATTATAGGTACCACCTTCATTGATTTTCCTTAAAAAAGTTGAAAATCTAATGATTGTAAAATCATTGATCTGAACTTTACCAAAGTATGCCTAGAATTACAATACAACAGCAATAATGTCTAGAATTAAAATACAGGTACAACTTAACAAATCTAAAATCCATTTTTAATTCGATTTCCATGGCAGACACAGTAAAAAGCAATATATTCAAATTTTCCACCCAAAAACTGGTACGTATTACCTTTATTGCATCCGTTTTGCATAATTTAATTAACTCTCTTAAAGACTTTTAAATATACACGGAATCGTTCTATACGAACTCTCTTAATGTAAAATCAAAGTAAGAAAATGCCACGGTTTAATAAAATAATCACGTTCCTAATGTAAGCCCCTAATAAAATGAACTTCCTGGTAAAGTGGTATTCCAATCCAATTTTCGATTCGAGTACAAGTTGTAAATCACGCTTGCTTTAAACTTAAATCTGCCGTAAAGTGTATCTCAGTTGATGAGAACTTCAACTGTTGATAATCGATCCTCAACCTATTATGTTTTATATGTTAGAAATTTACTTTTAAATCACTATTTATAATGTAGGGTTTCTGAATGATGGTAAATTTTGAGCTGTGGATCAATAAAAACAACAAAAAATTTAAATAATTTGATGACAAATTATAAACATCTCAATAGAAACGAAGTTGGAAAATAATCGGAGAACCAGGAACTCAAGGCACCCACAAGGCTAACACTAAGGCCAAGCATCGGCTTGTTTTTATAATACCTTAATGTTCGTGCGCAATTTTTGAAACATCTCTATATTTTAATCACGAAAATCTGTTCGTTTGAAAAAAAAGCTGAATACACCATCACCATCTATGAAGTGACAAAAACATTTTTGTAACGCCCTCTATTGAGAAATTTATTTGTTAACAATGAAAGTAACAGTCTTTATAAATGAGGTGACGTCACCTCATGAGATGTCACTCTTGAACCGCGACGGAATTCATATTCTGATTTATTTTATTTTTCTTTTATATACGAAGATAGAGGTAGGTATAAGTGTCAGAAAAGTTATAATTTCAAAATTTGAAACAAGGTTTTTAAATCGAAATATCAACAGGTTGTGTTTAAACTATGAGTTTCGGCTGTATGTTTTTGTATGTAGATATTACAAATGGCCTTCTATCAAATTACATAATTTGTCAATGACTCATTGTTTACATAATTTGTGGATGAACAAATTTCAGTGACCTAGCCCTTGCAAAAATACAAATAAAAAAATAACAAATGCATTTTCACTGCCGATTATATAATCTTTCATATAAAAAAACCGACACTAAAATGAAGGTGGCGTGATAGTATGTATGTATGTATGTAAGTAGTAATTTTTCCCACGAATTCTATCTTCATGATTAGAATCACTCGATTAAACTAAACGTGTGATAACCTCCTAAGCACTTCCTTCCTATTATAAAATGAATTATAAATAACGGGTTATTTGGTTAAATAATTACTATCGCTGAAGTAATAATATTGAAGAGTTTTAAATTTTCTACTGAATTCCATGATCAAATCTATACAAAATTAAAATATGACCAATTGAAAGATATTCCCTTTCCAATGAAAAAAAAACTACGAAATCGGACAACGTAGTAAAAAGTTATCGAAGAAAGTACCTACATAAAAAAAGCACCTTGAAATGAAAACTTCTCCGTTTTCGTAAGTCGGTCTAAAATGACACTCGATTACTAACGATACTAACCTTTTTGAAGATCTGCACTAAATATGCCGGGCATCATGAGCACAGAGTTGTCAAACTGAAAATTCCAAAATAAATAGTCATATACTTAAAATAATTATATTGGCGTTGATTTGCCATCTTAAAATTTGTATCCATCTATAGATACAAAATTCATGTTAAAATAAGTAGAAAACCAGGTTTTAGGGATAAAGATATATTTAATTTTCACTTCCAGAAGGAGAATGGCATCATGGCTCTTCAAGTCTAAAACCATGAATCCCCTGGGAAGCGTGCAGCATACTAAGCGTCCTTGTCCTATAACACGTGCCAGAGGTGAATTCTGAATCTAGCTTTTACTGAATGCTATAGCTATCTTCTCTTATATTCAGACCTCACATTCAGTTAAACTGACACTAAAATGCAACACGAGAACAGGTGAATGCTGCACTGTTCGGAAATTCAATATCCGATCGGCAGGTGAAAAATATCAACGAGGAATACATTTACAAATTTTGTAATCGTGGTAAGAATATCAATTATTTATTTATCGGTTTCTCTTATGAGATATCAGATGTTTTGTATCCTGGTTGTCGATGTCCTAAGTGAATGGAATATGTGAAAAAAAAAACAAATGTTATGAGTCATAGCAATTTTAAAATAGTACCTACTGCCTCAGAACAGACGATATTTAGAGAGACAGTAAAATCTCCAAATGTGTGAAAAAAATAATTAAAAAATAATTACGCATAAATTAAATTATAATTTTGTTGTTTGTAATATTTATACTATTGGAAGTATATTATTCATTCATTCATTCATTCATGTCACCTTGTAAAATAAATTCTACTTCAGAAGAAGTAATATATGAGTTATAATAATATATAGATATGAGTAGGTACAATAAATAAAATAAATAAATAAAAAAGACTGAATACATAGGCATGATTTTTCCTATGAATTAAGCTTTCAAGAGAATTTATTTCTCTTAATGAATCGACAGTATTTAGCCAAGATACGCGAGATTTGAATGACCAGGTCTATATTTTTCATGGTTTTTTCAATTTCGAAGTCAAAAAACATCAACCAATTTAGTGACGATATCGTTTCATACAATTCGTATGACAATATACACTACACAATATCTACGGGGACTCTCGATCGTTTAATACCTTATAACCAAACAAACATACATGCCATCATGCTGTTCTCATATTATGTGTAGGAAAAGAGACTCACTTCCATACTATCATATCCTGACATACATCGGTACCTACATATTTTGTTAAGAATATAAAATATTAATAATTTGGATTTATGGGTTTATAGTTTGATACGTATTCTTCAACTATACATCCTATCGCCATCAACGATTGGATCTCATGTGTTACATGCAACTAGTTTAAAAATATATTTATTTGTTTGTTTACTTGAAACAAATTTACTTAAAGTCGATGAATTTTTCAGCTAAAACCATAGGTAATGTATTTGTACAAATTTTCAATAGTAATAATAATATAATAAAAAGAATTGAGTCATGCGTTGTAAATAATGGGGTGTGTGATATAATGGGGCTCGATTTGGAAATGAAGTTTCTTTAATGGTTGTCTATTGCACTCGGAAGTCTGGTAAATATCGTTATGCATTTGCATAATGAACCAAATTGCTTGTCTTGTGTACATGACATGCGTGCGTGACGTTGCCAAATGATATAAAAAATACGCCTCTTCTAGATTTCGTACGATTATTATTGCAATATATTTTGACAGACCATGCAATGTACGGAACTACTGTGACATGAGTATGTAGGGAATGGTATTAAAGATTTTATAATTTGTCAGTCTTCGTGGCTCAGTTGGTTAGGTATCTGACAGTTGATCCAAAGATTCCGGGTTTGATTCCCGGTGGAGATACAGTTTTTAATTGTGTTTTTAGTCTGGATCTGTGAGACGGTCAATTTCGCAAGTCTCCAGGATGTGACATTTTTTATTGGGTGCGATAAATATTTGATATAGTACCTGTTAGTTGCCCGAGAAGTAATGTAAAATAAAATAAATAAAAAAAGAACAATCGATTCACCTTATAAGGGCGATTTCAAATGATAAAATTAAGAATACTTCATTTAGTAATACGTACCAATACAATAAATATTAATCAAGATTTAACCTTTTTATTTCATGTTTTTTTCTCATCGTTACGAATCAATTTATATTCGTAAAACTAATTAAAAAGTTAGGACAAATCTGTTGATATTTAGTAAAATTTACAATATATTTTAATCACGTACAGAATTTCAGAAAATATTCACGTATAAAACAAATATTATATTCATAAATATATCCAACATATGAATACTTATATCGTAAGTCAAAATATTTTATTTGAATAAACATGATATTATTTATTAGGCCATACATTATTCGCAAAATATTTCATTTATCAGAACACGGTAAATGTATTCTCAAGTGGCCATATTTTACAACTTGACCCATAACTTTTGCATTATTAAAATATTAACATAATATCCGACCATAACTTGACTTAATTTATTGCGTACATTTTTTTAATTAAAATATTATTTTATACACATTGTGTAAAATTGTAGGTTTATGAAAATACTTTTATTGTAGTATATTACAAATAAAATAGTTAAGCTAAATATAAACTCTGATATTTATAATGATCTTCGATCTCTTTAATAATTTTTTTTTAAATGTAATTTTGTAATATTAAAAATAGAAGGAATATTAATTTATGGATACGTAGAAATCATAGTGGGCTTAAATACATTTTAAAATGAATGAATATTAACAAGAATAAAATGAACTTTGATAAAAAAAATATGTTTGTGATTTTTTTTAAATAAATTTAAATTGATACTGTAAAATTTAAGTGTTTACAGACTGTAAGAACGTACGGCATGAATTTTCACAATGTTCTCATGTTCACGTTATGTTTCATTTTCCATACCATCATGCCATTTCCCTATTTGGGGTAGGCAGAGAGAACCGAACGCCAGACTGCTCTATCTGGACATACCTTTCTCGCTTCATGCACGTCCATGTACCGTTTCATACACGCTCTTTCGTTATTCTTACTACTAACGTCTCCACCTTCCTAAATTCCATGTATGTGATCATGTTAACTTTTCCTTGGCGAGCTCTGCTTTTCGTTCCTCATCAGCCTTGTATACTTTTTTGTCAGACGGTCATCACTCATTCTATCTATGGGGCAAAACCACCTTAGGGCATTTATTTTTATCTTACTTACGATATCTCTTTCACCTGTTTCATAATTGGATATAATTGTCACTAAATATAGTCACTAGCCCTAGAACAGGATTTCCTTGTTGGGTAGCAGTAATATACTTATTGATGTCATTATAAATATGGTAAATAAATAAATAAATTATCGTCTAATATCCTCATTTCTTATTCCATCATACATCGTTTTAACATACAAAGCCTAGCCTGTTTAATTTTCAAATTCATAAATTTATCTTCATTCTTAATACTTAACCACTCAATGATTATGTTCGGAGTACGTCAAGATATTCAAACAACAAGAATCAAGATGGTTACCTATCTATGCGATATAATTTATTTTTCTCTGCTGTGAATCGAACCTAATATGCCAGTACAGTAGTCAAACAGCTAAACATAATGCCACAGCGAAACTTTCACTAGAAATGATTTTGCCAAAATTTAATACATTCCAGGCCCACTCAGGACTGCCGAGCTTATGATGATGATGAGGTCGTCTAAGAATAGAAAATCACGACCATAATATGAACGACTGTGAAAGAGGGAAATATAAAAGCTTGAAAAATAGACGAGCATATATGAGACGATGTATGAATATTGATGAGCCGATGGAAGTTAGAAAAAATGGCGTTCGATTCTCTCTGCCTACCCCATGAGGAACCTAGTGTGAAGTTATGTATGTAATTTTTATGCATAGTTGTTTTAATTTATCTGAAGGAATGGTAACCAAAAATTTAAAGGAGAAACTCAATTAGGGTAAGTATTTTATTATTCCTTTGGGGTCTCGTATGAATTAGAGATTTATCCCTCAAGGGTTTTCATTTAGCTCAACTGCTGGTCCCTCGGGAGAAGTCACGCGGCGGTCAATAGATAATATTTTTATCGTGAATACCAACCTACATATTATTATTGTACACCTCACCATGCAATTAGACCTACCTACTGGGAAATTACAAAAATTGTGTCAATACCTAAAATCCACGTGGCTGAGTTGTTGTTAAGATATGCATAGGTACATACAAACCTGTGGATTACGTACTAAATAAAAATAAAAATATATGCAAATAAATAAAAAAAATATGAAAGAATTTTATTTGAAACTAAATTTATAATAATTACCTATTGTATCTTACTGTGGCTGAAGTTATGAACGACAACTAACGAAATATTTTATTTTTATTCTATTCTATTTAAAGTATATAAACAATGACGGCACAAATATACTGGTGATACAAAATATAAAGAAAATTTGTCACGCCCAGCACAAATTACATGTATACATTATTACCTTAATTAATTTACTAGTGTAAGAAAAATCTGTATATATCTTAAAATGTGTATCTTATCTCTGTCGTATGTTATTGTACGACAGAGCTCGCACGACAAATTCTTGTTATAGTTTTATGTAAAAAATATGATAAATTATTCTGATTTAAAATTGTATTATATAAAATAAATAAAATAAATAAATCTTGCTTCGATATTAATTTATGTTTCTTTCAACCGCTGAGATATAAGGGATAAGTCTTTTGGTTTCAGTCTCAATGTCCTGAGGTCAATTCCCAGCAAAGGAGAATTTGATAAAAGTTCGGTGTCAGAGCGAGTATTTGTATCAATAATCCAGTGGATGCAGACTCTAATACTTAACAAGTTTCGTTCTCTTATAATCATCGTCAGTGGCTCCACAGCCAAGGATGGGCCTTGGCCTCCTGAAGGAATTGTTTCCATTGCAACCTGTCCATGGCCTTTTCTCTCCAATTCCGCACATAGGTTTTCCGATTGTCCCTCTCGACTCCATCCATCCATCTTCGTATGTTAATACAAGTATTTAATTTGATAATTATAAGAATTTTGTATACGAGGGTTTAAAACAAAACAAAAGTTAGGTAACCTCAATCTCTCACAAGAATACTGTGTTAATAATTTAATCCATGATAAGCAATAATGTATTAACGATTTAATCCCTGACAAGCAATACTGTGTTAACAATTTAATTCCTGGCAAGCAATAGGTACTGTGTTAATAATTTAATCCATAATAAGCAATACTGTATTAACGATTTAATTCCTGACAAGCAATACTGTATTAACGATTTAATCCCTGACAAGCAATACTGTGTTAACAATTTAATTCCTGGCAAGCAATAGGTACTGTGTTAATAATTTAATCCATAATAAGCAATACTGTATTAACGATTTAATTCCTGACAAGCAATACTGTATTAACGATTTAATCCCTGACAAGCAATACTGTGCTAACGATTTAATCCCTGACAAGCAATACTGTATTAACGATTTAATTCCTGACAAGCAATACTGTGTTAATAATTTAATCCATGATAAGCAATACTTTATTAACGATTAATTCCCTGACAAGCAATACTGTGCTAACGATTTAATTCCTGACAAGCAATACTGTGTTAATAATTTAATCCATGATAAGCAATACTGTATTAACGATTTAATCCCTGACAAGCAATACTGTGCTAACGATTTAATTCCTGACAAGCAATCCTGTGTTAATAATTTAATCCATGATAAGCAATACTGTATTAACGATTTAATCCCTGACAAGCAATACTGTATTAACGATTTAATTCCTGACAAGCAATACTGTATTAACGATTTAATCCCTGACAAGCAATACTGTGCTAACGATTTAATCCCTGACAAGCAATACTGTATTAACGATTTAATTCCTGACAAGCAATACTGTGTTAATAATTTAATCCATGATAAGCAATACTATATTAACGATTTAATCCCTGACAAGCAATACTGTGCTAACGATTTAATTCCTGACAAGCAATACTGTGTTAATAATTTAATCCATGATAAGCAATACTGTATTAACGATTTAATCCCTGACAAGCAATACTGTGCTAACGATTTAATTCCTGACAAGCAATCCTGTGTTAATAATTTAATCCCTGACAAGCAATACTGTGCTAACGATTTAATCCCTGACAAGCAATACTGTATTAACGATTTAATTCCTGACAAGCAATACTGTGTTAATAATTTAATCCATGATAAGCAATACTATATTAACGATTTAATCCCTGACAAGCAATACTGTGCTAATGATTTAATTCCTGACAAGCAATACTGTGTTAATAATTTAATCCATGATAAGCAATACTGTATTAACGATTTAATCCCTGACAAGCAATACTGTGCTAACGATTTAATTCCTGACAAGCAATCCTGTGTTAATAATTTAATCCATGATAAGCAATACTGTATTAACGATTTAATCCCTGACAAGCAATACTGTGTTAACAATTTAATTCCTGGCAAGCAATAGGTACTGTGTTAATAATTTAATCCATAATAAGCAATACTGTATTAACGATTTAATTCCTGACAAGCAATACTATATTAACGATTTAATCCCTGACAAGCAATACTGTGCTAACGATTTAATCCCTGACAAGCAATACTGTATTAACGATTTAATTCCTGACAAGCAATACTGTGTTAATAATTTAATCCATGATAAGCAATACTATATTAACGATTTAATCCCTGACAAGCAATACTGTGCTAACGATTTAATTCCTGACAAGCAATACTGTGTTAATAATTTAATCCATGATAAGCAATACTGTATTAACGATTTAATCCCTGACAAGCAATACTGTGCTAACGATTTAATCCCTGACAAGCAATACTGTATTAACGATTTAATTCCTGACAAGCAATACTGTGTTAATAATTTAATCCATGATAAGCAATACTATATTAACGATTTAATCCCTGACAAGCAATACTGTGCTAACGATTTAATTCCTGACAAGCAATACTGTGTTAATAATTTAATCCATGATAAGCAATACTGTATTAACGATTTAATCCCTGACAAGCAATACTGTGCTAACGATTTAATTCCTGACAAGCAATCCTGTGTTAATAATTTAATCCATGATAAGCAATACTGTATTAACGATTTAATCCCTGACAAGCAATACTGTGCTAACGATTTAATTCCTGACAAGCAATACTGTGTTAATAATTTAATCCCTGACAAGCAATACTGTGCTAACGATTTAATTCCTGACAAGCAATACTGTTTTAACGATTTAATCCTTGAAAATCAATACTGTGTTAATAATTTAATCCATAATAAACAATACTGTGATAACGATTTAATCCCTGAAAAGCAATACTGTGTTAATAGTTTAATCCATGATAAGCAATACTGTGTTAATAATTTAATCCCTGACAAGCAATACTGTGCTAACGATTTAATTCCTGACATGCAATACTGTTTTAACGATTTAATCCTTGAAAATCAATACTGTGTTAATAATTTAATCCATAATAAACAATACTGTGATAACGATTTAATCGCTGAAAAGCAATACTGTGTTAATAATTTAATCCATGATAAGCAATAGTGTGTTAATAATTTAATCCCTGACAAGCAATACTGTGCTAACGATTTAATTCCTGACAAGCAATACTGTTTTAACGATTTAATCCTTGAAAATCAATACTGTGTTAATAATTTAATCCATAATAAACAATACTGTGATAACGATTTAATCCCTGAAAAGCAATACTGTGTTAATAATTTAATCCATGATAAGCAATACTGTGTTAATAATTTAATCCATGATAAGCAATACTGTGATAACGATTTAATCCCTGAAAAGCAATACTGTGTTAATAATTTAATCCATGATAAGCAATACTGTGATAACGATTTAATCCCTGAAAAGCAATACTGTGTTAATAATTTAATCCCTGAAAAGCAATACTGTGTTAATCCATGATAAGCAATCCTGACAAGCAAAATACTGTGCAATATGTTTCATTAATATCTATAACAATAATGTATAACTACACCCAAGAAAATGTTAAAATTTGTAGTTGAAAAAAATACATATCATAAATTGAAAGAAAATTTTATTTTGGGCTAGTGGTTACTTCTTGAAAATTTAAATTGTATGTAAGTACCTACCTACTATAGAGAACGTATCGTATGAAATATGGTCGGGAAATTACGTAATATCGCGTCGGTTTAGTATGTGTGTATGTTTTTTGGATGTCAAAGTGAATTCCAGACATTTATTGTCGCGGACATTTTTTGCTGACACTGTAGCGAATGGGTATGTAGTGTGTAAGTGTAGTAGGATGCAGAGAAGTTCCCTGCAGTAAAAAGGATCACGATAGTCCCAGAGCATGATCGGATTATGTGGGGATTGCACAAAGTATCTATCTACCTATTTACATTCATATTACAAACTGTACATCTAATAATATGTCGGTATTCCAATATAATTTAGGGGGTGAGTAAGGCACTGTACCTTAGACAGCTGAACACGAGGTAACTGCGAACAAGTTAAATATACAGAATTGCACAACAAACATATTATAATAATAACTATAAATGTATGTATAGACTACCTATATGTTCTGTTCAGTTATTTGTTCAGTTATTTTTGCACAAAAGTTAAAAGCAATATGGTATAATGATACTGATAATAGGTATGCTTTTTTAAATAATAAAGAAAACAAATATACCTATATTTTTCACGAAAATATTGTTTTATTTATAAATATCTTTTTTGAATTTTCTTTATCTTGTAATTGTAGAAACTAACAACAAAACATATATTCAGTACTAAGGTCTCATACTTAAAGGAATATTTTCAAGTCATGTACGAACCCTTTCTCGTTCACTAAACCAAATTTTACACATAAAAATATTCGTTGAAAAATTGATAACATGGCCTAAAACTGGAACTATTTTCATCAAGTTCAATTTTTCCCAAATTTACAATACAATAAAAAGTGTGCAGTTCCGATGTGCGCACTTGTTTGGAGTGCATCTGTCTTGTGCGTAGTTGTTATGGAAGAAATTAGGGGTGGTTTTGTCTTGTGGGTTCGCTGCTTCTACATAACCAAATAAAATAAGTTGGTTACTAAATAATATACCTACTATTCAATAATGCATCGAACCAGTGTAATTCGGCTTCATTGATAGAATATTGAATGTAATCCTTATAGGGCCAACAAATTAAATCAAACTGTAATGCATAAGAATGTTGTAAAATGACTGTCATTTTATACATGCAGGTATAAATATAACATGATTTTTGTGGGATACTTGTTTAATTAACTTTTTATTTATCTAAAAATTGTTCAATTTTCTAGCATATATGTTATGATTATTAAGGCAATTAAATTCAATATTCAAGTATGTAGGAACCTAAAGATATTTACGAGATACAAAATTTATGATGATTAGTGAAAATAAGGATTATTTTATTAAATTGATTGATTTTTCTTAGGAATATCAAAAATAATTGCTTCAAAACTTATGATCTATCATCAGCGGTTTAAATTAAATTTAATCTTTTCCGTAACTTTCATAGTTAAATACTTTCCGAGTGTGTCCATAATTCATATAATTATGGGAGCAATGATTAATAATTTGATATCCAAAAAACAGTTTGGAATTGGTTTTAGAAGGTTATTTCCTACGTAAATTGGTATTTTTTTCGTAAACTGAAAGGAAATATACCTATATTGCCATGCGATAGGTAGCAACCGATTGAAAAACCTGAACAATTCGGCAAAGTGGTCATTTGGAATTTTTTCTTTTCTCGTTTTCATTGACATGTCGAAGAGTGGCATTCCTATAGCAAAGTATTAAAGAAATGCCCGGTATTTGTGAGGCAAAGGCACTAATCGTACTCCAGACATGACTTCCCCTTCTATCCGGCTTAAGATGGAGGATTATTAGCTAAAGGTTCCTGGGCGATTGTTGTAGGAAACAAAGAAATTAAGAGCAAATATACGTTCCACAAGGGGAAACTTTTATCAACTTTCAAATAGTAGATACGGAATAGTTTTGGGTTGGGATGGGATGTTTTGTTTTGAATTAATAAATTTGGAAGAGCACAAAATTTTCATGTAATAAGTAAGCAAATAATTAATTGTACATACCTACTTAATCTAAAAAAATCTTCTTTTTTATGCAAGACATATTTTGTTCTAAATGATCTGGCAAATGGTTTTCAAATAAAACGAATGGCTAGTGCGTTTCGCTCTTGGAGCTAAATCCCGAGAGCGGATCTCATTCTGTAGATGCTCTTTGAGCGAAACGCATCGGTGGTGGATTTATAGATGTGTCAGAAAGCTTTAATTTAATTTTTAAATTATTTTAAGTATTTAATTATATCATTTATAATGGAATTCCACCAAGAATTAATAGTTAAGAAATTACAAATAATTAAACATCTTACATAGTTCAGCAATGAGGTTCACCGCCCATTCTGAATGTTGCCTTTTTAGGTGAGACGAGACTGGTGTGTGGAGATCCACGAATGTGTTGTGCTTCTTTTTTTAAGCATATGTTCATCCGCAAACCTATCGCTGATTACCCCACATTGTGGAATATACCGTGATGTTATGTTTGTTTTATTTTTCATTTTATTTTATTAATAATGCATATAACTGACAAGCAATACTATGGTAATATTTTTTTTTATTTTTAAAAGTAAAAAAATGAATATGTTTTTGTTAAACAAGAACATATACATCTTCCTACGTTCCCTAAAATAAGCAGAAGCAATATTAATAATAAATGCTTGTGCTATAGGTAAACGAAATCGGTCGAGGCAGGATTCGAACTCGCGACCACTGGATTACTAGCCCAGCGCGCTAACCGCTCTGCCATCGACCCATCTATCTATCTACCCAATTCCATCTACCCAATATATTATGTGAGTTAAGTGTTGAAATTTAAGTATTGAGTTTAGTGTTGGCCACTCACTTTTTATGGTATGTACGATGAATCACAAATACTTAACATATATTTGTCAAAAAATCCAATCAAAGGATGTCTATATTGTAGATGTCTGTTTGTCAGTTTTGTTTAAGAGAATATAAAACGTGGTTATCCTCATATAGGATCCTACACAATAATTTACATCAAATCATCATTTTCGTGTTTCGCGGAATTTACAGTATAATTTTATTTGCAACGATCAAGTTATTTAAACTTTTCTGCCACGATTTTACAAACACGTTAAAACTGAATAAAAAAATAGCGACATCATAATTCATTTTCTCCGACAAACGAATGCAATTTAACGTGCAATCATAATAATATTCATCACAATATTGCACGAATATTGCTTTTATATAAATCATTGCAATGAATCCGTTTTGTAATTCATTAGATGCTTTTATGCCTTCATACACATTGTTACAACTTTTCATATTTCGTACAAATTGGCAACAATAAATTAAGCATATTGAACTCATGTTTTACTAAACAATCCCTATGTAACCACTTTTATAAGTCACGTATTCACATACAATCCATATTAACTAATTCATTCTTTTTAATTGTCCTTGGTCTCATAACTGAGAATGGTGGCTACACTTAATTAATCGACAAATGTTTGAAGCTGACTAACAAGATCCAGAGTCGATGAGCGACCTCTGGATTTTTTACTCTCAACGATTCCCACTATGACCAGGTTATCAGAGACCCTTCTTGGCTCATTCATTCATTGCGTAAAACATACACAACCTGAATTAAAAGTAATTCAAAGATTTCTTTTGAAATTACTTTCAAAATTACAAAATTCTATACACACTAACTATGACACTACGTTCCCTTAAGGCAGGGGTCGGCAAAGTGCGGCTCCAAAGCCTCATGCGGCTCTTTGGCTCCTTGAGTGCGGCTCTGGCACAAATATCCACGGACCTGCATTGTTAACTTTGAAATACAATTGCAGGATTTAAAAGACAAGGAAATATGGAGCTCTAAATTTCAACGTGTTTGTATTGATTTGGAAATATTGGAGAAGAACAAATGTGATCTTAGTTCACAACACAAGTGCAGTCTGATTTGAAAGACCTGGAGAAGGAAGACATGATCATTTTCAACGTCTGGAATAGTATTCCTGACTCTTACGATCAGCTGAAAAAACTCGCGTTTGCTGTTCTTTCCCTTTTTGGTTCTACATATTCATACGAACAATATTTTTCAAGCATGAACTTTATCAAGAGTAAACTGAGAAGTCGTCTTATTAATGAGAACCTGGAATCATGCCTAAAATTAAAAACAACAACATACAAACCTGACTTACTGAAACTTTCCAAGGAGATGCAAGGACATTGTCCGCATTAAGTGTTTGTCATTCATTGTCATGATTTAAATTTATGGATACTTTTCTTTCATATTATTGCTTAATAACGAATAAATCTTTATTAAGTGTGAAATCAAGTAATTCAGTGTACCCGTAATTTAATGAAGGTCTAAAATTATAATAAAGGTTTACTAAATTAAAAAAACAGATTTGGCTCTCAGAATTTTTTTTGAATCGTTGTAATGTACATATATGGCTCTTTGGCCAATAAGTTTGCCGACCACTGCCTTAAGGGATAGGCTCAGAGAAACAAGTGCCACACTCTTTAAATTTAATTCACGTAGTCGTACCGAAATTGCTGTACTCTTGCCTATCGTTTTATTTTTACTTTATTTTATAACAACTGACAGTTATTTCATACATTTATAAAAGCATTACATTTATTAAATGAATTTGGTAGGTAGATATTCAATAAACATGTAAATAGTATTTAATTGTGCCAATACGGTCGCTACAATACGTTGATATCATTTCATCAGCTTTGCTGAATCAATATATTTCAAAGGGATCTATCTTTTACCTTATTTTTATATCGCCATACGTAACAATGTTGTTAAACTTACTCAGAAAAATAAATGATTTTTATAAATTTTATAAGATTTTTTTACATAAATAAAGAGGGCTTAAGATAAGATAATTTGGAGGCATTAGAGATAAAAAAGCCTTAAATAAAAAACAAAAAAATAATTAATAATCAAGTACATTTAAACAATACTCCATTATTTAATATTTTTCCTTTGACAACCTCTGCTTTCAATGATGTAAGCTCCGCCCATCAACTTTCCGATACATAATTTAGGCACACGGGTCACATTATGTACATAGTATCTAAGTTTAGTATAAATTTGTCCGGACGAAACGTTACGTCTCCGAAACTAGTTGGCATAAAAATACTCAACGTGGTTAAAAAATAAGATATTTAATTTTATTTAATTATATTATAATTGCACAGTCTGGAAAACATTTTTTTTCTCGTTGAAGGTATTGTACCTTAATATTTTATTTTGCTTTATTTTAGTAAAAAATTGCTAGAATTTATGATGGGTAATGATACCATAATTATATAATATTCGCATGAGACGGTTAACCGATAATAAATATGATGTGTCGTGATTTTCATAAATCACTACCCGATGAGCAGATAATACCTTATATTAGAAGATACTATCACATACAGAGGACAAATTGTGAGATGTAACCAATCTCTTTAATGAACACTTTTCTGGTAATTACCGAGGCCTTAAATATAGCGCAAAATGTTAGACCTCTGCAAAATGGCGATGGCGGTGAGCCCTTAAACCAGCAATTCTTTATTGCTCTCATTAAATTGTCATCTCCAGGAATTGGGTTTCTGGAGGACGGCGACAAAAATTAACAATGATTTATATCGAGTGTCGAGAGTGGAAAAACTCCTATTAATAAGAGAAAACTTTTTCAAAAACTTTCTCGATTATAGAAAGAAATACAAAAATGTGCCGATTCAACACAAACAATGAATACGAAATGTGTACCAAAAATAAATTTCTGAATTTTGCGAACAACTTTATTATTGAATTAAAGGATTACCAATTAAAATATTAAAACAATATTTGCGTCCGTTAAATAAGAGGAATCCTGATATTCATTTATTTGACTTGAGGATTTATTTCAATTTAGTTATTCAGAATTCACTACTCAAATTAGCCATTATGGTAAGCGAAAATTTATACATAGTGGTTCCGTTTTAAGCATTTATATTTTAAAATGAATTCTGAGAAGTTAATATAATATTTCCAAGATTGATCGCTTGATAATGGTTTAGTAAAATATTTTATTTCTTAATCAGATCTTATTGATTTGAGATATTGAAATACATAATAATGTTGATTGTTGACTTGATACAACGAAAAAATATTTCTCTATTTATTTTTCAGGATATCCAATGCATGTGTGTCTTTAATATACACATTTAAAATTAAAATAAAAATCAATTTGAAATATTTAACTGGTGTTATATAAAATCCGATTCTTAACGACTTGACAAATAAACTTCAAGCATTTCGATTACTTTTTTCAATGTTTGCAACTGTCACTTCATGATAGAGCTCCATATTCACATCACATGATGGAAAAAAATTTACTATTTAAATTTGTTCCCAAACGCAAACCCATTGAACGATACCGGTGAATGAGAGTCGCATTTGTCAACAAAATCAATAAAAATTAAAATTGTGTATTTTTACTCTCCACACTATGGAATAGTGGAGAGTCATGATTTCACATTTTTAAGCGTATTTTTTACATCAATTTCTCAACGGGTATCATGTAGAGAGTGCATACTATGAGTTTCGTCGTGATGTGTTTGTATGTATGGCGTATGGCGTACGGCGTACGGAATTGTCCTTTTTGTGTCCTCTCTTCAGCCCAAACTATAACTCCGATCGACTTCATACTAACATCATATAAGTGCATAGACCTAGAGCTGATTAGTTTTCCATAGATATCCGTTAATTTCTTGTCTATGATTTTATCTTTCCAAATTTTCAGAATGCTCTCACCGTCTGGAAAATCGAGTTTTTTGTATACTGTTTGAAATTTCAATACAACAAAAAATACACTCATCAAAAATACATTTAAGGATTGTCAAAATTTAAATCTATGGTTTGCCATATCAATGTGAAGTAAATTTCATATTTGTATTAAAAATATTGTATGTTGTATGTGTCTCTATAGACAAGTGTATATTTTACTCTCCACTTCTATCTTCCTCAAGGGGTAGACTGTGAGAACCGAACACCGCATTCTTTTATCTTGACACATACATCGCCTCATCTATATACATTGATACACTGTATCATTCATGCTCATCTTGCTAGTAATGCAATTTTACTTAAAATTTCTCAACAAGTATCATGTAGAAAATACTAACTATGAGTTTCGTGACAATGTTTTTGTGTGTATGGTGTATTGTGAAAACTTTTGTCCTCTGGGAATCTTATATTTGTTTAAAAATCTAATAGAAATGTACTTCATAAAAATGTATTTAGAGATTGTCAACCTTTCAAGAAGAAAAAATGATCGCTTACTATGGTGTGGAGAGTTTAGTGTTGGCCACAACCCACTCGTTTAATCTTAATTTTATCTTATTTTACTTACGATTCTTCTAATAATAGATTTTATCATATCGATAGCTTTTGTTTCTCCGAGGACATTTTCTAGACTATTGCGGTACAGATTTACAATTAATAGAAAAAATATAAAACACGAAGTGTGCTTTCAATCAATTAACATAAATAAAAAGCGCGAATAATGAAATGATTGTAATGGATAGTGAGAGGATAGTCATTTTCTTAAAGATAATTACTAATTTTCTTTTCTGGAATAAATATTCCCACCGTCAAAAAATTACTTGTCACTTTAAATAAAATAAATAATTTCTAATTTTATAACGATTTATGTATTTGTTTTTAATCATACAAAGCATGTCGTATAAATTGAATGTGTGTGTCACCCTTGGCAGGAGTGCGTCTGAAATGATCTTTTGCTAATTGGATGTGACGGCGGCAATTAATCACAAGCCACAAAAGTCACTTCTTAAAGACATTAATTTTTCCTTTCTGTCTCACACCAACCATATCTTTATGGTTGTGATTAGAAACACTCCTAGTCTTACTCATATTTCTTTCGAAACAAACTTCATCTACACAATGTAATTAAAGAGACGCATTTTGCTAGTTCAGCGCATTATAGATTATCAAGTGTTGGAAATTGGAACAGATAAATAATACGCATATCCTTCGCAAATTGACGCGTTTCATGATTTTTCAGATTCCCATCATCAAACCTCATGGCTTCGTTCAGATGAAACCACCCAAGAGGTAATTTCTATCTGATTCAAAAGGAATCATCGAATTCGAAAAACCTGGTAAAGAATTATTATTCACTGAAGACGACTTCGCAAAATGAAGAGTTTGATATTTTTTTTTCTCGAGAGTACCATCATCAGAATTATACAGGGTGTCTAGTGGATCTATAAAATAAAGTAAACCGTATATCGAAAAAAATGTTTATTTAAGTACTCTCTGTTGTATAGAAAAATTATATAAGATGAAAGCTTGTTATCAAAATTAATCTCATAATACATCAAGTTATTTCAATTTGTCACCGTTCATGGAGTATTTGAGGATAACTATAAAAGTGATTATTTTTATATCCTCTAGTTTTGTTAAGAGTTTTTTTTTATGAAAACTTTTTCTTTAGTCAATTGTCTACCACATGCTTTTGACTACGAGATAGTACCAAATAGACCTTCGTTTTTCTCGTCTCTGTTAAACTGATGCGGCTTCCCTCGGATGAAGAATGTTATTAATTAAAATAATAATTATTATTGTTCATCGTACGGTTTCTCAGAACAATTAACTGAATGAAGCTATTACGTTGTATGGCTGCCAATGGCAGTCACAAATGTTTATTACCCGTAAATTTTCAGTCAGCTATTGTCATTAATCAAAATGACATAATGATTTATTAAAAATACCATTTCTTGATAAATGGACGTACAAATTATTAATTCGATCAAAATGACGAGAAAAACAATATTTCGTTTAAGACACTTATGCACCTTTTATCTTTTGAACACCCAAATCAGGTGGCGTTGGCATAGCGCAAATTTTCAACTATTTGGAAAACCGCTCCAATCGTCAATTGGCCATTTGAAGCTCTAACTTCAAAACGAGTGGGTTTTGGCTAACACTTATTTATTCACAACGTAGTAAGTGTGCACTCTTTTTTCTTGCGAAGATGCCAACCACTTAATGCATTATCCCATTTCTATTGAACACAATCAAATTCTTATTTTTCCAGAATATGAGAGTATTTTGAAAGTTTTGACTGATAAAATAATGGAAAAAAATGAATGGATGTACTTATATGGAAAATTAATCAGCTTTCAATTAATGCACATTACACATATGATATGTATCGATTCGTAGTTAGGCTGAAAAAAGTCCAAAATATGCGAAATTGATACAAAAAATTCTAGTACGTAATGTAACATAATTTGTGAAGAGATAAACAGTTATACTAGGTACCTACTGATGATATATTTTTATCATATATTCAGTTTTAAGATAATAATAATTATGTGTTTTTCAATTATTGTAGAAATAGGTACCTTTCCCATAGTACCTTAAAAATATCTTCGTCTAATATTTCGTTAAGAAGAATAGGTAAAATACAGAACGAAAATTATTTTAACTTTGAAAAAAAAATCATAAAAATGTCTACCTATTCTACTTTTATGTCCTTTGTGAGAAAGGAGATCATTTGCCTTTTTTTATTAGGCCCGTCCAACTTTTACACCACATTAAAATAAAGGCTTTAAAGGTTAAAGTCATAGCCCATCAAAACTTTACAATAATGACATAACTGGATAATAACTTGGGTAATAAAAAACTCATCGCCTGTTGGGTGCCTAAATTATCTACATTTTTTGTCTTGTAACTGATGTTTAATAATTTACATTTTGTCTTCCGAAAAAAGTTATTGTGAAAATTTAGAGCTCGTTTATCTCCCATTATAAAAAAATCATAGTTTTTTTAAAAAAATATTTTGAAAACCCTATTTCATCAACAAAAATTATATTTTCAGCGGTTGATGAATTATCAAGGTGATAAGTAACAGCTTATTATGTTGTTTATAACATTATGGATATTGTATGTGAATCGAAAACTCATTTGATTCGAAGAAAAACAATCAACCAACTCAATAATAAACGTCAGATTTTAAACGGAACAAATATTTACAGTTTGCTTAACTTTCATTTAATTTCGAAATTGTAACGTCAGATATAGTTTGCACTTAGCTCTGACTAAGTTAGATTGAATTGTTTCAACAAGGATTAAAGTCAGTAGGTACCCACAGTAAAATTCACTTCATAAAAGTGTACAAAGCTTAATAGAAATAAAGCTTTTTCAATCGATACAAGCTTCTGGCATATTTTTACTGTAATATGATACATGTCTTTAAGGTTTTGATTTTGAGAAGATTCTTAGTCGTTGATTGATTTGATTGACAATTTCGAAACTATTATTTACAGAATAAATTTTACACTTTACTATAGTATTCTA
The DNA here is from genome assembly GCA_963576475.1 of Molanna angustata. NCBI lineage: Eukaryota > Metazoa > Arthropoda > Insecta > Trichoptera > Molannidae > Molanna > Molanna angustata. The sequence goes on along the minus strand of OY754964.1, from coordinate 38,505,597 downwards.
ACATGTATTGCTAGATATTTTATTTTCTTAAGTTAGATCTTCGAAAACAGGATCGGAATGAAGAAAGTTTGGAAGGGGACTGGAGGGGACTGTTGAGACGATATTAAAATATAAAAAAGAATCCTCAGGTGAGGGAAGTATTTGTAGTTGCACAAAGTTTTAAGTAGGTTGTTTCGTAACATACAAATATTTGATAGAGGAACATAAAAAAGGATGATTACAGCATGTTTATATTCATCTTGCAACGGTCATTTAGACTCTCATTATTCCGAAAGCTACGAACGTATATTTCTGAAAAAAGAATTAAAAGTTATATCGTACATTTGTACAAACAAAAATGACGAGATTACTTTCCGCGTCCGTTTTTCTAGATTCGCGCGTATGTTTATCTCGAGCTTAACGCATTAATACAGAACGTGCTTTTAATATGAAATGTTACCGCATTTTCTTTTTCTGCTATCACGTAATACTCAATGCTCAACTACCGGGTAATCTTCCATAATGCGATGTGTAAGTTAGTTCACTACGCTCAAATACAAAGCTTGCTCCTCAGTTAACAGTCACGTTCTTCTGGGCAATAAAACATCGGTTAGTAGCGCAACATGATACCAGAACTATTGTTACAATTCAACTACAATTGTGTTGGGTACATACTCTGCAAATAACAACCAATTTAACTGCGGCAATAATCATAACAACGAAACCTTCAAGTGAAAACTACATTGTAAGTTCCAACAAGGCAGGATATAACGTACCGAGTCTTAGTTTTGGGTAATATAACTGTTATATATTGTAGATTAATTCGATTTAAGGACTCTCTCTTAGTACAATTATAGAATTCCTCCATTGTACTACGAATACCACTATTAGCATACTTTAATCTAAATTGATTTAATCAGAGAAAATTATTTTATCGTTTATAGGCAGGCTTGACTTGTTTTTGAGTTATGGCTCTAGAAAAAGAGGAGATGTTCCAACATAGACATCAATTTGATATATTATGTCCACAATATTCCAACTCTTTTCAAAAAATTAATAAAAATATCACCAAGATTCATTGTATAATAATATGTAATACTATTTTAATAATATGTTGGACGATGCTGTTTGCTTTTAAAAAATTCTATGCTAACGTTGTCCTTCGAGATAGTTGCTACTTAATTTAAAATGAATACCTACTATAAATCTTGTCCACGTCGTAATTTCATTTGTGTTAAAGTTTAAGGTTCTCTCTTTAATAAATTTAGATTTTGTCCAACCATGTGAATATTAGAATAAACATCAGCCTAGAAGCGACGAACTATAAAGATATGGAATACCCTTTTGTTTTAATTACGTTATTTGTGGTTTATGTACAGAGCCTTAGATGCTCTTGGGATCTATTAAGGGTAGGTCTCTCAGTCCACTGAGTTTACATGTAACTTGATGTAATTGCGATAGCAATAACTCTTTACAATTATCCAAGGACTATGGTGAATTGAAGATAATCTTTGGACTTTATGAATTTCAATTAGGATTGTGCTTTTTGATTACCTGCACAGTAAAGAAAACATGCATATAAAAAAACGACAAAACATTTGAAGATCAAAAGGTTATTGTAAGGGTTTATTCATCGGTGGTACATTTATTGAATCAGCGAGATTTCGATTGCTGGGATATGACTTTGAATGTGAATAAATTATCAAAGTTAATTTTTCAAACAATACAATCTGGGGGGGGGGGACTACTCATGACACGTTCTTAATACGTTCTTACTTTGCCTTAATATCAAAAATTTATAAATCGGTACTCGATCAAAATTTAATCTTTATCTTCCTCTACATTTAACAATAAAAAAATCCTAGAACAAAGTAAAGTATGAAATTGTCATTATTTTTGTATAAGTTAATATTATTTTTCAATTAACTTTAACCTTAAAGCTTGCTAAAGACTGAAGCTAATCTTAATCTTCTTCGTGGGTAACTCTGCTGGTTTTAGCTAAAATAACTGATTAGTAAATAAAATGAACGGTATTATCACAGTGCGCAGAGCCAACTATTAGTTAAGTGAAGGTTGTGTGTGTATTTAATCGTTGATATAATAATAACATGTAGATATTTGAAATTATATAATCTGTAAGATTTGAAAACCTGACATTCTTATATGAACATACATTCAAACATGAGAGGAATGGAATAAGAGGTCGGTAGCACCCAAGAAAATGATGGAACGACCATGTGAACTGAATAAGATCAACCAAAGTGTGGTTTTCGGTACTCTTTGCCTAGTCTGCGAGGTACATAGCTTAATGGTACTTATATATGTATGTAAGATTTGAAGAAAGTTAATATATTTTAAGAAATGTCATATCGTTTTTCCATTTCCTGCCCTTTCGTGGTTCAGGTAACTAATGTATTTTGTAGAAAGTGTAATGTTCTCCCTTAGCTGGACTTTTCCTGACATTTTATATCGTCACACTATTAGAAAGTTGACACCCTTGTTACTGGTTTCCTGAACATGCTTTTCATTCTACAACATTTTTTATTGCTATGAGTACCTAAGACCAAATCCATTCAACCCAAGTATTTATCACTAATGCATTATGTCACATACTCATATATTTTTGTAATGTAAATTTTATTTGTATACTTTATGAACAGCAAGTACACAAATGCGGGTTTAAAGCCATAAGATCTCTTCCAACAAGTCACAAAAGTTTATTCGGTTCAATGGTATTTAGTACAGTATTTAGAAAAACAAACACAACAATAAATGAAACATTGAAAAAATGAAAATGAATAAATAATAAGACTGATCATAGCAATGAGGAAAGGAAGGAAATAATTGAAGGACGCAGAGGGAATTTTTGGAATTATTTGAAAAATATAGTTTTTTACTGAAAATATTTGCAAGACACAATAAAGCGACGAAATGTATCATATTCTGCGAGACTAAAGGTATAGGCTGCTCCAACTAAATATGAAGGGATAAATAGAGGGACGACAGATATCATGGCTCGGCAACATTTGTGAGTGGGCCGGCATCAGAGGGGTCGGCGGATAGAGATCATCAAGCAGTGATCGCCAACTTCGGGGGGACCTGAAATGGCACAAAGAAGAAGAAGATCTTGTAAGGATAGAGATGACTTCATCGCATAGGTCATCCCATATCTACTTGGAAAGAAGAGCTTAAAACTTTTGTAGTGTGAATGGGGATAGCAAGGATAAAACTTGAATAAACATAAAAAAAATATTTAAATCAAATTAAAATAAAAACTTTTTTTATGTAATAAAGATTATTTACTTCTTATAAAATAGAGAGAAAATGATATCAAAATATTTATTTTTAACCATTAAGAATTATGTATCTACATCTATGTATTCAAAGAATATAATTTGAAATACATTTACTTTCCAGCACAAAAAATGAGTTAGAGAACTTATGATTGAAATCGGATGTTTCTATATCGATTTTTTTTATTGGAATAATTCTGAAAACTCGAGAGTGAAAAAATATGGGCTCACAGAATTAATGAAGTTCGCCATTTCAATTTGCATATTACGTATTGTGTAGTAGAATCGGGAGTGATTTATGCAAAGTCACGTAGCATCTTTATTCCAAATCATAAATTACAATGTTTTCACATCCAAAATATGCAAACATAACAATCATTGCGGAACACATCATTCATTTTGATGCAATTGTTATTTTGCTAGACTCAGCATCAGGAACATCGTAGGTAGGCACCATATAAATATTACAAAAGCAATATTTACAATGTAGTTCATTGTTAAATGTGTAGGAAGGTACGTTCAAAATGGTAAAATTTAGCATCAAATCATAGATGTTAGGTATACGATTAATATCATATGATAATCCAGTGGGGGCAAGTCTGGTCCAACCGGCGACATCAAAACCCTCGTGACTACCCATATTATGGATATAATTATCATATGGAGTTCTATGACAATTAAAGATATTATAAAACTTCATATAATAATAATTATATCCATGATAAATATGGGTAATCGTGAGGGTTTTGATTCCACCGGTTAACCAGACTTGCCCTCCAGTTTCGTTTCAGAATACGAAAACGCCTATATCAACAGGCGACCGTGTTTAAAACGATTTTATCTGTATTTTAATTTTGGCCGGTAAAACTATACTTGCCCCCCAGAAGTAAATTTTATATTTTTGGGAATTTAACGGTAGGTACGAAATATTATGTCTACGAACGAATAACAATTTTGTTTTTTTACAAAAAATAAAAATGATCAAAAACCATCCTAATTTTTTTTCTTTTTAATCTTCATTTGTACTTTACAGTTTTGAATATACGATTTAATAAAAATTATGCAAGGTACCTCCCTAACTCTTCAGGAATTCGAGTATCTCATGACCTACACAATCAATAATATTAATTGAATTATATTGAAAAACTCTTGCTATATCTATAGAGGAAGGATATTTGGAAGAATTTTATTTTATTTTTATTCACTTGATTAGTATTTATTTATTAAGTCTTATAAAATATTAAAAAAAACGTTGAAATGAAATAAAAAGAAACAGACCGATAACCATCAATATCTCTAGTACTTTCAGGTGTAATCTACATATATTAGATAGTACTTACTTACTTACTTCCGATGGCCATGCAACTCCGGTAGAGCTTTAGCCTCCTAAACAATAGCTTTCCAAGCCTTTCTGTCAGCGGCAGTGGGCTCCCAGTCATCACAAGCATTCAGCACGTTCAGATCTCGGGTAATATTGTCCATCAATCTCTGCCTTGGTCTTCCCAGGGGTCTCTTGCCCACAGGTTTATTTTGCAGGATACGTTTTGTGGCTCTTTCTTCCCCTGATCTGATAACATGTCCAATCCAAGCTAATCTTCTGGACCTGATTTCGCTGGTGATTAAAGGTTGTCCTCTCAATGCACGAATTTCCTCATTGCTTCGTGGTCTCTAGGTACCTGCCGCAATTCCTGGTCTTGGGCCTAATATTTTACGCAATATCCTGTTTTCAAACGTTAACAGTCTTAGTTGGTCTTTGAGTGTCATGCACCAGGACTCGGCACCATACATGATTACTGGTTTAGTTAGGCTATTATAGACCTGGAGTTTTACTGGAATTTGGAGACAGGGATGCTCCCAGTGCTGCTGATGCTTTTGTGCCACTTTGAATTCGGGATATTATCTCATATAAGATAGTATGTAGCATATCAAAAATATAGTTTATTTACTTAACTAATAATATACCTATCATATTATGTAAATTAATTTTGTTGAAACGTATACGCCATAGTATACTTACTCAAAACCATTACGATGAAAAAACAATGAATAATTTTGTTTTTCAAATACATCCGTTAAAAACATGTAGTGGATAGTAAAATCATTATATAATTCGAATAGTAAATGCTACCGCGTCTCTAACTTTGGAAACCAACGCTTTAGTCGTTTTCGAGAAAACTTTTAAAAAATATTATGATATTTTCCACACATTTTCTTGAAATACCACATCCAGTTGTATGCGTATATAGTATATGTTCATAAGTTTTTGTGCTGAAAAAATGTCGGTAAATATGTGAAGCATCTTTTCTTAAAGTTGTGCAAAAATACGTATGAAATTTCTGTTTCGGTGTCTCTTGCAAACATCTTGAACGGGTAGTCTTTATGAATAGTTTACCGTCACAAAAAGAAAAGTTTTTCTTTGAGACATTTTTTTCATAAACGTTTGTCTTGAACATATATCTGAATATATTTTGCAAAGAAAATAATATTTTAAAACATCACATGACATTTTTGTTTCAAATAACGTTTATCTTTCCAATCGCAAAAAATAAAGTTTTTAACAGAAACTTTTTTTTTATATATTTTCACTGAACACTATTATTTAGCCAAACAAATCGGTGGCTTAGTGGTTTGTTAACTGGACACGTAATATGGCTTGAATTACACAAATTACACATAAATACTTATTAGGTAGGTAATTATTATTTACATAAAATTTTATATCAAAATTATAACCACATTAGAAATATAACTAAAAACTTTAACGAAAGTAAAATATAATGATGGACAATTTTTATCTGATACCTTTTTTATTTTTTATTCTAAACATTATTTTTTCTGTAGTAAGTATTCCTTATATTCTTAGCATTTTTAATTACCCGATAAAAAATATTTAATTGTTTGATTGGATCCCTCTTTATTGTAAAAATGGATATAAATTATATTTTTTAACACTAAATAAATAAAAATGAGGACAACATTTTCAAATTTTCAAAATCGATTTAATACGTCCTATTATTATTCGTTTCAGAATACGAAAACGTCTAAATCAATGAGCGACCGTGGATAAAAGGATTTTATTCGCACGGTGTGACATAATTAGTCCCGTATAAATTCAGTCAACCTTTTGACATTTCTCATATACTAAAATTCAGACGAGTCTGAATAGGACATAATAACGATATGAATAACGCCTGAATATTATGCAACGTGTATAACAATCACAATTCATGTTCAGAAATACAATATTTTTCAAATGTATTTTTGGTATTTTTATTTGTTTTATTGCAACCATACCTACTACAAAAATTAAACCGTTTGTAGATATGGTGCTTTACAGGGCCACAATATTATTTTGGAATGAGATTTTAAAAAAATATTTTTCATGGACACTGTAATGAACAGTGATGCTAAAAAAATATCGACATTTCCCAATTTTCTTCCAGGGTTTGCCTAGTCCGAAGGTTCTAGTCTCGCCTCTGGTTTTTTTTATATAATGCATGTCAGAGAGAACACTAAATATAAAAGTTTCAGATCTCCAACTGGTTTGAGGGTTAGTTAAAAGTCGATTACAAAATTCCAGTACAGACAGACAAGAGAAGTTAAAGAAAATTGTGTAAAATCCTAAAAAATCCGCCAACGTGTTAACACGTACTTAAAAACAAAACACATAAAATTATATGTGATTTATAAAAATATACAATTTAAACCAATAATTGCACTACGGAATTATATAAATAAAAAAGTCAAAGTGTTGTTTCAAAAATGAGAAGGAAATTAGAAAGGGTTGTTTTGAATGAATAATGCGTAACAACCCTCAAGGTGTAACTGAAAATGAGGGTAAGTTTACAATAATACTATGTAATGGTGAAATGTTGAATCCGCCATGGTTTATGGTTTGATAGCGTTTCAAGGGATAATAAATTTGTATAAGGCTCCTCGATCGAATGTCATGATTACTTCTTTACACTTACATGACTTTCCAACTTCCAACAGTTTTAACACTTAATGACTCATTATGATTCATTTTCATGGAAATTTTAGGTCCCATTAGTCGGTATTGAAAATATTAATCTGATCTCGAAGGTGGTGCCAGACTAATGCCTACACCTACTTATGAAATTTACGTTATTATTTGAACCTCAATTGGAGCATGATTTATTCACTCAACTGCAAGTAAGAATATAGTGTGATTCAATAAATTATCAATATCTTTATAGCAAAAAAAAATATAAATGCAAGGTGACGTTTAACACAAAAATATTTAAACATTTAAGACAAATTCAAATTGCTTATAATAAGGTATGTCATCAAATTCTCTTATATTTGCACAAAATGTATCATTTCTATACGCGGGATGACACGGTGAAAAGTGAAGATTTGCCTAATTGAAAGTGCCTAATTAATATTTTTTGTACCGTTTTACTATATAGGAAAATAATAAACCAGAAAAGAACTTTTTTTGATAAGTGTACGAGTGAAGAACTTTGTAGGTAAGGCCCGAATTTATAAAACGTACTAAGGATTTTCTCAATGCTTAGCACGACAAATTCCATACATTTCTGTGTGCTAAGTATTAACTTGAGCACTGAGAATGGTTTATAAATACGGCCCTAAGTGTAAGAGTAAAGACATAGTACATAGGTATGTGTACGAGTAAAGAACTTTGAAAGTAAGTGTACGAATAAAGAACAAAGTAGGTATGTGTACGAGTAAAGAACTTTGTAGGTCTATGAGATAGCAACGTTTAAAAACAATTCACACAATTCAATACATTTTAAATGGCTTATTTTGGTATTTCCTTCTTTATTGAATATGGAAAATGTATAGCACCTGAGAGTGGTAGAGTTTACTAGTGAAAATTTCAGATTTAAGTATCATTTGTAGGTATTTACATAGTGTCTATGTTGTAAGTACTTTTTTTGCTCAGATTACAACGAAATTTGGCAGTTTGTTCAGTGCATACCCGGGGGGTATTTCTGAAAAAATCTTCAGCTTCATTAATTTTTTTCACATATTTCAATAATAGTATGAACATATTTCATAAACGGATGGATTTTATGGGTACAAATAACATAGAATTGAAGTACAAATTATATTGAACTAATCTGAAATTTTCACCTATAGAGAGCATGCGCACTGGTGCCAGACGTACCTTTTTCATACCTATATTCAATGAGAAAATATAAAAAAAAGACATTAAAAAATGATTAATCGAAAACGTGGTTACCTCTCGGACTATTTGACAATAAATATTATTCACGGGATATTCAATTAAAGTAGGGACTGAGTTCTTTTTTTACATTTTAAGTTACAATTTGATCAATTTCTTATTTAAAAAATGCCTGTTTATGAAATTTATTGTCTTTTAAATTCTAACATTTTTTACAAAAATAAATATGGATATTTTTTTCAACAAGACACATTCATTATATTTGATATGGAAACGGAATAATTCATCGACCTTAGCTATCACTATGATTATTCATAGATTGTTCAAATCAATTACTTAACCAGGGCATATTATTTATTACACGACGATATAATTTTCTATTAAAAATACGGATATTAGTCAACGGTTAGGGGATAGAGGACACCATACATCATAATATAGTAAGAAAGCAATCAATAAACTTTTATCAGCACTTAATACTTCAGGACCGAACCAAATTATCTTATCCAATTGAGATGAAACTTTTATGGTGCTATCAACTGGTTTCACAAACAAGGGAATGTTTATTTAGAGAGAATTATCTTTCAACACCGCGAATCCCATATGATTCATTTTATTTTGTCAGCGATGTTAATCAAAGATTATATTTATATTTATAGATGTACTGTTAGCGCACTGGGTTTGTAATCCAGTGGTCGCGAGTTTGAATCCTGACACGACCGACTTCGTTCACTTATAGCACAAGCATTTATGCAAATTTTAGGGAATGTATTAGGATGTATAATGTACTTGTTAAAAGGACATATTCATTCTTTTTTAAAAAAAAAGATCATTTTACATTATAAAATATAATGACAATGATTTTGCTGACAGGTAAAAGTGGACTGCAAGGAATATAATCAATAATCAAATTTACTGTTACAAAATCATTTTGATCAATTGCCGTTGTTCTAAAAATTTGTTTATTGCCAGAATCTTATGCAAATAAAGTCCACCACTATGGATAGCAATAAGTTATGACAATATTTCATTATCAATTTATAAACATTTTTTAAAATTAAATTTGATTTTTGAGATGACAATTGTCTTAAAACACCGCTTAACTACCTAAAAATAGGCGTGCAAGCGTTGTGTAAAATTTGTATGAGAGATACACAGTCGTTTACCAACTGATCTGCTACACAGCGTTTATTAGTAACGTTTTTACCTATACGGGTGTTAAACGGTCGAGTAACTTTTACAACATGTTTATTTGTAAGACTGATAGTGTTTTTTCAATTATATAAACTTACTGAGAATATTTTGATAGCAAATTCTCAAAATTCCTGCCCGTTATGATTTTCATTTTTGATTTCTGTGGTACGTACTTAATAAACTATGTTGTAATACTTGTTTCTAATTTGTTTATTATCCTTATAGAGAATTACTCCATATTGAAATATTATATTAAATTTTGCGATATTAAAAGTTAAGAAATGTATTCGTTAGATACACGAGTTTCACACAACCGTACGGTTTCCCCTCCGATATAATTGGGGTTTTGGAAACTTCACTTAGAGCAGGTCGTAGTTTTTATGGTTTCCTGGAGAAGTTTACTCCAAAACCTCAAACATTTCGAAAGTTGAGAAGTAAATACCGAAAAACGATCGAGTACGTGATTGGAATACAAAATTAAATTACTCCAAATTGTACATTTTTATAATGTTAAAGGTTTACCTAATATTTAGGGATACAACCCAATATTTTTCATCGACAAATACACCGTTACCTATTTTATGAAAATTTCTCGGGAATGTCGATCTGGTTTTCATAATATTTAAATATAGGTTTTTTAGAATTTTTTTTATTTATTACAAAAACGTTAACGCAAAATATACTCTAAAGATACATACATACCATCACGACATATCCAACAATGTTGGGTGACCAGCAAAAGGTGTGAGGGTGTGCATTGATTTATAAAAGGAAGCACGATACATGCGTGAATAGTCTCTTCTCACCTAAGAATTCAGAATGGGTGATGAACTATTTGAGATATTATTCTGCCTGTTGTACTTTCGATTACCCGGCTATTACGGGACACCTGGACACATTAATAATTGAAAAGAGTGGAAACACTATTCTGAGCCGGAGCCTCACAGCATAATATTACTCTAAAAACGTTAAGGACAATATTGCAATAAACTGAAATATTCGGCAATCATGATATTCTATGTTTGTTAATATTTTGATCACCAATGTCATAGAATGATAATACAATTACTAAGAAACTCAAATGCTCCATTGTGCTAAAATAAAAATTCAATATATAATTTATATTATTTGGTTCGGTTGAATGTTAAAGTAGCGTAAATAAATAAAAATTGAAAATACTTTGACATTTCCATTTTTATTTCTTTATTGTTGACCCGTATACTCGAGTTAGTTGTTGGTATAAATGATACCTATCTTAAAAATAATGTATGTCAAAGATAGTTTTCCCCATTAATTGAATTTCAAAAGCTTCCTCTATTTTCAATTTCCTTTGTGTTTCTAGGAGAGTTGTTGTTTTACGAGGTTTATTGTGGCATTGGAGATACGTAGGTACCTAGGAACAAGAAATCAGACTATTGAATGGATCTCGAACAGCGTCAACTATTTGTACCTATTTGCTTTGTTTCACTCTAAGAAGATCGGACTTATTCCCGTAGGAAAAGATACTTGACATATAAAAGATTAAAATACTCGCAGTAGGTATATCTAGTGTTCATGGCAATTTACACACATTTGCTTGAATCGAATAGATCGACTTTAAAATAGAAATTGTATTTGATTTTTTTTAAATAAATGTGATTCCTTTTAATCACAACGATTCTTCATAGTGTATTCTGGTATTGTAGAAAACAGTCCAATACTCACTCAGCAAATATAGCTTTTTAAACTAAGTCATATTTTTTTCCCTCCTTTGTCACTAAAATTTATTTTCTATAAATACCTACATTGATTATTTGTCTGTTGCTTCTATGAAATAAAGGTGTATGGAGGATATCCGATCATTAAACTGAGAATTAACAAAAAAGAATATAAGAAAATGTTTTCATAAGGTCTGAAGTTAATATAGTAAATAAGTGTTTGAAGAATAACAGATTTCTAGGAATTACCTTTTTCATTTTATTAAAATCCGGCGATGCAGGTTTTTGAAACACTGTTTTAAAAATTCTCTCCTTGTTAATTAATATCAGATTTTTGTGCTGATGGCAGAGTTAAGTCCAAATTTATCAATTTATTTGATCTGAAGAGCAAGAGAACATGTTGCGTGTGTATGGCGTTCAGTTTAATTGGTTTTCAGTGCCTATACTACGGTCGATTTATGGGATTTACTGATACAATCGGTTTTAGTTGCAACTGTCGGTATTGCTGTGTTGTCGAAGTATTTCGTTATTTATATACATCGAATGTTTTCCAAACCGAAAATCTTATAATTAAAACGTTTCTTTTTTAACATTAAATTTCCGAAATCTTTGATCTTTGTGGTTTTAGTTTGATAGGCAAAGTTAAAACTTTTCCAATATTTTCTATTCATGGCTTATCAGGTTGAATTCCGAGAATACGGATAGAATAAAAAGGTGATTTACAATATACACTGGCTAAAGATGGCTTTGATAACGACTTAAGAGAATAATAAGAGATCATGAGATAATATTTTAAAGTTTTAACGATATTATGTAGCTGGAATTTCTATATTAAAAAAGCACTAAATATTTCATAGGACATTTAATCAAAGAATACACCTAAAATTACAAATTTAAAATATATATTGACTGAGATTGTTAAGATTTATATGTTGTACATGTTTTAACCCAGCCCAGTAATAAAGAGTATTTTTTGTCTTAGTAAAAATACTTTCTTAAATAGGTTACATACGATTACAAACTAATATAGTTTAGGAAGAAACTTTGAATTTTTGAATTTTATGGTTGAAAAATTCAATGAAAAAAGATGTCACATATTGACAGTTAGTTCTATGTTTGAGGTTTTGTACAAACCTTATTATTTACGTTGTATGAAGCATTCTTATAATTATTTCAGAAGCTATTTGTGTAATGAAATCATAAGTGAAATAAGAAAACACTGAGACAAACAAATTGTAAATAAGACAAATGATATGTGTTGGAAAAACTGGTTTGTATAAATAGTGAATTTATGATAAAATATAACGCTTCACGGACAATTTTTTCTAAGTAAAAATAAATCCTACGAGTTGACACCGCAGTTGTCTCTGAAAGGTGTTAACTATATTTCAACTAGTCGTTAGTTGTTGGTAATTTTGTACATCAATTAGTTGTAGATGCCTAAATTTTTGGATACTTCTCTAGAAAAAACAAATTCCAATCACACTTCACTTTAGATATATAACTATCACATCATATTTATATTTCATGTCAGAACACATTATATCAAAATTTTACTTTCAATAATCAATTGATTAATTAATTATCCAAAACTTCGAGTAAAATTTGTATGCAGATACCCAATTTGATGAATAACTAATCATTAATTAAATATCTTTTGATTTGTTCCTGTCCTCATATATCTATGTAGATATCAATATGTTCCGGCGAGAACATTTGATTTAATCAGGTGCAATTCTATGCGGGCCCATATTGGTGATGGTGTGCAGCGTTAAAGAGTAGGTACGATGGATGGGAAGTGTGGGGTAAGGGTATAGGGGTTGTATAGAGTAGAAGGGGGTGTGATGCTGGGCGGCTATTTGTTTAGCGTCATTGTTTTGAAGTACTCCTCAGACACAGAGGCGTATTTTATTTTTATAATACTAATTGGACTAATATGCGTAAAAAAAGGAAATATGCATCAGCTCATTAATGGCAAATACGTACTTTTAGTTATTCTTTTTTAAAGACCTAACAAATATAAGGTATTTTTAAACAGAAATTGGTTAAGTAAATAAAATTTATGAAAGTCAATATTCGTTAAAAGAACACTCGATTTTTTTTTTAATATAATTAAAAGGTTAAATTATTTTTAATTGTTTGATGTTTACAAAATACTATTATTGAATCACTGTATCATAAATATCCAAAAAACTATAAAAATTGTCTGTATTATTTCTGTTTCAGAAGAAATAAATATTTTTTATGTTGTGACCATAAATTTCCGGTAGATTAAATCTCTCCGTCACAGAACCTCTAATAGAGGGGTTGTGGGATGATATTGGGAGAATGAGGAGATGGAGATACAAATAGGGGATAGGGGGGTGGGACATCAACAATGTATCAAGCCGCGGTGGCGTTTGATTCAATTAATTCTGCTTCCCTTATGAACACCCATAGCACCGCACGCCACTGGTTACCTATGTGTTTGTATGTATATTGTATCTTGTTCATACTAAAACTTCGGTTTGTTAAATTATACCTATGTATTTGTATTATAATATAAAGACTGAAAACGAAAAACCATTCAATTTACATTATTGACACAACACAGAGCGCACTTGACTGAAAATTATTTACTTCGAAGTATCTATCACATATATCATGGTACCTACTATTAATAGTTACATATTATCGCAATAGCACGAACAAGGCAGATAAGATACGTATAGAAACAACACTCGTGGAGTCTGCAAGTGTGAAATTCTCGGGTGTATGAACACTTGAACAATTAGTTATCACTTATCATGCAAATCTCTAATACGGTCAGTTCATATTTTTTCAACTAAGAAACATTCGTCAAAACTTGGCTCGATTACTGCAATGGCATTTATGCTGAATCACCACGTATCAGCATGATAGTTTACTTATGGTATTAAACGATGTCACATTACTCTACTTCTAAACGAATTACACTGGTTGATGTGTCCAGAGCGAGTTGACTAAAAAATTTGATTGACGGTGTTCAATGCTTTGAATAAACTGGCACTAAAATACATTCAAGAGCTGTGTTTGAGAAAAGACGTCTTTGGAAAAAAAGAGCCAAAAAACCGGATTACCATGATCGATGCTTTGATGTGAGTGGTCCAATAAAGTGGAATAGATTTTTTTTTCAGATATCCGTAGTGCTCAAAGCAAGAGCGCTTTATCAAAATGACTGAAAACAGCTTTGTTTCCTAAATAACCATAATACTGAAATGTAAGCGCACTTTGAATCATATGGATATTATTAACATTAATATTTTTAGGTATTATTATGTAAGCAAGGTTTTACTCAGTGTATTTATTCTAGTGTCTAAATTTTTAAATATACATATTCTTTTGAGTAATATATTGAAGTACATTCTAGTATGTAAAAGTTTAAAATACCTATAAAATATTTAAGTACATCCAAATATGAAATACTGCATCTGATCATCAAGGAATAAATATGACAATGGACGAGAATAAACGGGGATTACGACCGTTGAGGATCAGTTTTGAGGCTTCGAAGATAGTGCTATGTACAATGTAGTGATATGCAACGTTATCCTGAGATTCAAAAATATTACAATATGAAAATGTTTGGTATTATTTTTTGATATATCACGAGTAAAATTTATTTTTTGAGAATTATTTTAAACAGATAAATCAAAAATGACGGAAAACATTTGGTCAAACTACTTTAATACAAATTGAGAATGCAGTAGTTTCAAATTCACTGTGATATTTGAAAATGTCACTAATCGGTATTGGTCTGCCAATGATCATTATCCAAGTGTACACTGATTGATACAGAACATTTGTATTAAATTCACGTGAGCTATGGTAAGCCAAACTAAGCTTTGTTTTGAGAACTATAGATTTTGATTGATCGATACTGATAAGTGTCAATTTGGAATACATGAACCATTAATATTAGATGGTTCGATGGCATAGCGATTAGCGCGCTGGGCTTGTAATCCATCCAGTGGTCGCGAGTTCGAATCCTGCCTCGACAGATTTCGTTCACCTATAGCACAAGCATTTGTGCTTATTTTAGGGAACGTAGGAAGGAAGTATATGTACTTGTTTAAAGAGGACGTATTATTTTTTTTATTAAAAAAAAATAACAAGTAAATAAAAAAATGTCTTCACGTAAAAGGAATACTTAGCATTATTAAGTTACTTTTTGTCAAGGTATAGCATTATTAAGTTACTTTACTTATTTATTTATTTATTTTAATTCCATATAAACAATACATAATAACAATAATACAATAGTGCAACAATAGTAGGTACCTACAATTAATTATGCAACATAAACAATTTAGAATATGTTGGCACTGACATAATGCTCCGAGAGGATACTTCATTTAATTTAAGGATAAAAGTAAAGCAAATAAAAATCAAAGAGATTCTAGAATTATTATTCCTCCTAATCGTACGATCGTTTTGCCTTGAATATTTTAGCGTTCGTCGGATTAAACATAGTACATTTTTTATTAATCTAAGTATTGAGTTTTTCGACGAACTATTCTTGGCGAAACTCCATCTTTCATTCATTCATACCATCACGACATATCCCATTCGCGCATCTGTCGCTAGTTAGTGACAGGTATTACCTTATAAAAGGATGCATGACACAAAGGTACAACAGTCAACATACAACAGTCTTGTCTCACCACAAAGGCAACATTCAGAACGGGCGGTCATCCTACAATCTGACAATGGTGATTTCAGGACATTGTCCGAAAGGCGTGTAAGATGGAGCGGCAATGTAATATGAAAAGAGGGCCTCTTGCACGCCATAATGGAGGGTATGACCGAGGGAACAAGCTCTAGGGGATGCCCACGCCGAGAGTATCTGGAGGACCTGATGATAGATGTGCGCTGCTCATCATATGTAGATTTCCAAAGAGCCGCACAAGACAGGGAAGAATAGAATTGAAGAAATTGCTGCAAACCACTCCCAGGATTGAAACCAAAGAAAAAGATACTGGTACATATAAAGTATACTACCTACTAGACCAAAGCGTTATAAAGTGTTTTACTTCTATATTAATAAATTGTTTATATCTTTGATTTTTTGTATTAATATAATAATTACATAGCTCAACAGCATAAATGCGGTCTTTATCGCTAAAATCTAATTAGTATTTATTTTTTTAGTGGTACCTACTTGTATATCTAGATTTTTTGAAACCTTTTTGTTCCACCTTCTTTAACCAAAAATGAATATTTAGAATGTTCATGGGTAAAAAATACGTTAAAATTGCAACATCTGTTTTTAAACGTGTTCAATGATTTATATCTGACATAAAGGATAATAAAAAAATGAAATATTTCAACATAACTGATTAAATATGAGAAATGCATGTGGTAAACTGTTGGTGTCTGGGATCAGATGCTGGGGATGGTTCATTACCAATGTTTTTTTTTCTTGAATGTATACATCAACCCCGACGAACGTGTGAAATACTTTGAAGCTAAGTGGGTCTTGCTCGCGGGAGAGATATTTTTTTTAAAAAGCATCTTAAAATAAAATCCATTATTTTACAAGGGTTATTAAGATAAATTAGAAACGTAAATAAGAGGTCGGGGGCGCCCAAGAAAAGGATAGCACGTCCATGTAAACGATATTCTGAAAGATGGAAATGTAAGAAGCGTGAACAACAGACGAACGTGTATAAGACGATGTATGAATGTTGATGAGGCGATGAATGTGTGTCAAGATAGAAAAATGTGGTGTTCGGTTCTCTCTGCCTACCCCGTGAGGTACAAGGCGTGATGGTATGTATGTATGTATGTATGTAGAAACGTAAATAAATAAGAAAGGGGTAGGCAGAAATAACAGAACGTCACACATTTATGTATACGCATACATTTAAACCTCACTCACATTCATACAAGCTCGAGTGTTATTTTGACGACCTACGATTCCTCTCTATGAGAATAATTAATCTTACATCACGATATTAAAATAAAATATAATTTTTAGGCTATTTGTTACTTACGTATTTTTGTGCATTAAAATGATGTAGGTATGATATTTTTTATAATCTGAAGATTTATTTATTTACATATGATAAAACGAGATTGTAAAATTTATGAAAAAACAAAAAAAAATATGTAAATTGTAAAAACTCTTATAAAATGTAACACAGTTAAATTCCACAGTGAGTATTTAATCGCCTAAGCGTTTTCATCAGTCTGGTATCCTCAAAGGCACAATTTATACTCAGCTGGCATCCTCAGAGGCACAATTTATACTCAACTGGAATCCTCACATACTCAGCTGGCATCCTTAGAGGTACAATTTATACTCAGCTGGCATCCTCAGAGACACAATTTATACTCAGCTGGCATTCTAACATACTCAGCTGGCATCCTCAGAGACACAATTTATACTCAGTTGGCATCCTCACATACTCAACTGGCATCCTCAGAGGCACAAGTATACATTGTACATCCTCAGAGGCACAAGTATAAAAGCTGAGACTGGTGCAAACGCTTAGGCGATTAAATACTCACTGTGGAATTCAACTGTGCTTCATTTTATTAGTGTTTTTACAGTTTATAATCATGAACCCCCACTGTGTAAATGAAAATACCTTAAAATTACCAAAAAAATATGAATAATAAACAAATAAACACAAAGCCCTTTGCCCTTGAGATGAGATATTCACGAAAACGGCGCAATGCAAATTACCCTATTTTTTATTATTATTAAAGCAAATAAATTAAATAGTTTACAATTATATGTATATTGATTGTTTTCTTGCGCGGATATTTGCGTTTTATTTACGATATTTATTTACCTATTTATAAAAAGTATTGTATATAGAATAACTTCATTTTACTCATAGAAAATTAGATTTTTATTATTGAATATATAAATTCTCTCAAAAAAAGTTGATAAAAACCATTAGACCGAAAAAATGGTCTGTTCACTCAAAAGTTGTCTGGTGTGAATATTATGTGCAGTATTAACCCACTAATGTAGGTATCTAGGTATATTATATGTACCTACTGCATTTGAAACAGAATTCGTGTCTCGTATATGAGATTTTCTGGGACGCAAGCAAGCACGAGGATGTGTTAAAATTGAATCAAGTTGATAAACAAACATCGATATCGCCTCGCCATCAAATTAATCAATTATTCTGTGGGCTCGATGGCTGTCAAATTGGATTCAGTATAATGCTCTCCCAAGGGTGTCCCCATATACGATAGGAACGATACGATGCGGTGCCATTGTTTCAGATATTTGACAGATGTCGTGATGTTTGAATGGCCTACGTTATCATGATATGTCAATAATAATTACAAAGCAGTTAACTATATTTTGATTGTCACAAATTCACGACGGCTAGTTGCAAGATGTTTTCGATATCGAACTGTTATAGGGTCAATACAGAATTTAGAAGATGGCTAGCCGGACATTTATGGTATGTCCACTTTTTGGAATTGAAATTGAATAATGTTTTGTAGAGATCGACTTTGTCATTGATCTGTGATAATATAGATTGTGATTATACAATATAACAAAAGATATTATCAATGTAAAAATGAATATTACTATTATAGCATCGTTAGCCATCGGTTTATTGATCTTTTTCTAATCTTCTTCTTCTGGTTCGTTATTTTCGTTGCTAAAGATCGTGTCAACATGGAAGAGCCATTGTTGCTTCCTCGACACAACTTCCCCATACGCTTCTCTCCTCTGCATTTTCTATTTAGTCAACGCTAACGAGATTTTACATAACAATTTATTTTTTCACCAAATTCAAATCTAAACAACCGTTGTTATTTTATATCGTTCTAC
This sequence comes from Molanna angustata, assembly GCA_963576475.1. NCBI lineage: Eukaryota > Metazoa > Arthropoda > Insecta > Trichoptera > Molannidae > Molanna > Molanna angustata. The sequence continues at coordinate 38,486,439 of OY754964.1, read as the reverse complement.
CCCTTAAAAGAAGCTCGGATGATAATGTCAAGTTTACTTGAAGAACAAGAAAGAAACAAGTGGAGAGAGGATCCAACAGTATAGAGAAAAATTCTAAGGCCAACAAGAAGAGAATTTCTATCTGATAATATATTATAATCATAACTTCTATGAAAAACAGGATTTTTACAACAACATAATTACTTATTAAGTTAGTAAAATCATAAAACTCATTCATTAAAACATATGTAGGATCCTGACGAAGAGAACATTGTTATCGAAACTCCTCATAAGTAGAATATACAAATTTATTGTATTGTAGCCGTTGCCCGTTAGATACTACGTTCGTCTCTCAACACTACATAGTTGACGCAAGGCTACCAATATCACACTCTTCAAGCAATATTGGATATTGTCATTAACAAAGTCTACCAACCTCATTCGGTGAACCTTCAGCGCTGCAACACGGAAGTATCGCGTGGCGATTTGTCAGCATCTCGATTCGTAATTTTAATTTGTTAAAAGTTTCATTTATTAATTGTTGTAATTTATTTATTAATTGTTGTCAAATAAATTGTATTCAGAGTGAATTATCTCTTTTACTAATAATGGAGTATCAGTTGCCGATTTTATATTTATTTAAGATACTTTTGACGGTGGATGTTTAATCAATATTTAAAAGTACGTACATTTCCTTCTAATCAATATATAAATTTATTTAAACTAGTTGCATGTAACACATGAGATCCAACTGTCGATAGCGATAGTATGTATAGTTGAAGAATATGTACCAAACTATAAACCCATAAATACAAATTATTGAATATTTTCAGATATTTTGTTTTCTATACAACATATGTAGGTATGTATGTCAAGATAGGATAGTATGGAGGAAGTTCCTTTTTTCCTACCCAGAATATGAAAATATTATGATGGTATGTATGTTTGGAGATGAAGTATCAAACTATTAAGTCTTCTTACATATTGTGTATAGGCGACTGCCATACAAAATGTATGAAGCGATGTCGTCACTAAATTCAATTTTTAAAAAAATTGTTAAAAAAAATTGAGATCTTCTACTACAATGTTAATATTTTTTATAGAAAATTAAATTATCTAGTTGGGTTGTTTCGGCTTTTTTCGATAATTGTATAAGTTTTGGAAATATAGGCAGTTAAACTCATAAATTTATCATAAAAAAAATATTTTTCTTAATAAAAAATGTTTGAGAAACCCTGGAATTTTTTCGAAAAAATTAATTTGAGATTTTTTATTTTTCTATGTTTGTACCAATTTTCAGCGTTCTAGCTTTTATGGTTTCTGAGATATATGGAAAAATAAAATAAAAATTCAAAAGTTGATAACCCCTGACTGAAACGAAAATTCAAAATTCAGAGTATAAAAGTTTTGTTGGCCTATAACTGTTTATATATTCTGAAATTTTGGGCTCTGTAAATTGAGCGGATCAAAAGTTATAAGGGGGGGACGGACACACACACAGACACACAGACACACACACAGACACACACACAGACACACAGACACACGAAATGTTCTACTCCAAATTCTGAGTAAATCTGTGTATGGAGCATATATGCTGCGAAGCCTCTAAGTTGGTGTTTTTTGACTTCAAAGTTGGAAAAGCCGTGAAAAAAGTAGACCTCTCCATACAATTCTCACGTATTCTGGCTTGATACATTGTCGATATGTTAAGAGAACAAAGTTCTCCTGAACAAATCGACAGTTGGATTATTACCACTAGTTGCATGTAACACATGAGATCCAACTATCGACAGCGATAGTATGTATAGTTGAAGAATAAGTACCAAACCCATAAATACAAATTATTTATTATTTTATGATATTTAGTTTTCTATACAACACATGTACCTAGGTAGTCAAGATAGGATAGTATGGACGTCAGTCTTTTTTTCCTACCCGGAATATGAAAACATCATGATGGTATATGTATATTGTATGTTTAGAGATGAAGTATCAAACTATTAAGTCTTCTTTGATATTGTGTATAGGTGACTACCATACAAATTGTATGAAGCGATGTCGTCACTAAATTCAATTTTTATAAAAATTGTTAAAAAAAATTTGAGATGTACTGCTACAATGTTAATATTTTTTATATAAAATTAAATTATCTAGTTGGGGTGTTTCGGCTTTTTTCGATATTTAAAAAAAAAATGGAAATATAGGCAGTTAAACTCATAAATTTATCATAAAAAAAATACTTTTCTTAATAAAAAATGTTTGAGAAACCCTGGAATTTTTTTGAAAAAACTGATTTGAGATTTTGTATTTGTCTATGTTTATACCAATTTTCAGCGTTCTAGCTTTTATGGTTTCTGAGATATAGGGAAAAATAAAATAAAAATTCAAAAGTTGATAACCCCTGACTGAAACAAAAATTCAAAATTCCGAGTATAAAAGTTTTGTAGGCCTGTAACTGTTTATATATTCTGAAATTTTAGGCTCTATAAATTGAGCGGATCAAAAGTTATAAGGGGGGGACGGACACACACACACACACACACACACACACAGACACACGAAATGTTCTACTCCGAATTCTGAGTAAATCCGTGTATGGAACATATATGCTGCGAAGCCTCTAAGTTGGTGTTTTTTGACTTCAAAGTTGGAAAAGCCGTGAAAAAAGTAGACCTCTCCATACAATTCTCGCGTATTCTGGCTTGATACATTGTCGATATGTTAAGAGAACAAAGTTCTCCTGAACAAATCGACAGTTGGATAAACATAATTAAATCATCCTCCGCCTAAACCGTTGACCTAAAACGTGTCTGTTATAGTTACTACTAAACTTAAATTAATCTTAATTTGAATAGGTACTTTATTTCGTAAAAAATATTTATTTTTAACATCCTAAGTTTGGTTGTAAATAAATCATAATGACACCTCAAAATTATTTCCTCGATCACAAAGAGAGAAAGTATTTTTGTTAGATTTTTAAAAATAAACGTAATACCTACCTATCAAAAAATGTAGTTAGTTTTGTGAATGATAAAATTTAATTATTTAATTTGAAGGAATGGAAAGGGTTATTAGCGATGGCGTCCGTTGAATATCGACTGTGGTTAATTCGGTTCTCTAATCAAGGTAGCAGTTCAATTGTTAATGGGTTTCTATCGGGCGAATGCTTCAATGGCTCCTGATATTGCACTAATAGGAAACTTAATCAAGAAGCGACGCCTAGAAACAATAAAATTGGTACCTTTTTTGTTACTTGACTGTGGTAGAAAACGACGCATAGAAAATGGAGAAATTGAAAATGTATATAAAGAACATTATTATCAATCGAAAAAATTAAATAAACGTTTACTAACGGGTGGTTAAATTTCAAGGGCCGATGTTCAATGTGAACCACACCTAAACGTCAATTTTTTTTCTGGATTTCATTTGACATTTCTCAATTTCAGAGTAACTCAATTTGAACCATGGAAAGATACACAATCGAGCAACGCGTTACAGTTATTCAGGCCTATTATGAAAATGGGAGTTCAAATCAAAATGGATATCGTGCACTTCGTGATTTTTTCGGTCAATTTAATCGTCCAAATGTGCTTACAATCGGAAAAAAATCGTGGAAAAATTTGAGCAAACCGGGTCTGTAGGAGATGTGAAAACACCAGTGCATGCTCGGACAGCTCGTACTGCAGAAAATATTGCTGCTGTTCGCGAAAGTGTGGCTGAAGAGCCGTCCACCTCAATTCGTCGTCGTGCCCAACAATTGCACCTCTCACGCTCGTCGTTGATGAGCATTATGCATAAAGACTTGCAGTTACACGCTTACAAGGTTCAAATGACTCAAGAACTAAAGCCTCTTGACCATTTCCAACGTCGTCAATGGTCAGAATGGTGGCAAGAAATGGCAACAGTGGATGATCAATATTCGAAGAAAATCATCTTCAGTGATGAGATACATTTTCACCTCAGTGGATTCGTCAATAAGCAGAATTGCCGCATTTGGGCGAATGATAATCCAAGAGTGATTGTCGAAAAACCAATGCGTCCACAAAGAGTGACTGTTTGGTGCGGTTTATGGGCTGGCGGCATCATCGGGCCGTATTTTTTCCAAAATGAGACCGGTCAGGCAGTTACTGTGAATGGTGTTCGCTATCGTGAGTTGATAACGAACTTTTTATGGCCCGAATTGGAAGATATGGATGTGGACGATATGCGGTTTCAACAGGACAGAGCCACTTGCCACACAGCTAACGAAACAATGACTCTTTTGCGCGAAAAATTTGATGGCCGAATAATCTCACGTCGCGGCGATGTCAATTGGCCGCCAAGATCATGTGATTTGACACCGTTGGACTTCTTTCTTTGGGGTTATTTGAAAGAAAAGGTATACGTCGATAAGCCAGCAACAACTCAAGAGCTAAAGGATGAGATAATTCGGCACATTAACGACATAGAACCTCAATTATGCATCAGCGTCATCGAAAATTTGGACCATCGGATGGAGCTGTGCCGCCGCGGCCGCGGCGGTCATTTGGCCGATATTTAGTTCCATACATAATTGAGCCATACCAATGTTATCATAATAAAAGGAAATGTCAATAATTTCCTTAATAATTTGTGTTTTATACAAAATCAACATCGGCCCTTGAAATTTAACCACCCTTTAGTTGGGAGTTGAACTAAAAATCTAAATAAATGCTTTTCAGCAATTTACTGTAAATTTTCTAAACGTGTAGTCTCTACCATGCAGTAAAACCGGGTTTATTTTTCTAATTTCATTACAAATGTATTTAAACAAAAGCGATTATAAATAAAAAGAGAAACTCTATCCCCAGACTTTATAAGAATCCTCAGAAGGCAACAACTATTAGGTACAACTACGCCTGTCATTAAAGCATTTGGAGACATTATGTGTTTGTATAATGTGTTGACTTGTGTGTGTAAAGTATATTCCAATGTTCTGTTGCTGTCTTAAATAAATAAATAAATAAACTCTACAAACATCAAGTATGGTTTAAATGTTATTATCAAATTGATAAAATGAATTTCCTCTGTGTTAATAAAAAAATCATTACTGGTTCTTGTTGAATGTTTTAGATTTGTTATTACAACTTGTAGATTTTGTTATTCAGACTAGATTAATGCGAAGATCTATTTAAGTGAATTTGAAGAATTACTTTTATAGTTAAAACTATTCTGATACACTGATATTTTTTTAAAATACATTCTTTTAAATACGACTTTGGATTCACTGATACTTCCCGCTTCTAAAAGATATCTGAGGAATCATTTCCTTACACATCACACTTAAATTTGTCTCTTTGTCATATCCTTGTCTCCTCCTCTCCTCTTCTCCTCCTCTCCTCTTCTCCTCCTCTCCTCTTCCTTTCGTTTTTCAATGTTTTTTTTTTGTTTTACGTGTTTTAATAAATTTATAGGTATATATTATTAATCACATAAATCGGTACATGTCATATAGACACAATTTAAAAGTACCTACCTAACCAAATGAATATGGTTGGCCGGAAGATATTGCCATATGACAATAAAGCCGCCAACGTGCATTTTTCATCTAATGTGTACAAAAAGTTTACAATAAATAAATGAATTTATTTATTCATACATATACATAACTGACAAATAATATTCGTAACTGCAATGCCCCACTACGTAAAAAAAACTGTGCCGGGGCTATAGCATTTTGAAATGATGATACTTTTAACAGTGAATGCCAACTAACAAAACATACACAAAAATAGTATTCCAAATTGAGCTAACAAATAACAAAATTAGAAATAACATTGATACATACAAAAGTGCATTACAAATTAGAAAAAAAAACAATAATCAACGAATGCCTATTCAAAAAGTAGAAACAGAACATATTAAACAAAAATACAAAAATCAAACTTAAAGACAATTTAGAACAGAGGGCATGAAAAAAAAAACACAAAGGAAAACACGTTAGTCCGCCAACGCCATACAATCCCTGGCAAATATTCGTTATAAAGAATGCTCTCCGTCCTTTCCCGACCTATGTCGTAGAGCCAAATTTGCACAATACATGCTTCTTCAAATGTGTTATCCTATTGATTGTCTTGTCAAAGGGATCCAGGATGTTGAAGACTTTAGGTGCTATAAAGGTATAGCTTCTTTGCGCAAATAATCGATTTACTTGTAGCATTCTGCATAAGTAGATCAAACGTGTATATATCATAAGTATGTGGCCATTTAAACCAAAATTGTACATGAGTAAATCGATATTGGACTAATAAATTCTTACCTCAGTGGTTCCGCAAAGGGTAATAATGTTCTTCGTCAGTGGATAATGTGGTAAATGGTAAATTGGAAGGAAGGCATGCACGGGCTTTATTAGTACTCGAGGCAAATGCCTACCGCCATTCACTCCGGCACCGAGCAAATCAATGAGCTACTGCCAATGAATCGTAATAATTGATGGCTAATCTACGTCGTGCGATATTTCATTCCTTCAATCTATTGGTATATATAGGTAAACATAATATTATATAATACACTAATCATAAGGTATGTACATGAAACATGCATAAACATTAATATACATAGGTACACTTGGTACATACCTATATCCTATAGATATACGATTTAAACACAAATTATTATCAAAACCAAATAATTGATGAAAACCTATTGTTTATATGATTAACTAGGAATATTATATTTTATTATACAATGGTACTAAACTTAATAGTAAAGTATATTTCGTTTTGCGGTATTTAAATATATAAAAATCTCGTGTAATGATGTTTGTACACGACCAACTCCGAAACCGTCCAACCAATTTTAATGAAATTTTCTAAATTTGTATGGATTCTTTCGAATTGAAAGCTTTGGACCCGATAGGTGGCACTGTTATCAAGAACCGAAAATATACATAACCATGAGTTTGACTTTCCTACACCCCCCTCATCCCCAAGAATTTTGCATAGGAAAAAAGGTCGTAATTAATTTATAAATTGTGTAACTTTTCAATATATAACGATGTGATAAAAAATCTACGTATTACGCATCTAGAGAACGTAAAAAAAATTGTAAAATACATAAGGTCTATATAAAGTGCGATCTATAGCAGAACAAAGTCTGTCCGGGCCCACTAGTATTTAAAAAAATAATTACATACATACATAGGTACCATCGCGCCATGTCCTTCACGGGGTAGGTAGAGATAACTGGACGCCATATTTTACTATCCTGACATCACACATTTATCGCCTCGTCAACATTTATGAATCATATCATACCTGTTCGTATGTTTTTCATGCTTCTTACATTTCCATTTTTCAGAATATTGTTCACCTGGTCGATCCATCATTTTCTTGGGCGCCCCCGACCTCTTATTCCGTTCTTATCATCTTCGTATATTTTCTTCGTTAGGCGTTTCTAATTCATTCTTCCCAAGTGCCCAAACCATCTCAATGTGTTAACTTTCATTCTTTTGATTACATCTTTCCTCATCTTACATTCTTTCCTTGTGTCCTCATTTCATACCCTGTTATACATCGTTCTATCACAAATTCTTCTTAGCGATCTCATTTCAACTGCATTTATTCTGCATTCTTGCGACTTCTGACATGTCCAGGTTTCACTTGCAAATCCGATCTCAATATCGAATTATTCGCTAAGAATCTACATTTACGCGACGTCCTACGTAGGCGATTCAAAGCGAATGCGAAGCGGCGCGGCGTGGCGCGAAAATAACAAACAGTCGGTAACTATGGAAGTGTCCTACGTTACCGACCGCGAGTTGGTTTCGATGCGGCGCTGCGCGATTCGAAGCGAACGCGATCAGTTGGTTTGATATTTTCGCGCGAATTGATAGCGGCGCCATTGTTTTTTAACATGTCAGAAACATAAATTTTAATTTCTGTCCATGAACGTCCCATATTATGGGACAAAAGAATTATTATTATCGAACCGCGAATTTTAGGATTTGGCAAAAATAAATGGGACTACAAGTAAACACATTTATTTATTATTGCTATTTTACACTAAGATGTTGTTCAAAACACACAAAGTTTTCTCTCGCTTGCACGAATGTCAAATTTTGATACGTTTCCCGGAAAGATGTAAATTCAGTCTCATTTATTAATTCAAGATCACGTAATTCTTCATACAAATTGTGATATCCCCCATAAATATGCCTCTCTAACTACGCAATATTAGTTTCACTTCTCTGCTGTACATACTTCTTGAGTATTTTATATACGTACATCCATGACAGTAGCTGGCGGCAGAGGGAACGATTCGCGCACACGTAGGACAGAGCCGCCGCGTCGCCCCGTATCGCATTGAATTCGCTTGTATCCGCACCGCATCGCTTCGCAATCGCGTACGCTTTGAATCGCCTACGTAGGACGTAGCGTTATAATTTAAGAATAATGCGATAGGTAGGTATGTTTTAGTCGTACCTACATAATAGTAGATAATTTGAATTAACGCAGGCGACAGATATGTAGGTAAGATCTAAACGAAAATTCGAAATTGGGTTGAATTTGAATACTAAGAGGCTACAGAATACAGAAGCGTTTCCGGCTTGTGAAAGGAAATTTACTATTTTTCATTGAACTTTTCATATAGGTAACTACGTATTCATGCGAATCAATGAAATTTTAACTAAAAATCTTTTAAAGCAACTACGTTATATCCGATACTTTTGACTCACGACGAACTAAAAAATGACTAGACCTACATATGTACGTACATACTCGTATGACAGACACGATGTGTTGCAGTGTTGGAATTATACAGTTGGTATGTATATCGTACCCTATTTCAATCCCTATGTAGAATCGACTAAACAAAAAGTGTGAATGAAAGGAGAAGAATCAACCAATTCATCGACGACGAATATAGTCCATATATAAAGGACGGATCTTTTTATGATACGCGGTTCGAAAATAAAATTTTGAGCCATTTGCAACGAAATTTATTGTGGAGAAGTTGTGCAATCGACACACCATAAATTTAGCAGCGGGGTGCATTTTTGTCAGTCGTTGGAAGGAAAAGTGTGGCTTTGCTATTGTACGACTGGGTAGGTACATTCACCGCTCGCCCAACGGGGACGAAGATATAATATATTTTTATATGTTCAGTTTTTTATGTGCCATCCCTTACATGAGGCAGCGACTGATTCGGGTTTCTGTTTTCAATTGCCCAAATGGTTTGGAAAAAATTAAAATAATAATTTTCGGACGAGTTTTCCGATTTAAATGAAAATTCGTAAAAAATACAATTCTGTCCTCATTGGCGTCGAATGACTAAATACATTCGACGGCCGTGAGGTGGTTTTTGTTGAAAATAAAAGATGAATAGATTTTTGTTCCGTATTAAGAGATAAAAGGAAAACCAAAAGGTAATATTTCATTTTACCTGCCGCAATTTAATTATTCCAGTGATAGAATGATTCTTTTTATTAAGTGGATCGGATAAAATCTGATTTCCATTAGAATATAAAATTTATGACTTTTTAAAAACTGACATTTGTTTTTTCATTCTCACAAGTATAAAAAGTAAAAAAACCAATTGATACTTATATAATTTAATCATTACTTATTTATAATTTTTCCATACTAATTTACACTTATTCGTGTTTGTTATGTAAATAAAAGATAACATAAAATATTTTTACTCCTCATTACCCCAAGAGGATGTAGTGGGGAGTAATGAATTCGCAATTTTTATAGTTATTTTTTTATTGCTGAGATTATCATGCTGACATTGTATTCTGAAAGTTTCTTCACAATGTATCTGCTTGTGTGCTCTGTACTATGTGCTCTGTACTATGTGCTATGTACTATTTACGGCCTGTTTATTCTACTTTATCGATTAGACTAAAGTACCTACTCATTCGATTATTTTCAAATTTCGAAAATTTGTATATCTAATCAGAAAAGTGCATCTCCATTTTTTTAACTGTGAAATATCACAAAGTTACCCCAAGCTCAGGAAACTTTTGATTTTTTTTTCTAACTTTCATAAAATGACATTGAAGAAAAATAATAAAATTGAAAAAATGACAAAACAATTCCATGAAAATGCTGAAAATTTGACTTCCTAGAGAAGAGTATAGCATTGGATACAACCCATTCTTATTTTTTTGTTAATTAAACTCTACCACCGCACTCAATAGCTACACTTTTGCAGCCTATCATATCAATGTTACATCATACGCATGAATACACAAAATATTCACACTTTTTAAAAAAATGAAGTATTTTTACCGACTTTTTTACGGTGACATAAATATAAATACTTAATTAGTATTCTAGTAAAACAAACAGGCTGTTAGTTTAATACTTACTAGGTTGACGAACGAAATGCAAAGCATTTCGTTCCTCAACCTCAGTTTCTCCATCGAAATGTTTTGGTTAGCTAAGACTGTATGTGGTTTGGGTTTCCTCACCAAATCTACGAGTATTGCTTTTCGTAATCTAAAATAACATAATAACAAAATGACTGTAAACAAAACAAGGAACTTTGGAGAAAACCAGCGTTTGATGCTTCGTCTTCTGCCAGTCTAAAATGTCTGGAGATGTACTTGATTACCAAGTGCCCGTTGCTGAATGGTGCTCGGGGTGGAATTAGACGAGAATTATTCCGGTTTACTTTCGTAGGCGCAGGAAGTTGTCAGACCAGGGCAGGGCAGGGGTTGGGGTGGCTGTAGGAAGGTGAGCAAACCACAATTAGCATAACAAACGAGCGGCCGGCCCTGAAACGCGGACTTGATTTAACGAACCCTGAACATATCTCTCACGGCAGATACTCGCTTTTGATATGAATATTTTAAAAATATCCGTTTCATGTAGGTAAGTGCCTTATTGGAAGCTAAAAAAAGTAGACGGTCATACTTTATAGATCTAGATGATTTTGAAAGTTGTCAAAATAGGATTTAGGATCGAAATGAAGTCTATAACTCTTGATATAATAAAACAATTTATGGATAATAGTTTATTAATTAAAGGCACAGCACAATATAGGTTTGTCGAAGACCATTATCAGAGTGTAGATGATGGTCTTCAATACACACAAATTTCTGTATTTGAACAAATTTAAAAATAATGTATGTGTGTTCACTTGTTTTTTCGAGGAATGTACGTAATACAATACAAGCATTTATGCTTATTTTAGGGAACGTAGGAAGATGTATATGTACTTGTTTAACAAGGACATATTCATTTAAAAAAATATTGCAATATACTCTTTCATATAAAGTATATTTTGATCGCTCATATTAATACGTGGCATGTAAACAAAATATAAAAAAAGACTTATAAAAAAAAATATAATTTTACATAAGCCATTATTTTGTTTCCAATTATCGATCGATTTACATTTTTATAAGGTAAAACTGATATAATCTTTCTCGGTGGATCAAGCACGAGGTTTGATTTAAACCTAGGTTCAATACTTAGTTATCAGCTATTCTAAATTATTTTTCAATCGTGCTTTGAAGTCATACGTTTACTGAAGATATTCTTTCATACATGTTTTTTTTCAAATATTGTGGATTAGATTATGGATTGAAGATATAATTTAATTAAAATCTACCGCAATATTTTTAAATTTGTATTCTGCTGAGTCACGAAAGGATTTTACACAATTATTCAAAATCGAAATATGAATCTAATGCGTTGAGCAACCAAGGAAAACATTACGAAATTATAATTATTTTGGGAAGTATAAATCATCATCTCGCTGTGAGAGAAGCAGTGAAAGCACAATTTAGTACTCGAGATAATACAATGTAGGGAAAGAAAAGGAATAGAACATGTGTAGAAGAAGGTGGTAGGTTTGGTATCAGAAGGATTACAAGGAGAAGGTAGTTATGTTCACATTAGCTACATAGAGACACCTGAGCTCTTTCTATAACTAGACTTGGAGGTGGATGTAACCATACGAAATCCTTTGTTGTTTTATCTAATAAACGGAAAGAAAAAGGAAAAAAAAAAACAAATAAAAAACATAAAAACACAAAGCAACGTGTAACACATCTTACTGTGTAGACGTAAACGGGCGAATCAAGAATATAAGATATCAAACATCGTTTATCTTAGAAACTAAAAGTAATTTTATTTCATTCTTATAACAATATTACATAGTTTCTACCTACCTAATGTAGGTATAGAATGTCAAAAATCTTCAACCATGAAATTTAGAAAATGCCTACCTACGTAAGCCTTATATAAGGTAAGCTATGCTATTTTGCAACATCAAAAAAAAAAGTTGTTGATTAGAGTTGTGAAGTATGTATATAAAATTCTATAACTTAGGTACACCAGACGCTCTAGCAAAAATATGTATTAAAACAAAAATAATTTTCTCTTTATGCTTGATTTAAAATTTCTTTCAATTCCCTCTTTAAATTTTGATTATAATATCCTTAAATTGCTATGTTTGTATACATTGTAGTTTTTTTTATTTGTTTTATTTGAATCATACACTTTATAATATTATGTTGAGTCCGGTTGGTTTGAAGTAGGTAATTTGTAAATTTGTGACATTTTAAGAAAAAAAAATTGTACACTTACATTTTATTTTTGGATTGAACTGAACATAATAAGTATAGTCAATATATTTTTTGTGAAAGAGATTCCTTTTTAATTGTATTGAATAATTATTAGAGAAAAAATACTAACATTTTCTTAATACATTCTTAATCGCTGTCTTAAAAAACATCACTCTATTGATGGCATTATATTCTTCACAAAGGAATAATTTACATGTATTTCAATGTGTGCAAATATTTGGCATGCTCTGAAACAAGGATATTAATTTATTATAGTCGGAAATGCGTGTAATATCCAGCCGTCTCCTCATTGTCTGGACGCAGAAGGTGGAATGTTCAGAATACATCGCATAGCACTGGTGTCTGGAGACCATGAACTGGAGTACAGGGAGTAGAAAGCACAACCATAATATTGAACCAATAATCTGGACAGACGTTTACCGAATACATTATAAACCTGCTGCTGCCAGAATTCAGAACAAACCAAATGAACATAGGTAGAACGTAGGTAAAGGTATATGTAAACTTCAGATAGATATATACTAGATCAACATAATCAGACGAAACGACAGCCTAAAAAATGTAAAAAAAGTAAAATACCGTTTTTATTTGCATTTTGAGATTATTTAACACATTACGGCTATAGAAATTTAAAAGCAGTGAGGGACAAGGCTATCGATACAAACATTGTTTTCTTAATAAGGAGCATAACCATGAACCATTTTATTATATCTATAACGCAGCAAATATAACACGTTACATCCATAAATTTCGTTTTGTTCTCTGAACATCAACGTAGAGTTATCTGTGGTATGAAACTCCACGAACACAAGTTTATAGGTATGTATGGGTGATGGAAAAATATTCCGATGTTCACATATTTCAATATTCAAAATATTTTAAGTTTATAAGTAGGTAAACTCGTCTTCTTGTGTAATCTAATATTCATCGCCTTTAATTCCATCATTGACAGTCACTTAACTCTCGCCTTGAAGATTTTGTTTTCTCTCTTATCTTTTTCGCGTTAAATATGCTTCCACTAAGTAGGGATCAAAAACTTTGTTTCAGAATAACTCACTAAAAACATGTACATGTTCCTATATGACAAAAAAGCAAGGAGAGTATACCTACAATATCGAAGACACTTAAAAGAAGTTGACTAACTTCTTATACGGGAGCAAAAACGTAGGGAAGCCTCTACTTTAAAACTTAGAAAATCTTTCTTTTAATCCTGTTTTCTTCTGGACAAATTTTCAAAGTGGGGTTACCCGCTTGTTACAAATACGGTCACATTTGCTTCCCATTTCTGCGTGTGTTTTCTGTGAAAACATCGATATCAGCTGAAAAGTTCACCGAGTTGAAGAAGCGAAGTGTGGAAGGCTCTCAGAGCTTGTTTGTTATAAAGAAAGAAGAGAGACGAACGGGTGTCAGAGTGGAGAAAGTGTGAGAAACTTGAGATGGTGGAAAGCTGTTAATATTCACTCAGGGATGGAAGGGACTGTTCATTTCTTTGAAAGGATGGAACTTTTATCGCTTAAGCGCGTTTTTTAGAGTTATAAATTTGTATTTAACTTATTACAACTTCTACATCTTTTAAAACATAACTTGAGGTAAACATCGAAAGGTTTTCCTTTCTTCTAAACATATAAATTTAACATACTTATTTCAAAGTAGCGTACAAAAATATCACTTGAGAATCGATCATAACTAAATTCGTCAAATTTTAAAGTTTAATACTCATAAATTTCAATACTCACATATTACACAATGAAATGAGTATTTATTTATCATAACTCATTTCACTGTGTAATTCCTAATTCTTTTGATTATTTTTTTTAATTATTGTAAGTATATATAGGATGTGGATACGTATACTTTTTCAAACATTCATTTTCATTTGCCTTAACAACATTTTTTTTAAAGATATTTATTTTTTAGAAAAAAATAATACAATTTTTTTATTCAATAATCACTAAACTTATAACAAATATTAAAGAAACAGAAACTCAACAAAAATTTGAAAAAAAATTGAATAAACCTATAATCCAATCAAAAATAATAATTCAAAGTCTAACGAACGCTTATTTATATAGTGACTATTTTCGCGTATTTTTTATAGTTACTAGTTGCATGTAACACATGAGATCCAACTGTCGATAGCGATAGTATGTATAGTTGAAGAATAAGAATCAAACTATTAACCCATAAATCCAAATTATTGAAAATTTTAACACATGTTGGTATGTATGTCAAGATAGGACAGTATGGAGGTCAGTCCTGTTTTCCTACCCGGAATATGAAAACAGCATGATGGTTCTGTATGTATGTTTGGAGATTAAGTACCTATCAAACTATTAAAACTTCTTACATATTGTGTATAGGCGACTGACATACAAATTGTATGAAGCAATGTCGTCACTAAATTCAATTTTTATAAAAATTATTAAAAAAAGTTTGAGATGTGCTAATACAATATTTGTATTTTTCATAGAAAATTAAATTATCTAGTTGGGGTGTTTCGGATTTTTTCGATATTTTTGAAAAATTCGGAAATATAGGCAGTTAAACTCATAAATTTTTCATAAAAAAAATATTTTTCTTAATAAAAAATGTTTGAGAAACCCTGGAATTTTTTTGAAAAAATCAATTTGAGATTTTGTATTTGTCTATATTTGTACAAATTCTCAGCGTTCTAGCTTTTATGGTTTTTGAAATATATATGGAAAAATAAAGTAAAAATTCAAAAGTTGATAACCCCTGACTGAAACAAAAATTCAAAATTCTGAGTATAAAAGTTTTGTAGGCCTATAACTGTTTATATATTCTGAAATTTTGAGCTCTGTAAATTGAGCGGATCAAAAGTTATAAGGGGGGGACGGACACACACACAGACACACACACAGACACACACAGACACACACACACACAGACACACAGACACACGAAATGTTCTACTCCGAATTCTGAGTAAATCCGTGTATGGAACATATATGCTGCGAAGCCTCTAAGTTGGTGTTTTTTGACTTCAAAGTTGGAAAAGCCGTGAAAAAAGTAGACCTCTCCATACAATTCTCGCGTATTCTGGCTTGATACATTGTCGATATGTTAAGAGAACAAAGTTCTCCTGAACAAATCGACAGTTGGACTATTTTCGTTTCGTCTGACTTTAAAATATTTCTTATTCTAATCGGCAACGCGTTAATAATATGCGGTACAAGATGTTTCCTGGTACGATCTCCATACACGTTGTTTGTCTTAGGTACCTGCAGGGCGCGCTACATCGCCAGCCTTGTCCCATATTATTTGTGACTTATTTCTGTTTTAAATTATTCATTTTTATATTCTTCCAAAATGATGCACTGCTTTGGCATCTGGCGAGGATATTGGACATTTGTGTATATTTACAATCAAGAAGAATATATTGAATAAGATCGAAGAATATACAAAAAAAAGGCAAGTAACTTACGAATATGTAGGTATGTCATTGAAAAAAAACAACACTATACAATACCTACCAATAAACTTCTGCATACATTTCATTTACAAAAAACAAAAAAGCTTGCATGAATATCCTTCTATTTTATTCTTTATTTACATTACATACATTGAATAATACTTTAACAATTATTTTTTGCCATATCAGCAAAATTGTTGTATAATATGTACAATATATGTACAAATATAATAGGTATATTTCAAGAGCATTTAAAAACGAAGCTTTTTTTGCAGTATTATTTGAAGTTCTGTATTTTATTGTTATTAATAGTAATAAAAGTTATTGTGAAATATTTTTATTTATTAGCTACGTATTGTTATATTATAAATATTAATGAAAAGCTTTCAAAGTTTCATTTCTCAAAGATTTATTCTATTTAATATTACCTGTTACGATATTGCGCCTACTTGGCCCAATGTCCCCAGGACGGTGATAGCAACAAAGACAATATTATTAGTTAAAATGGTTGGGGGAAAGTTTACAAATAAATCAAAAACTCCGCATGAAATTCACACTTCCGTTCGTTTACCGCGAAAATAATCGCAATATATAACTACCTTTCCGGTACCCTCCTGGTAAAAGTAAGTTATTCAGGTAGAAATATAAATTTGCGGAATATTTAATTAAATGACAAAAAGACACGTCCCTTTCATTATATCAATAACTTTACACGATATGGGTCGAAGGGAAATTGAATTAAGTTTGAGATTTTAATGGAAAATGAATTGTTTCATTTCCAAAAGGTTAATAGACTAAAACTTATTTATTACTTTTGGGTATGATTAGAAAATTATTGATAAGTATTTTTATACAAATAATTATTGGGTTAATTACTTTAGAAAAACGCTACTGCATTAATAATGGCCATAGCAGGTATAGGTCGATAGAATGGTTTCAACATGATAATAAATATTGGTTACATATTATGCAATGACTAATGTTGCTTGATTAGGTCTGACAATATTAGTTTTTGGGGATACAGACATGTGCCTGCGCCTTGCTTCCATTTATAATATTATGCACACCCTCACACCTCTCGTTGGTTTTTACGTGACATTGTGGGATTTATCTTGATGGTATGAGTAAATGAAAAAATAGCTCAGTGGTTTACATAAATAATTGTGTAGGTACCTACTTACACCATAAATTATGAGATTTTCAATATACCTACTTGAAAATCTCAGACATATAATTTTAAAATTTAAGTTAAAGAAAATATCCACGTAAATTTTCCTACGTATTTGATTTCATATGAATAATACGAAGATTTTGTGCGAAGATTGCTGAGTGTATCATACCTACGGAATATTCGAATAAATCTTCATAAATAAAAGGAAGACAAATAAAAAACTATATATTTTTTCGTGCTCGAACAATGAATATAAATTCAACGATTGTGAGGTATATATTTGCCTCACAAAGGGTTCTATTTGAAAACATGTATTTTTTTAGTTATCCTTTTCACGAAAGGGTGTAAATTTTCTTTCTGATACAAGTAAGGGATCGCTGTCATCAAATTGCCTACATTTTCAACTCTCTTTAAAGATGGTCGCTTTAATCTCCTTTTTTGCATGACCGAAATTGAATTGTACTACACGAATGGGGCGCCCCGGGCTTCGAGTAAACTAACAAAGGGCACGGTGTTTTTATAACTGCCAAAACGCTTAACTATATTCTTTTCGTTTTTTTAAATTATCTTTGAAAATATCATGAAAACAGACACGTATACGCAGAAGCAACAAGACTATTCGCGATACTTTGTAAATAAAAGAGACAAATTGTATATACCTACCTACTTATTGATCTATGTATGTATATGTAAGTTTTATACCTATTTATATGTTGTTTTCTTAATATTCTTTATATTTTTTGTACTTATGTATTGTCTCAGCACTTTGCTTTATTCTCTTTATTTATTATTTTATTATTATCTAATGTTATTGACAAAATAATTTTAATTGATATACCTACCCACAGTCATACTGTGCCTTGTGGGATATTTGTGTGCACGGTTGCTTTGTTATGGTCGATATTATGTTAATGGGTATTTTGTACTAGTCGTATACCAAATCTGAAATAAATAAAAAAGGTGGATGTAACTATGACGGAGTATATATAAGGAGTATAGATCAATATACAATTGGGTCCTTGGTAAAGACCGTAATCAAATTTCGGCTCTATTGGTGTAAATGTATTTATGCTATTAAAAAATGTAGGTATCTTAGGTATTTTTCTATGAATATGTTCTGTTAAAAAATATGATAAAAATTTCATAAAATATGTTACGTCAAAAAAATTACGTTACAAAAATTTGTGTTACCTATGTTAGTTATTTTTTATGTATGTTTTCTGTTCATTTTTATGAAATTTGTATTTTTTTTTGTTATTGTTTTGTACTTTTTATTAAATAATTTTCAAATCCATAATTGTTGGGGCTAGCACTGGATAATAAATAATACAGGTAAGAACAGGTTTTCCTAGTGAGACGGGGAACGTAAAATTTGATTGTACACTATATATTTTTGAATAGAAATCGTCCGGTCGCTGGCACTGAAACTAAAAATATCATATTTAGATATATAAAAAAGATGACTGATATTTTTATATAAAATAATATATTAATATGATAATTGCTATATGGCCCCAACTTAGAATCCAACTTCCACTCTTTTCTTTTATCATTGTATTCGAGAGTCCACAATAGCTGAGTAATGAGAAAAGAGACTGGTGTTTGGGATACACGCATGTGTCGTGCTTCATTTAATAAAGTAAAGCACACCCGCACACATGTCTTTGGTTACCCTATATTCTGGTATATGTCGTGGTGGTATGAACCTATGTATGTAGATGATAATTCTTCGATTTGTTTCTCCTACATATATGTTAGGCCTCGAGGCCTGTTCGAAAATCGAAATTAATTATATTTTTTTATTATCTATTTGTTATATTTGAATTGTGTTTATATTTTTTATGATCAACTTCTGTCATGACTCATTTGTTGCTTCTAAACATACAAACTTTATCCCAAATAATAATGCTTCTATTTGTTCACTAGAGAATCGACATGGAACAAAATTATCCACTGGTCCACATAGTCCGGCTCCAGTCAATCTGAAGTGGAGATGAAATCAAATGAAAGGCGAAAAAATCTGCGATAAAGGGCCCGACGCGTGTTTGACACGTGGCGCGGCGAGGCGCCGGGACGCCCACTCGTGCGGTCGTCCACAGAGCGACAGACTAACAGTGGTGACAATTCTTTGTTTCCACACTGAGCCCCTTGATTAAACAGAATGGTGGGTATACAAAAGGACAAAATTCGCACATTTCAATTGTCACTCATTTGTTAATCAAATTTTCAAGTGATGTTTGCTCGTATTTGTTCGTACCTACCAAACGAACATTAATTTACCGCTAATGGTACCTATGTCACAATTTGCAACGAACATTTTTAAAAACTGGTTTCCGAACATATTTCATAAAGTAGTTTTTTCATGCAATGTGTATATTTATCCAAAATACTTTTTTAAACTTTATTTCATTTTTGTGATATTTAATACGTTACCAGAGTATTTCAATATTAGAGAGAATTTCAAATAAATAATTTGTTTGATATTATTTTTATTCTGAAAAATAGTGTTTGTAGAACTAAGATTTGTTGTTGATTTTTTTTAATATTGTATGTACCTACTTTTAATATTTTTCACATCATTTCAAGATTTTTTTAAATAAAATTCTTATTGATTCTGTGTTACAATATGATGTATACATTATACATATTTGTATTGGTACCAAGTGTCAAATAAAAAATCCTATTTTAAAAAATAAACTAATGTTTTTAATCATTTATGATAATCGTATAAAAAACTATCAACGACTAAAATATTAAATGGCCGATTATAAAAAAAATCAAATATAACTATTTAGTCCTGTTCTCTTTTCCTATATTAATTCTCATGTACTTTATAGGTATATAATGCAAAAAATTGATTACATATTGGGTAAGGTAATTAAATTTCAAATGTACTTTATTAAAAAGGGGCTATTCTCTATGAAATTACAATGAACCGACGTAATTTTCGACTTTGGTATCAATTTGGAAACAATAATTGCTTTTTGGTGTGTCGTGTGTAACTCGGGAAGGTTTTTCCACAATGAATTTTAATTAAACCACATGACTTATAGAATAGATTGCCGCACATCCGGTTTAAAGAAACTGTTTCATCCCTTGGAGGGAGGAACGAAGCGTTTAAATGTCTGATATATCTGAAGTTCCTATATCTACACCTTTTCTCAGCATCCCTACAATTTGGCTAAAATTTCCCCAAAGGGCACAAATATTTTATCATGTTTTTCGGTTTCAACGGAAATACCAATGGTTTTGTACTTATATTAAAAGGGACCATATACCTAACATATATCATCTGAAAGGAAATCTTTAGAGAAAGTTACCTGCTGATTTACTTTGATACCAATACCTTGTACATTTTTTTATATCTTTTTCGATAAGAACTTCGCAAATACGCATTGAAATTAAAATCAACTCACATTTACAATTCCAACAATAACGAACAGTAGATATATATCTTATTCAAATGTATGTTTACTCATTTCTGATTTAATTTTTATTTTTATTCAATAATGCCTTTTTTTATATATTTGAAAAAATAGATAAGGTGCATCATGTATTTTTATTAATAATTTAATAAATTAGAATAAAGTAAGTAATGATAACTTAATCAGCCTACCTTTGATGTCATGTATCATGTACCTACTCAGTTGATGAATCATTCCTGTCAAATGTGTTTCCGGAAAATGTCTACGGACCTGATCTTTTTCAAATTATTGTGTGTGGTAAGGAATCGTAACAGTGGCGAATTCTGAGCGGTGTTAGCGTTTTTTCTTTTTTTGTCTAAAAAGAACATTGGGGTGTGCCTTGTTCGTCTGTTTGGTATGTTGAAATAAATATTATTTTATGAACACATTCTAAAAAATATGTTTTTTTATTAATTTTTGGCGTTCCACCTGATATCGAGTGATATTGCCACCGATGATGTGGAAATGAATGTTTGAAATAGCAAAAAAAAATTCTTTATTGGTTAGTTCGATTGATTAAAAAATATATGTTTTTGTATGTAAGACTTCCTGTTTACTGTTATTGCTATTAATGATTCAATATTATAAAATTATAATTATTCAATAATAAAAAAGTAATATTTTATAATTACGTGTAATTTTCAGCAGTATAAATGAAACAAAACTGACTTACGAATAACCTATGTTTGTATGGATTGTGCGTCAAGATTATATTGTTGTTCATTTATATCAAAAATAAATAACAACGCATTACGTTTATAATAATTTTGCCAATAAATTCTCTATTAACATTATAATCAATTAAATATAAACAAAAATAATGTTTATCAATGAGCGAAAAAGCCGACCGCCGTGGCACACTTGTTAAGCTGTTCGGTTTCTATGCGGGCGTGCTGGGTTCGATTCCCAGCAGTGGAGAAATTTATTTAAATTCATGTCTCTCGCAAATATTGCCTCTCTGGGCTTGAAACACTGGTAAGTTGAAAGAAATTGCTATATGGCAATTAACTCGCCACTTGCGCAGGGTGCAAGAAAGTGTTTATTATTATTATTACTCAGGTCTTGTATCGACCAATTTTATGTTCTTATACTTTTGGAGAATATCTTAATAAAGATTTAAATTCTAAGGGCCGTATTTATAAACAATTTTAGTGCTTAGTGCAAGTCAATATTTAGCGCATATGAAGAATTTTTTTTTTCTCATTGCGAGAACAATCTAATTAACTAACTCCATCTTTGGTTTGATCGACTACGAACGATCGACTTGATATTAAACATGTTATAATATTTACATATGGCCAAGATATGCAAATATATCCATATTGAGGTCACTTTGTATGAACCACATTAAGAACATCACTTTGGAAGGTACCTAATGAATATTAGTACACACGAGAACACTTTAATTACGGAACCTCTTCATAAATAATTGAATCCTCTCAACTATACATTGGCATAGACAGGATAATATGAAACCAATCAAGCCGAATATCGACTCTGAATATTATTAACTCAATAAACAAAATACTTTCATAACATTTTGTTATTCGAAATCTTCTACAATCGTAAATTGAATAACAAAAATGAAAAGAAAATACTTAATTGAAAACTAAAATAAAACTTAGTATATAAATGAATTTTACTAAAGAAATATACCGATGAAGGTGAAAGAGAGGGAGTAAATAACAGAGGTCACACTAGAAAGTGATGGCATGATCATATGAATTTAATTTCAAAGATGACCACATATTAAGATGGCAAAAAACACTAAATCTAGTGACTACCATTTTGTCCATACAAGTACATAACTATAAATCTTCCTACATTCCCTAAAATAAGCATAAATAAGCATCGGTCGAGGCAGGATTCAAACTCGCGAGCACTGGATTACTAACCCAATGCGCTAACCGCTCTGCCATCGACCCACCTAAGTTACGTGTTAGAAAGAGTAACTATCGTGTGCGTTAAAAAGGGTAGATGCATGATTTAAACTATCGGAAACCCTAAATTTGTTGATTTTTTGCATTTTAATAAAAACCTGACTTGAAGTAAAATACTTTATCAGTCATTCACTTTAATTTTGTGCACTCTCAAAGCATATAAAATATTTATTACTATACAACACATAGTTATGGAGTAATTTAAATAAAATGCTGTAAAGAATATATTGTGTGAAGAATATTTACTAGAGAAATGCTGAAAATACATGTGGTATTTTTTTAGAAACACACTGTTTAACATATTTAATGACAGCTCGAAATCCCTGTAGGTGCCTTGAGTTCCTAGTTCTTCTATAATATTCCAACATCGTCTCTATTGAGATGTTGAAAATTTTGTCAAAAAATATATAATATATTTTGATTAATTTGATTTGGGGTGTTTAGGTTTATATGCCCCCTTAAGCTTGAGCAATTGGCGAGCATGTATGGATGTAAAGGAAATCAAGAATATCTCCAAGAACATAGGTAGGTTTATGTCAATTTTCACCAAGATTACAATTTCCTAATGTAGATAATAAAAATTGGAAAAAGATTAATGAATGTTTGAAAGATTTAAAACATTTTTGTTCGTATTATAAGTATAAGAAGGTTTTTGAAAATGAACGCTGAGAAATTAATACTGTTTGATTTGGTTGATTTCAAAGAATTCACAACCGCATTGGTAGATCTGTTGACAAAAGTGAAAAGTTTCTTCTTTAACAATTGTCTGTTGAGCCCAGAGATCAAATGAAAATCAAACATTTGACTTTCAATTGAATGTTGAAACGAAGTTTGCAGGAAACAATGAAGTCATTGTTCAAAAGCTTTATGTACATTCTATGCCAACGTCGGATTTTAGGGAATTAGAAGGAATATTTCACTAGAAATGCATACATCGATTTATTACATATCTAGCTATACAAATTATAGAGGGTGAATAATGAACTACCCTAAAGTATCCGATGTGTGATGGGTAATATTTTCACTCCTCACTACCCCAAGGGGATATAGTGGGGAGCTATGAATTCGCAATCTTTAAGGTAATTTTTTTATTGCAGATAATCAACAAGTATGCTGAGATTGTATTTTGAAAGTTTCATCACAATGTAACTGTGTGTGTAATGTGTGCTATGTGATATGTGCGGTGATTAATTCTACTTCATAGATTACAGACTAAAGTACCTACTCCTTCGATTATTTTCAAATTTTGCAAATTCGTAAATCTAATACGCGCTTAGACTCCATTTAGGATATCAGGTCATGTTTATGATATCTAATCAGTGCTTCTCAAGTTTTTTTAACCGTCAAATATTTCAATGTAACTCAGCAAAAATTAAATTTGAAATTTTTATTTTCAAATTGGTAATTTGGTGAATTACTCCGATCTCGGGAAATTTAATATTTGATATTTTTATTTTCAAATTACTATATAGGCACGTTCCTTTCATTGGCATTGCAGAATTATCAGTTTTCTATGGTTTTTCATATTAAAATATTTAAATCAAAAATAATTTAACAAACTCATTTTATGAAAATGCTGAAAATTTTCCATACAAACCACAACCACTCACTACCCATTCATTTTATTTAGTATTTTTCAAATAAACTTAGTTTAAGGTGATTTGATGGTTTTATATAATTGTTAAACATGCTTATTGGTATCAACCATCCAAGTATAACTTGATACGCAATACGCAAGCATTACTGTAGAATCATTTTAACTGCTATCGGTGTAAATAAAATATTTACAGCATTGCAGTGGGTAGTAACAAGTACATTTAGAAAGTAAACTATATATTATGACAGAAAAAAATATTTGGAAACAATAAAAAAAATTTGCTGGAAAATGAATTGGTTATTTTGTCAAATAAGTGTGCATATGAGAAAGATTCTAATGAATACATTTTAATAAAATTGACTTCTAATACACATTTTTAGCACCCAGAATATATAATATGGTTATGTCTGATATCTTGGACTTAGTACAGCCGAGTGGGCATAATTTTGGAAAGCTGGTAACTGATTGGTTGATTCGGAGAGGGAGGGAAGAGTCAGAGAGAGACTTGACGTTTGTCCTAAGATAATTTTAATATAATTTACAATCAAAATCTTTTTCATACACCCTTTTACACATATCCACACATGCAAACACATCCTCACATTAACAAAAACACAAAGACACCTAATAAATTTTTTCATGTACCTATAATTGTATTTTATATGTACTTTTTTATATTTTTTTATGACTTAAAATGTGTACTTTTGTACTTTATTATTTGTATTTTTTATATTTTTTTGTGCCTTAGATGTTAAGAATTCACGTAGCTGAAATTTATGCTTACTTATTGCCTAGTATTACCTCAGAACAGGCTTTGCCTAGTGAGGTAATAAATTCCATTTATATATTTCATGAACAATATTTTATATTTTATTTTATATTGTATTATGGAAATTAAAAAATAAATAAATAAATAAATAATAAATAAAATAAAAAAACAAAAATAAATTCTGATGCTAACATTTTTTTTTTAATTTCTTAGTTTCAATATACAATATCCAACCAAAACATTCATAAAATAACGTGGTGTTGTCTACTAAAAGCCATACCACATACATAAAGTGTCTCTGTAATGTTACTTTTGATATATGGGATATTACTTAAATAGATTGCTAGTAGATACGCCCACGGCAATATCATGTTGATAATAATACAAGAAGGAAGTTTAAATGTCAATTCAATAAAGGCGCTTGTGACTTATGACTTAAATTATTTGTTAAATAAACAGTTATTTTTATGTGAAACATTCTATATAACACTTATTCAGAATTTATTTTACTTTGTTTCTTTTTTTATAATTTATAATACAATATTGTGTAATCCATAAAATGTATGGACGATATTTTAATAAAATATGGAAGTAGTCGTAAGTTGAGTTGAATAATTGAGTAAATTAAAAATTAACAAACAATAACGTAAGCTGTATAAAATTTAAACAAAACTTTTTCTTGATAAAAGGAAATTCAGAAAGAGTAGACATTTTTTTATTCCTAAAGACAGTAAATACCATTTGTTTCGTATGAGCGATAAAAACCTTTTATATGTAAATTTAACTGACAATTTTTTATTTATCATTATTCTTCGTGGTTACAATCCTTCGATTATTAAAATTACTATAAATAACTTGAAAAATATTAAGAAAATTAAATAACTTATAGATATTTGAATACATTTGGATAAAACATGTCATAGTAAAAGAGAAAATCTGTGTCTTCTACAGTGGAAAATTCATCGAGACTATAAATGAGCATCTGAGAGTATAGATCAAAAGTTTGTAATATTTTGTAAAGACAATTTCCACCAAAGGAATGAAATGTTCAACTTTGTCATCGTTTGGTTTATAATATTGCGGTTTGATTTATTCAGTATAGAAGAGTACAGTACAAGCTCGGTGGCGTATGTTTACACCCCGCAAGATTGCATAGGGGAGGAGTGCCAAGTATAGGGTCGCAATACTCGAGAACTTATTAACAATCCATTGTACCCTCAACAGAAGAAGATGTTTCCTCTGGTATTTGGAAAGCGGTGAAAGTGTAGAAAAGCCGCCATTTTAGTGCCCCCAAGTATGGCAGGGTAAGCGATTATGCAAATTACAATGTATTGTTCGAGCCAGTGCTAAAATCTCCTGACTACCTGTGCGCCAGCACGGTTTTATATTATTAAATTTTCAGTTATTTCAGATTTAACCTCGTCCTAAGTCCTGTTGGTTATGTTTTATTTATAAGAAGGAACAAGTAACGTAGTTAAACTCTAAAATCACCGTTTCCAGAGAGTTATTATTCTTATAAAATCATTTATCGTTTAAGCTTAGGTATATTCAAGACCTTAGAACAGAAAATTATGTAAATTTTTACCCATTATTTTATAGTTTCATAATATAAGAATATCTCATTGTAAAAAGGTCATACTTTCAATCGTATACAGTCATCTGTTATTCAAGCTTCTCTTGTTTCCAAAATCCAAAATACCTATCATTAATGTGTTTTTTACACCACTTTAAACGTAAAGTTTTGTGAGAAAGTATTTGAATACTTAATTATTAAACCAAACAAATATTAATAACTTGTATTTTTTTTAATATTACACTAAAAAAAATACAGATTAGCTGAGAGGTTGATACACTGGGGTTGTACTTACATATCTACACATAGAGCGAGCCATACATACCACAAAATAATGTGTAATAATTGTTTAGAATATAATGGCCTCAACATTATTTAATTTATACAGGAAAACTGTGGGTATATCATAAACTACAAAATATAGTTTAGTCAGCACTGGACCACGATAAAAGATGAAGGAATTCACATATACCTACACACGAACGTAGTCTTTTGATCACCAAAGAAATATTCTCGATGCCTATGTCCCTAAACATAAAAGTCGAAAGGTCATAACCAGAGGCACTTCAGAACCCCAAGTCACATTCATAAAATGCAAAACCACGAGGAAACGGTTCCTCGAGAGGCGGTACTACACACAATACTTGAACATTCTGGATTCAGTCAAGTAAAAGAAATTCTATGTTGTGTGTGCTCTATCAATATCATCTCAGACATCTTTGATGCAATATCTAGTAAGGTATGTACTAACCTACCATGCTTGTAGGATTTTGAATTTATTATTATAAGATGTACATAGGTTACCTGGAGTTATTGTCATAGAAAATTCTTCTTCTTATAAAAATTCAATATACATACAAAAATATTCACTTAGCTATTGTTTATAATATAGGTAAAAGATTTTTTAATCTTCGATTTTATGGGATAAATTACAAAATAGGTATATATAAAATTTCCATTTAAATAAATTATAATTATTTACACAATGTTTCGTGTAAAACACATCTTCTTTTAAAAAAATGTTTCAAGTTTTCAAAAAAAATTGTAAGGGAAGTGCCAAAATATTTTTTATTTTACTCATGTAAATATAAGACTTTTTACTTTTGTATAAAAATTCAAATAGGTATCATATATACTTTTTCATAAAGATGTTGGTAATCAAAAGGAAGAATCAATTTACTATCATATTTTGAAATCTGAGATACCTACTAGTGAGACTATGAATTGTAAAAAATATCCTTGAAAAGTTTTTCATAGAAAAAATGTAAAGTGAAATTTCGTTTTCAAGTTTCTTATCCAGATTAAGTAGTTCAAGTGTGGTAAATAAAATATTTATTGAGTACCAGTATTTATATTTCAATATAATGAGTGCACAAACATCTGCCCTGTCGGTCTCATTGTTGAGGTCTCTATATATATTTCACGTTGAAAGAAGTAGGAGTTCATTGTCTGCTAAGCTCTCCAGTGGCGGTAAATAATATCGGGATTTTTCTCTAAAACAGTCGCGATAAGATGCATTTAAAACTGTCGATGTGAAGAGATTTCTCCCTTGCGGGGACCATAGACTCCTATTGTTGCATTCTCTCGGATCATTTGTAAACCATTTAATGCCCATTGACAGTTTGAAGGACGTGTTTGGACTCCATTCTTCAACGTCGGGGTACCTCCACTACCCACGGGCCTATAATACACCTATTCTGTATTGTGCTACCGGTGCCACGGGATCATCTTTCCATTGTTACAGAAGAAGCTTACGACGTGGCCAGAATTTTTTTCAATGAAATCCTTGAGGGGTTCACACACTGGTCGGGTTTTATTTTTTGTTAAAAGAAATAGAATATTTAGGATATCTTGATAGCATAATAACGACCGATTCTCAACAATATACACTCGTATAATATTATGAAAGAGACGAAACATGTTTTCTGTGGTTATGCTTATTTCATTCAAGTTGATACTTTTTTTTGATACGTGTTTTATGAATGCGGCGTAAGGAATTTTAAAGAAAGTTGTGTTTCAAACAAAAGAACGCAATTTATATATTTTACTTCAAATAATAACAAGATTTGCATTGCTTATTATCACAAATATCCAAACTAAGTATATAATATATAGGTACAAATTATAAAAAAATGTAGGTATCTCTATCGGCAATCAAACCCAGGAACAATAACAGAGATGTCAGATATGTGTAACAATATGAAGCACAAAATATTTATGCACCTCATACAATTTTCAATTCGTTATTGCATATTTTAAATGATAATTTATCTACAAATGAATTATTTCTTGTAGTAAACTAGAACTTTTATTTTTCCTACAGTAGACAAAGATTTCTTACAATATTTATTTATTTATTCTTCATGGAGAGTTATACAGTTATACAATTTATAAAAAAAAACAATATTTTTTTTTTAAATTGAGTATAATATGTACTACATGTAGGTACATTAGGCCCAATTCAGATTCGACTAAAAATTTTATACGGAATTTTAGTATATGAGAAATGTCAAAAAGTTGACCAAATTTATACGGGATTAAATTGGTATTCAGATTCTCTAATTTTATCTCATGACGTCACACCGCGCGGATAAAATCCTTTTATCCACGGTTTCCCGTTGATTTGGACGTTTTCGTATTCCGATTCGCATCTTAGACGTTCGATCTTTTAAAATATGACTTAAATTTATGCGGGTCGTTTGACATCCGTCTACAATTTTGTACGCTGGATAAGGGCTCCATTATTTGTTTGTTTTTACTTTATTCAATTATTATTAATAATTATTTGGTGAAATCGTTTAAAGTGGAGTATTTTTTTTACTCACGTCTAAAGAAAAATAAACGTGATAACTTATTAACTGTACAAATTTATGACAAACAATAATCATCACGTATTTATAGGTACAGGTAACTTGACTTTCGTTGATATTTTTAGAGACCACACAAATAATGGAATTTTATTATCTTTGCCTAGTTAATGGATAAAGAAGGTAAAGTTGTAAATTTTATTGGTTTTTGTAGCTTTTAACTAATGATGTGACACGAATTTTATTAAAAGTAATTGTTAGAGATTCCACTTGTCAAAAAACGTACTTACAAATTATATATCTATCATAATAATGAAAATCTACCAAGAATGGTCATTCTTCATCAATTTTAATATGAAGTATTCTTACAAGTAGCAAAATTTATATTCAATGTTCTACTAAAGTTTGGGGCTTCAGTCAAAGAAGCCGTCAGTCTAACATAATAAACACGAGTTTGAGTAATGACTGTCATATGAGTAGAAAATGAAAAATAATTTGAATTCAAATGAAAGATACAGTTTGGAATGTTACTTGTTATTACCCTGATGTATGTAATAACAAGTGATGCGTCATAAATACGGCTCTCTTTTCTTCCAGTTATCACTAGATATGCTCGACATATTTAACCTATAAAATTTCAAGGCAAAACTTTACATTGACATATCTAACTTACCTTCATAAATTTACTATCTTTCCATTTCTCATTACACTATTCGTTGATACGAAGTCAATCATCAACTCCATCTGCTTCTTTGTACTACTAATTTTGGATTTATCCTTAGGTATCCATAGCAAATAGCGCCGTACAAATTAGAAATGTTTCGGTTTTGGAGGTAAACGTTGTTTTAACCATAGAATACACTAACTAGTTTTGATAATAAAATCTCTTTTCTATGGTTTTGACGTTTGTAGGCTGTTGAATGTTGCTAGAGAAATAAATTTTCGAATGTCTTGAATATATGTATTATTTTTTGTGTTGCGGCAACACCGAAAATGTTTTTATTCACGGTGACTAAAATTTTTCGGGCGAATTCATTTTAGTCGGCCATTGTTTAAGACGAAATCAGAATACGGGTTTAAGACGCTTGCGACTAAATTTTATTCGGGACGTATAAAAACTAATTTTAGTTGGCAAATCTGAATCGAACATAATGTTAACAAACGTCACTTGTTTTCAAATTTAAGAAAATAATACAATATGAATATAGTTTATTTCACAAGCTTAACTATTTCATTTTCATAAAAAAAAATTCCCTGTCGGGAGTCAACGATATTTTTGAATATTTTCAATACCTCAACAGAGACGAAAATGGAAAATTATAAAAGAACCAGGAATTCAGCCGATGACGGGTCGTAAGCCCTGTAGGTGCCTTGAGTTCCTGGTTCTTTTATAATATTCCAACTTCGTCTCTATTGAGATGTTGAAAAATTGTCAAAATATTTTATTCATTTGTTTATAGTAAACATACAGCCAAATCATTAGGTATACAAAATAATACACAACAAATAGGCTTATAATGTATGAATGTATTATACTATATAAGTACCAGTAGAATGCAATTTTGATAAAGACATTGCTTCATTTTAAGTAAAAAATTTAATCTATTTTTTTCATTCATACCATCACGACATTTCAGTGTCTGTGTGTGGATTACCTTATAAAAGAAATCATGACACATGAGTGTATCCCTACACACTGGTATCGTCTCACCTAAAAAGGTAGGTAGTTAATTCAGAACGAGTGGTGAACCTCCTTCCTGAACAATGTGAGATGTTATTGTTGCCTGTTGTATTTTCGATTAAACGGCTCTTATGGGACACCCGAAAAAAAATAATATATACATTTTTATTTTGTAGCATGGTGTACCAATAAAATGTAAATAAAATATTTTTATTTTTATTATAAATATATTTTATAACTCTATTCGATACACGTTCATGAATGGAGAACGCATCCAATAGCTATAAGAAAGGGTCTAGCTTTGGATGATAGTTTTGTACGCTTCCTCTTGTGGTGAAATATTTCACCCTGCATGGAGTCTATAATATTGCGAGTTATATTCACTAGAAGCCCTGATTTCCGCAAGATTAACCGCAAACAAGTACCTAACGAACAAATCCAAACAAGATAATAACAAGCGTATCCATCGCGTAAATTATACGCTTATACCAGCCATCACATATTATAACCTCAGTTATTCTAAATCTTTAAACTACATATATTGTCTGCAATCACATCGTTACATCAATATAAATTTTAAGAAATATATTAGAAATAACTCGTAAAATAAAATATGGGTAAGTCAAACTTGTTTCATATATATTATTTCTTCTTCTTCGTGGTCACAATAGCAATTCTAGGATTGGCTAGCACCAAGCGCTCCATCTCTCCACATATCTCTGTTGTCAGCCGGTTTCTTTATCTCCTGGTAGCTGCTACAGCGCACATCACTAATCACCTGGTTCATATAATTTTTTCTAGGCGACCTCTGTGGTTTCTGCCCTCCGTCATTCGCCGCTAGTAACAAGCAGACCCGGATGCCTGATGTTATGGTCTATCCATTTGGATCTTTGATGGGCAACCCTCTTTAAAAGAATGTGTCATATAATTTATTTATTTATTAATATTTACAAACCACTGAAGAAAACATTTGTAAAATTATTATCAACATAAACAGATTCAAAAATTAAAATGCATTATTTATTTATTACAAAAATCCAGTACGACAATTTGAAAAACATGTATATTATATAAAATGCTGATTAGTCATTGGCGTCATATAAAGATGTATGTTATTTATATTTTTTTCATTATTTGTATCCAAATATTTTTTATGAAATGTATTAAATAAATCATTTTATGTACACCCCATAACTTTATTGGTTTTATAGTGAATTCTGGATACGTCACTCTACTAGGCCAATGCTATTATACTTACAGTTGTTTAGTGTTTAATTCCTGTCCAGTTTGAATATATTGTCTTTTTATCTATTCTTGCTAGAAGGTAGTATACTTGTGAAAGATATTTGTCCAGCTCACCTTCTCTGCCTTTGTCAAATAGCCAATTAACTATAATTTTTTGCTTTAGTTACTGAAAGAGTTAAAATTTCTGTTATGTTTTGTTTTAGCTTGTTATGTAGTTTAGGTGCTAGGTATGTATCGTTTTTTTTGTTCTTGTGTGGTTTTCATTCTAGGTACAAATGCAAGATTTTGTACAATTGGTCTAGTGTTATGTAAATGGCTTAGGGGAATGTGACTATTATGTTTGTAAAGCATTGGGTAATATGTACTTATATTTTTAGTATTTAATTCACAAAATCTGCAATATTTTAGCAATAGTGATTTTGAAATATTGCGTTTTAAAGGCAGTGAAATAAGTGAGATTCGATAAATTAAAAAACTTGGTTCGTTATATTTGTTTCTGATAGATGTCTGTGGAAGCTTCGATATGAAGTTGCAGAAACAGTTGACATAACTCCAGGAGAGAAGTTTTAATTCCACGTCCAAACTTTGAAACATCGATGATAACCCCATACATACTTCCAAGCACATCACGTTGAGCGTTTGCAACCCAAGTTTCTAGCACCTAAGTATGTACCTACTCATAACGACATTTACGTTTCTGAATATACCTCAAATATGTATCTATGTAGGTACATATGTAAATCGTGTAATATTATAGACCAATATTCAAATTGATCACGGTGGAAATATATCTATAAATTATATGACATGCTTTATATGTAAGTGCCGTCTAGGATCTCAGTGCATGAGTTTCGCTTGCAAAAATCGAATTATGATGTAAATAGATAAAATCAGTAATATGAATGAATGGATAATGGATAAGTAATGAGTAAACGGAACATAGCTAAGTATTAAAAAGCTGGACAGTATTTAATGACAGGTAGTGGTAAGCTTCGATGGCTGGACGGAGTGGTGAAGAATGCAAACAACATCGACATCCATAACTGGCGTAATGCATCACAAGACCGATAATTTTAAGGGCTATCACAGGGAAGACGCTTAGGGACAGAATTCGCAATGACGACATTAGGCGGACCTATGAGACCGAAGACATCATACGATGGAGTAGAGCTAGAAAAAGATTCTGGAGGGACCACGTCAACAGGATGGACGCATCTCGAATCCCATCCACAGCTGCAAACGAAATCCCACCAGGGCATCGCCTCCCTGGAAGACCGCCGAAGAGGTGGAGGGATAGCTGGACCTTAGCTTCACAGGAATAGCTTTCTCGAAAAAACAGATCTACGATCTAATATAAGAAGAAGAAGACCGAGAGTCATAGAGACGGGATCTGCAGGAGACCAAGACCCAACCTGGGTTGTAGAGCACCAGATAGAATATAGATAGAATAGTGGTCATTCTTGCTAGGTGTATGTAGAGTAGGTAGCTTACTAAAATTTTACAATAGGCGTGATGACAGTAAGAAAAAATCATTGAAATTATGATTTTATTAGATAAAATATGTTATAAAGATTTGAAAAAATATATTTATTTTCATTTTAAAAGAGCGAATAATATTAATATTATTAAAATAAAAATACAAAATATGTTTGTCCGCCATTTTATGTGAAACACCAATCAGAGCGCATGACGTCACCATATTGTCACTGTCAATTGTGTTTGTTACTGTCAACTGTTGTGTTGTTCGAAATGGCTATTTTTTTCATAACAAGCTATATGGAATATGCTGCTTATTTTTAACATGCTATTTTTATTTATTGATTTATTTGGTTTATTTGGGACAATAAACCAAATAATATCGCTATCCGCTCTATTGAATCGTTGACGCATCTGTTATAACACGCACCGAGTATTGTAACGTGGTGGAGAATATTTAACGTTTCAGAAATAAATAACTTGGTGGCTTTCATTGCTTGATTATAAAATAAAATGATGTAATTATATTGTTTGTGGGAGTTGTACAGTGTTACATGAGGTTGAAATGGAAATACACAGTGTATTATGATGAATCTAATATACATATGGGATAACTGTTATGATTCATATACATATTATGATTAATATATTAAAATATGTAATAGGTGTGATGACTGTAAGAAAAAAATCATTGAAATTATGATTTTAAAAAATAAAATAGGTTATAAAGATTTAAAAAATGTTTTTTTTTTAATTTATAGGAGTGAATAATAATAATATTATAAATATAAAAATACAAAATGTGTTAGTCCGCCATTTTATGAGAAAAAACAATCAGAGCGCACGACGTCATAGTATGGTCGCGTCAATTCTTCTGATAGTCTTCAATACAATATACGCATTAATTGTCGGTCTGGACTATGTTTATTTTGGTGTTATCGATATATTAATATTTTAATTAGATACTTAAAACTAAAACAAATTAAATATAAATGGAACAAGTATTCATCAAAGCAAATAGTTTCAATTTACCTAGATACTCGCCTACCTATCGGGGGACACTATGGGCCGGTATTACAGTGTCAGTTTAAGAGCTAAACTCAAGTTTTACAAAAATATAGCGTATTACAGTGTCCGTTTAGACCTAATCTTCCCTCAAATACGTCACTAAAACGACAAATATTTAACTCAACGTTTCTGGCAGATTAAGTACTTAACTGTGAGTCAACTGTCATTTGCTAGGCAACTCGTGTAGTTTCAGTTTCTATCACTAGAGGCGTTAGGCAACGTGTGTAGTTTCAGTGTTGTATCGAAGGTGGCGCCACACAACAAAACAAACTGACAGCCGTATTGAAACGAACACGGGCATTTAAAAGCATTATTTTGGTGAAAAAAATTAAATTTACCATGTTGGATAATAAAACAATGGTATTTAAAGTCGTAGCGTCCCGTTTTGTATTTCGTATTATTTGAGGTTATTTAAATTTGACAGATAATAACCACAGAAAAAGTGAAATATGTCTATAATTGAAGATTTAGTAACTGACATGTCATATTGCACTGTAATACGGAAATGGATTCAATCTCCCCTTAACATTAATCTTGAGTTTGGCAAACTCAATGAGTTGAGGGCCGACTGTAATATCGGGCCTATGTTAATTGTATTTTGTATGTAACTTAGTTTTTATTGAATAAATAAATAAATAATGAACGCTCGCAACGTATGGTAAACTAATTTAGTTTTAGTATTCTACAATTTTGTCACGCGATGGTGAGCTGACGAACGTTCGACATGTTATGATGCTGGTCACTGCCAAACTAAACTAGCAAGCTATATTTTTTTCATGCAATGAAGCGATTTGCGAAACGACGGCGATTACGCGAAGCATGCGTTTTAAAACATCGTTACAATTTTAGCAGCATACGAATTATTACATAGCGCTCTTTATTTGTATTGTGTTCATAACAAGCTATATTTATCTGCTATCGTTATTTTTAGCAATAGCAGCCATAGTAGTTATTTTTCTGCCTGTCTTAACTACTCTTAACTAGAATGGAACTTTTGATGGTCGGATATTTCTTTGCGTCGAACAAAGACTTTTGTTCATCAGAATTTCGAAACGTAAAAACTTAATAATAAGTACATATAAGTACTTTATTTATCTGTAATTTAAATACAACTTACATCTCGAAAATCGATCAAATATGCTCCTTCTTCTCTCTACATTATGTGTTCATAAGCTAAAAACATACGCGGGAAACTTATGATGGCCTATTTTGACGTTTGGACATTAATGAAGTTCTTTATATGCTTATTGCCTAAATAATGGTAAATATTATATTATTGAGAGCTAAAAGTGGGGGAACAAATACTGTACTTCATTGTAAACGCGTACTTAATAAAATTCACTTGTGTCTCGCCGTGCGAAATTTAATCACTTATTTCTCTTTTTTTTCGCGTGGGACGAAAACAAATACCTCAGTAGGTGTTTTTTTCGTCGTGTTTGTACATTTAGGGACCGCACAACACTTATGCACCTTTGAATTGATTATAAATACACAAATCGTCTTAGAACACATATATTACATATAGTAGTGATATGCAGTTTACGATACCATGACGTCACCGTCAGGGTCGGCAGCCGCCATGATACTACAAGCTTTTTTTGGCGTAAATGTCAAATTTGATTTTAAAATGGCGATTTTTGCTACTAAACCTTTATTTTATGTAGAAATGTATATATATTTGAAAACAGTGAATGCGTAAAAACATCGTGAGATAGTTTTTCAAAATTAGTCATCATGCCTATTATATTACATATACCTTCACATATGGTTTATTATACCAACCAAGGAAAAAGGTACAAATTAGCGCTCTGCGCTCCCACGTGACTGGTTCATGTTGTTTTGCGATAACTATACATACTTTATAATCAGGACACAAAGATTGGTACTAAAACAGATTTTTTTTTATATAAAATACAAAAATTGGCTGATTACTTATTGCAAGATAATATATTTCCGAAATATTTACTGAGTCAGGAATAAATAATTGAGACGACTATATACATATATATAAATTAAGCCAACAGTAGGTACGTTTTTAACTGAATGAAATCTACATAATACGCAAGGTTGTAGAGCGATATTGAAGGAAATAAGAATGAACGATAAATAAAAAAATGTAGAATGAGATTCAGAAAAGGAATGTTGGAGGTCAGAACAACAATAGTTTATGTAAGTGAAGATGTATGGAGTGAGGTGATTGTTTGTCAGAATAGGAATACTTGACTCTCGGTTATCTCTGATTACCCCACCAAGGACACATCATGTTGCTTTATATGCTAAGTAGATATTTTAAACCGACTTCCAAAAACGGAGGAGGTTATCAATTCGACGTGATTTTTTTATGTATGTATGTTCAGCGATAACTTAACCACGTTGTCCGATTTCGACGTTTTCTTATTGATTAGAAAAAGGATATTTTCCGATTGGTACCATTTCAATTTGGTCAAAATCTGATCATGGGATCCATGAGAAAATCATCAAACTATTCCATTTACACTTCAGCGTAACATATAATGATCTGATTTTAATTATTTCTTTTATAAATAAGAAAGGAGTACTTCAGAAGATATCACATGTATAAATTTAATCGAGAAGTCGTCTACATTTTTTCTTTACCACGTTGTCCGAATTCGATCATTGCTTTTTCATTAGAAAGTTATTCCTTCTAGGGTGGTTCCATCTGAATTTATACAAGAGATTCGATAATAGGAATCATGAAACTCATAAATCTGTGAAGGATTTGCGTACAATAATATAAGCGAATTGTATAAAAGATAATTTTACTTCACACATACACATAATCACGCCATGTCCCTCCCCTCATGTGGTAGGCAGGGAGAACTGAACGCCGCATCATTTCTATTTTGACACACATTCATTTTGAATTCGTTTATTTTGGTATGAAATATTATATGATATTGTGTCAATTCGGGTAAGGTTTCCTATCATTTTATTCAACGTTTTGTATAATTTATAAAATGTTTTTAATAAACTATGTTCATAAAATCGATCATTTGAGAGATATATTTTCAAAAAGAGTCGTTAACATCATACAACGACGAATTTCCATTAACCCACGTGTTGTTGAATACAGTCGAGCACTTTAAACTGTATGGAATCGACTTGGCGTCCTTGGGGTCCTCTAGGGGTGGATTATTTCAAAATGACTCCATACATATAATTTAGATGAATTCATGGATGAATATCTCTCCGCTTTGAGGATACAGCAATCAAGGTTCTCTTGTATGGAATATCTACTACGCCCACCACACTGATTACATAAACACAACTTTTTACCGCCAATTCATCAACTTGTTATGTGATTGGGGATATTTTGAGGGGAGTCTGATATAACGATACAAGTGCACAGCAATCATAAATGTGGGGATGCAAAATTAATGCCGTATGCAGTGAACGTAAAATGGAAAGTTGAATACGAAACGTATTCCCATAATTATATGATTATTGCTTGGTACGTCTATATTTCCTTTGCGGGAAGAGAAACATTTGAATCCAATAGTAATTGAGATACTGGGAAAGTTCTCATACCTACTTCTTTCTTTACGATTTTCATCAACTCAAACAAAAATAAATGAAGAAAGATATAAGATATAATATGAAAATAACTTTTAATGTTATTTAGTTGGATTCATGAGAAGGTGTTTTATATTTATTTTTACATTTAATTTGTAAACAGTTAAATTAATAAATAATGTAAATTTAGATGGTTCGATGGCAGAGCGGTTAGCGCGCTCTGCTAGTAATGCAGTGGTCGTGAGTTCGAATCCTGCCTCGACCGATTTCGTTCACCTATAGCACAAGCATTTATGCTTTATTTAGGGAATGTAGGAAGATGTATATGTAAATATAAATACATGTATATAGGTATATAAATACATACATACATAACATCGCGCCATATCCCTAACGGAGTAGGAAGAAGAAACTGAACGCCATACGAATTATTTTTAGCACATATTCATGGCTTCCTTTACATCCTTGCATCATCTCTTATATAGTTGTCGGTTTTTCAAGCATGTTAAGTTTCGTTTATTTCAAAAAATCATTCACATGAAGTAAAACATACCTAAGTTATTTATTTCTTTATTTATTTTAGATGGGTCGATGGCCGAGCAGGTAGGGAATTGGGTTAGTAATCCAGTGGTCGCGAGTTCGAATCCTGCCTCGACCGATTTCGTTCACCTATAGCGCAAGCATTTACGCTTATTTTAGGGAATTTAGGAAGACGTATATGTACTTGTTTAACAAGGACATATTCATTTTTACATAAAAAAATATTTATTTAATTTATGTACAAGTGTACAAAGGCGAGTTTATTGTTAAAGGTATTTTTTTCCAACCAACCCGAGCAACGTTAAGTCGCTGAAGTTAAATTGGTACAATTCTTAGTATTTTTTGAGAAATAAATTGATAAAATAATAAAATAGACAAGCAAGAGAAAAAAAATACAAGGAGAAAAAAAGAGAGAGATTAAAAAAACAATAATAAAAATAACACAGATCATAGCAATGAACTGAAGAGTACACGCATTCAACTCAAAACTAAACACAGTTATTAAATTTTAATGTCCCATTTCTCAGTAGGTATATACTATTACTCTGTGGTATAAACATACATACATAGTTCCATAGATTCAATGTTCATGTAGTCAGTTACCCAAACATTTCCAATGTTAATGTTTGGTTAAGCAACGGCTCAGTGCTTCGGACAGACTTTAAATAATAATCCAGACTATTTGAATATGGGACCATAAACGCAATATTACAGGGATTATAAAATAATAACATGTCTAGGACTTGCCCCTTTACACTTACACTGCCAATAGGTACGTATCTACCTACCTACTGTATAATGTAAAATGTACATACAAACATACGTAGGTACATTCTTATTTATATAATTCTTGGATAAGAAAGGATTCTGTAGGTATGATATAATTATATTATATTAAATGAGAAAAAAAATATATGTTGGTTTGCACAATTTCTAGAATCACACAAACTATGAAACAAGCTGGGTTCATAATTTATTAAGGACATGAGTACAGCCACTAAAAATAACTTTGAGTTCTAAACTCATCGCACTGCAACCGATTATTTTCTGAATTTAAGGTTTAATAAAATTGTGTTTGCACTTAAAGGTAAGCCAAGATGGAAGTTAAAAATGTGAAGGTTCTTGACGTTTGGGATAACACTTGACAAATATTGTAACACTTGAAAAATTACATACCTACCTATGTTATTCAACTTTCTCTAACGAAAAAAACTCACATACTACAGTATATTAGATATTTTGAATCATGTATTTCAGGGTTCATATTATTTTCACAATCAAACAACATGGAGTATATAGGTAATCCAGTGTTTTATCCAAATGTCGATTCAACTAGAATTATGAAAAAAAAAAATTTTTTTTCATACTTCTAGTTGATTATGGAGTTCTATCATGAAGTGACAGTTTCAAACATTGTTAAAAAAAATGTCGATACTTTTTGGTTTTTCAACTTTGAATTCAAAAACACCAACATAAAGGCTTCGCAGGATAAACATATGATTGTGCGTGTCTCTCCCCCCATTATAACTTTTGATACGCTTGATTCACAGGGCCTGTAATGAATATATACAAATACAATATATCAAAACTATTTTTAATGAAAAAGTAGTTCCAGGGTTTCTCAAAGTTTTTTTATTGAGAAAAATATTTTTTTATGACTAATTTATGTGTTTGACTGCCTTTATTTTTTTTTTTTAATATCGAAATACCCCAACTAGATTATTTATATTCTATAAAAAAATGTCTTCTTCTCAGTCGCAATCCTTAGATTGGTCTGCAACAACTTTTGATGCCTCTCTTCTACTCCACTCTGCCATGTCCTCTGTCAGCCTCTTCATCTCTTATATTATAATATCAAACAACAAATTTTATCAAACTTTTACTTTTTATTAAAATTGAATTTAGTGACGACATCGTTACATACAATTTGTATGGCAGTATACACAATATGTCCAATTCTGATTCGTTTCTGCAGAATACGAAAACGTCTATAACCAACGGGCGACTTGTGTAAAAGGATTTCATCAGCGCGGTGTGACGTAATGAGTCACGTAGAAATACAGTCAACTCTTTGACATTTTTCATACACTAAAATTCAGACGGATAAAATTAGACGAATCAGAATAGGACATCATATCTACGTAGACCTTCAATATTTAGTTTGATACTTTTATCCATGCATACATATTATATACCATCAAGCTATTTACATATTCGAGTTAGAAAAAGGACTGACCCCCACACTATCCTATCTTGACATACATATTTTGTTTTTTTTTACCACCATCCGCTCTGCATATGGGGACTGTAAACGGCAACTTCACAGAACGATAAGTGAGCGACAGTAAAAAAAATCATAGCACGAAAAGTTGCTCATGGAGTCCTCTAGATTAGCAATCTCGGCACCATAGTGCAAAAAGAACAATCGACGAATGTGAATGGAAGATTTACACTCGTGGACTGTCATTGACTTTAGATCTTTTGAAATGAGAAACATCATAGGGGTATGACTAAGATCTCTGTAAAAAAATAACTTACTGAAAATCTTACAATTGTAAGGCACCATAACTATGATAGATATTCTTTAAGGCTTTTAAAATGTTCTTCGAGATCACAAAATCCGCATGATCAACGGGACGTTGAAGAGGCCCATGGACAGCAACGAGTAGCTCCGATCTATAAGAGGACCCAATTGGATGGCAACAATCCCACAGGATATGTTCCGAAGTTTGATCTGGGTATTGGCAGAACTGACATGAGGCAGAGGAGGCAATTTTAAATTGGTGAAGATAACTGTTAAATTTTCCGTGTCCTGTGAAAAATTGAGAAGTTCAAAAGTCGGGGTCACCCCAGGAAGGTTTAAGTCCCCCACGTCAGAAAAAAATAAAAATTATATTTTACCCATGAGAAAGCCGTTCAAAGGGACTGCCAGATATTCTGTAAACACTTCCTTCAAGAACACTGCGTGACACTCGGCCCTCTGGACGGAAAAGAAGAACATCTCCAATCACAGAAAAACGACGCCGCATAAGTTTGAAAAATGGAACCTCTTCGTTGTATTTCCAGATCTAAGGGTGTCATGCCTGTCAATATTGGCAATGCTTCAGTAGGACTCGTTCCATATGCTTTGGTTAAAGCAATAAGAGCGCATCTTTGACCTGAGAGCAAAATTATTTGTAGGTATGTGTTGTAGCTCACAAGTATGAGACCAACAGCCAGCTGCATATAGCAAGCAATGCAAAGGTTAACTGCCTTATAGAAAAGACAAGAGCCCCA
This sequence comes from Molanna angustata, assembly GCA_963576475.1. Taxonomy (NCBI): domain Eukaryota; kingdom Metazoa; phylum Arthropoda; class Insecta; order Trichoptera; family Molannidae; genus Molanna; species Molanna angustata. The sequence continues at coordinate 38,444,324 of OY754964.1, read as the reverse complement.
GAATCTGTAAATATGATTTGTATAGAAAAAAACAATATCTTAAAATATTGAATAATTTGGATTAAAGGGTTTATATGTAGTTTGGTATGTATTCTTCAACTATAGAAGGTACTATCACCATCGACAGTTGTATCTTGTGTGTTACATCTTTATGTTTCTTATGAAATATGAAAAGCAGCTCCATGGAAAATAATTCAAACAAAATAAGTACCAATCTCCTTCATAATAATGTCTATAAAAATATTAGATCTTCTTTCATAATCATTTAATCCTTCAGATTTTATAAAATACTGTTTGTACTATGTCTAAATCGTTTTTAATTTTAAAACTAAACAAACAACTGCAGTAATATTATCATGGAATGTGTTGGTACTTTGTTATCTTTATATATTATGTTATCTTTCAGTAGATGATTGAATAAACTCTCTGTACTAACAAACGCTTTCAATAAAAATGTATAAAACAATCACAGAGCTAAGAATATATAAATAATGCTTAGATAATTGTCAAAATATTACTTATTATACCTAGATTCCGTCAAAACTTCTTGACCCTCTTCGCCGTGGAAGTGGACGGTTTGCACATATGCCAACCAAGCAAGAAGACATAAACCTGTGATCTGCTCACCCACGTGACGGGCTGACGGGTTGTTTTCCGATAGCTATTTACTAATTTAGGTTTATTTTGCTTTATTTTTATGCGTATGGAAATATATGACATGACTATGGCGGTTTTATAGCATTGAGCAACTTCTTCCTGCCAACCAATACATGTAAATGCTTTGATATGAATAATTGTGCTACAGTGCAATTGAGAAAGAGAATTTATCAATTAAAGATAATCAATAAATTGCAAGAAGGAATCAATCACGCCAAAAGAAAAATTATACTGGAAATAGAACATAGACTTTTAGTGCAAAAGTTGGGTTATATGATATTGTGTTGCTATTGTTAAGACATCGAATATAGGTACATATCTACAAGCATTGTTTCATAAAGCAAGCACTCAATCCGCATACAAGTGTTCAACATAAGATCTCTATATTATTACTTTGGTACTTTCGTACGTATTCTCGAATCACTTGAATCGAAATAGAATTCTCAGTAAATCTGTCTGGCTGTAAATTGTTTTTAAGGAGGAACCATACATTGGTCGGGCAAAGTGCGTATAGGGGGCGCACTTCCAACACCTCGCAGCTAATGGTGCACGGCCCATTACTTCTTGACAAAATAATCTTGCTCTTTTCTTATTCCAAACCCCAAATACAGATAAGCACAACGATTTCGTCGTCAAAAGGTCACGTTTAATTCTCAGCAATAAGATTCATACGGTGAAGTAGATTTCAAACTTTTGGCTCGGAAACTATCCAATAATTTTGTTTGGTCGACAATTTCAATCGAATCTTTCTCCCTGCGGTTGACGCATCAGTTTTGGCGGGAAACCGCGAAGATTTTTGGTACATACCTATTAGATATAGGTAGGTAGATTACCTTTACATACACACCCGAGAAAATAGATGTTAAAAGTTTTCAATACTTATACAATGACGGAAACTGAAAACTTTAATGCGTTTGAGGTTTAATAGTCATATAACAAAATGTAGCTACCTACGTTTTTCAGAAGACCATTAGATTATTATTATATTGAAACAAATACACAGAGATTTGCTTAAAATTAAAATTAAACAATTTTTTTAACAAGAATTATCTCACGACAGTGAGAAAAAAATGTGATAACAGATGTGATAAAATAATGATGGATATTGAACAAAACATATCGGATGATGGGAAAAATTTCAAAGACCTCGTTACTCGTTGGCTGAAACAGATTGGAAGAGAAGGATCTGCCTCGGTTCTCTTAAATTTTTTGGTAGAGGTTTTAGAGTTTTTCATCCTGGTTGTCGATGTTGATGTCGAAGTGAATGGAATATGTCAAAAAAAAAATAAAACAATTCATATGATCGCACAGTAGCCATAGCAATTCTAAACCAGTTTTGCCTCAAAACAGACTATGTCTAGCTAGGCAGTAAAATTTTCAAATGTGTGGGAAAAAACAAAATAATAATAATTGTAAAATTGTAATTAGGTATAAACTAAATTGTATTTTGTACCTAATATTTATACTGTTGGAAATATACTCTTCATTCATTCATTCATTCAGATAATAATATAATTTAATTCATTTTTTCGTCTGATAATTAATAAAAAAAATGTCAAATCATTATTCCATTGTGTGGAGATTAAAAAATAAAGCCTAACATAGATTATTTGAACATGGAAAGGGTTGGTTAAAATTTTCAAATAAAATATATTTATAAGCAATAATGACTGAAATTAAAAAGAAAAATGGTAGAAGTAGGTGCCTAAGTGAAGAAGGCAAAGTCAATATCATTGAAGCTCTAGCTCAATGAATACCCAGATAAGTATATAACAAATGGCTCGAGGTGTGAAACAAATGAACTCGATGAATCTTTACAAAAATGTAATATAATTTATGTGATACGTTCTTCCCTATCTGGCAACTTTTGTATATCACGCACCATTTGATCAACGAATGACACAAGCTCGAGTCTCCCGCCATAACTTAACGCTACCATACTTCACTCACATTCTAATATACCTACCTACCTATTACCTATGTCTTATACGTATTGAGAAGACGAAGCTCCATCACACAGCAGAATATATTTTGAGTAAATGTTTTAATTAATCGTATTATAAACATTATGTAGGCATTTATTTGCTTATTTTAGGGAACGTAGGAAGATGTATATGTACTTGTTTAACAAGGACATATTCATTTTTTAATTATAAATATTAAATATATTAAATATCTACATACATAGACCTAGGTACATTTTACTAAAAAAGAGTTTAATTTTCAAAGCGAATGTCCTATGTTAATTCATATTTTTTCAGCATTTGGCAGTTTTGACTTGAAAGTTAAAAAATACATATACGCAAATATTAGATTGGATTGATTGGAGTTAGCCCTGTGGATGCCTTGAGTTCCTGCTTCCTTCTCATATAATATTCCTTCTTCGTCTCTTTTGAGATGTTACCAATTTGTCATGAGAGATGTAGTCGTGGGTCTATTTATTTTTTAACATTTCGCCAAATATATAATGTTGTTATTCTTAAAAATTGTAATTTTAAAACTTCTTCACAGCTCGTGAAAGTGGAGCGTTTTTTTGACAAATGACAATTATTTCTTTCAAATAACCAGTGTTTCCTGCCCAGAGATACAAAAAAAACTTTTTATTATATTTTTATTCTGTACTGAGCAGCTGGGATTAATCATTTTATGGTTGTCATAACGACTTATGTTTGACTCCCGTAATTAAGATGCTTAGTAAATTGAACACGGGTAAATTTACATTACGTTGCTTAAAATAAATACATTTTATAATTATGTTTTTACAACATTATTATGAAGCATTATTATTTTTGTCATTAGCTGCTATTCAATTTATTATTTGATTTCAAAATATTTTTTTTCCAATGTTTTTTTTAATGCTTGAAACTGTCACTTCACGATAGAACTCCATAATCGCAATTTATTATGATGAGAAAAATATACTATATTTTAAATATTTTTAAAATTTACTTAATTAATATTTTTCGTTCAACACGAATGTCATCGCTCAATGCATCATAATTCTATGAACCTAAATTAAAGAACACAGTTCGTATACATATAAAAGACAACAGTATTTGTGGACAAAATAATAAACTATACCAATTTAAAAAAAAGTGAATTATGAAGTAAAATTGACTAAATTTACGCCATGTATAATTTTATTTTTATATCACCATAATTCGAAATAATGTATATATTGTTTATATCTGAAATAATATGAGGCACCTGCTTAGAATAGTGGTTCCACTCTTTTCTAATATCAATGTTTTGGAGTGTCCCGTATTAAGAGCTGGATAAATTAGGTACTTATTACAAGAAACAAAATAACATCACACACAGCTTAGCTATGAGTTCCACCACCAATTCTGAATATTTTATTTTACATTACTTACTTCTCGGGCAACTAACAGGTACTATGTCAAATGTTAATTAAAGATGCACCCAATAACAAGTTGCCACATTTTGGAGACTTACTATATTAATCGTCTCACAGAGCCAGACTGAAATATTGTGCCTTTTTAGGTGGAAAAATATGAGTGTGGGGCTACAAGTATGTGGGACACCCGCACATCTGTCGCTGGTTATTCCACAGCATGGGATATGCCGTGATGGTGTGAATGAATAAATGAAAAAATGTTATTGCAATAATTCGTTTTCTCCTTATCTGAAAACGGATTCCACTAAACGTTGTTATCGAGGTGTTCTATTTCAGAGATAACATTCATTTGCTCTTTAAGATGTATGTTTTTTTTTCTTTCGAAACGTATCTCAAGCTCTCTCCGAGGAATATAATTCAGTGCACGGCTCCCTACTATCGCTCGGGCCAAATGGCCCATTCAATGGGCTATAAACAGAGTAGAGAGCGATCTTTTTGAAATCAACTTAGAGTCTTTGTCTATGCAAAGTGAACTCTATATTTAAGTGAATATACCGGTATTATGGACACTTAAATTCACTAACGTGGTTTCATTATCATTTTGTATCTATTTTATTTTCCTATTTTCAAAAATAACAAAATTTAAGTACACTGTTAATAATTTATACACTGTTAATATGTTATAATTTAGGTACACTGTTATCATAATTAAATTTATTTATTTGTATTTTATGAAATACAATAACTTTATTGTAAATAATTTATTGTAATGTATTAACGAATAAAAAAGTTTTATGAAACTGTCAACTATTACTTGAAACATATTAATCCTATGTATTATAAAATGCGGGCGTCCTGGGTTCCTCAGCAGAGGAGAAATTTATTTAAATTCATTTTTCACGCAAATATTGCTTCTCTGCTGGAAACACTGGTTAGTTGGAAGAAATTGTCATACGCCAATAAACTCGCCACTTGCGCAGGGTGCAAGGAAGTGTTCATTATTATTATTATTATTATAAAAAATACAATTATCAACTGACTTAATTTATAATTACGAGCTCAAAATGATGCATAAAAAGTAAAAAGAGTTTGAATAGAAAACTGTAAAAGGGAAGTAATTTTAAAATGAAGATTTACTTTACTTTTATTCCATATTTAGCACTCTTTTTTTTAACTAAGCATCAAAAACAACTAAAGATACTTTTAAGATATTACAACAGTAAAATTTTGTTACAAAAATTATTTATCAATAATTTTAGCTGATTTTTCGATTTACAAGACTGGGAGGCAAGTCTGGTCAAACCTCGAAATCAAAACCCTCATGATTTCCCATATCCAAACATATTATAGAACTCCATATGATAATTATATCCATGGTATGGGTAAACACGGAGGGTTTTGATTTCGACGTTTGACCAGACTTGCCCACCTGATCTGCTTTCTTTAGATTAAATATATTACAAATGGTCGTATAGTAATTGTAATAATATTATTTTTTCTGAACCAACAATGAGTTACGCAAGCTCAATGCTTCAAGCATTAAAAGATGTCACGAATAATACAATGACTTTAATATGTGTATTTTATTATTTTTCAACGCATAATCTAAAAATAAATACAAAGACAAGACGATTATTTAAAATAAATGGGCAAGGAACATTGTCAGATTGGATTGACATTGTTTGGGGGAGGAAGATAACATTAGCATTCTCTGACGCTATTATAAACGCTATACCATGTCACGCCAATTTTCATTTTTGGATGACTTGAAAGCGTCATGGTTAATTTAATGAAACCGCAGCTGAAGATGTGTACCACATAGTAAACCAATACACAATGGGAAATATATTTTAGAAATTCTCTGAACTTACAATTCCTACATTTCATTAAATTTAAATTACGAAACTAAAGCGAAAGTCTTCATTCATAGCATAGATTGACATACAATACCCATAAGTAAGGGCCTGAATTATTCACGATATTTTTTTGGGGAAGGGGTGTTTTTTTGTAAATAATCGAAAAGCGGTGCTATTTTTATGAAATTGGTGTTATTTTTTTATAAAAAGCGCTGATTTTTTTCAGTAAAAAATAAAGGTTTTGAGAAAACATTTATTAAGAGAAATCGACACATGATTTAGATGCTAGTTCTTTTGTCACTATAAATGATAATATGCTGAAATAATAGAAAAACTCGACATTTTCTATGTATTCAAATCACATTCAATTATATGTAAAAAAACAACATAATTTATTTCACCAAATTTTAATTAGATTCAAAATTAAAAATTTCTATCGTAGCCAAGATGTTTTTTTTTACGTTTTGCTCTTCTGTCTGTCAAAATAATATTATAGGAGGATAGAAACCTATTCATACATGATATAGCTTATTTTTTCAACGAATTTTTATAGTCATGTTGTCTTATTTTAATCAAACTATATTCAATGCGTTGAGTGATTTTACCCGCAGAATTTGAGTTCCAATAATTATTTTTTAATTCTGCCTTTTCGGAGGATAATTGTTGTGTAGTTTTACGAAAATATCTTAAAAGAGCCTAATTTCAGTGCTATTTTCGCGTTATTTGAGAAAAAAGCGCAAAATTCACTAATAAAATCGGGTTGATCGCATTTGCGAATTATTCGGGTCTCTTATACTCATAAATAGATAGTTTGAGTTGGTTGGAAAAGTATTAAGTCAATTATATTTTTGCCATATAGGCATGAGTTATAATTAATGGTTACTAAATATATAATTATACCGGAACAGTGTTGATACATGTCCATAGTCCATACTAACAAGTTTTTCAACGATACAAACATTTCGCTCTTTTGGAGGAAGAAATAAGTTGTATACCTATATCTAATATATTTTAATTAGATACATAGAACTTTTAATTAGATACATAGAATATACTTACATATTAAGAGCAGGTACATACATAAATAGATTTGACATAATAACATTTCAATGGAACTACGAAAGTCATTACACGATTTTATGATTATCGTGTACATGTAACTTTTTGTCAAAACGATTTGAACCAAAGGTATATTTAAACAACTAACAAACTACTAATTGACAACTGACTGACTGACTATTCTCTTTAAAATCAATTATTATATAGTGAAACCAACGTAATAAATTAAAAATTGTTAAAATACTTGGACGTGAAATAAAAACCAAAATGGCGCCGGTGAGAGTGCACATAGAAATAAAAAATAATTAAAAAGTCTTTCATTGAGTTCTGTGAGGTTGTTAGGTGTATTTTTTTACCGCGATCTCTCTCTCGCTCTCTCTCTCTCTACCTGGGCAATATTAAAACAGAAATGTTACATTTTTGTGTACGCGATAAAAAGTTTAATCAAAGCGGAGCCTTGCTGAGTCTTGAACGTTCGTGTCCAGAATAACACAATACGCTAAGCTTTCTATGAGAAAAAAAAAACAACCTGGATTACGTCATTTTTTAGAAGCAAAAAACGCAAATTGAATGTTGGTAGTTGCTCTGTATTTTACGAATTTTTAAAAAAAAAATATCATTGTGATTTGATATTGATTTATCCGAATTTCTCATTTTCCATTCTCCGTTCAATGAGGGCCTCTCATTTATCAGTGTTTATGAGAGGCCCTCATTGAACGGAGCTTTATAAACTCTGAAATCTTATACATCTTTGGAAAATCAAAAAAACGAATATATAATATCTAACTTTGAATATCCTGTTGTAGAAGTTTTTACGATAGTTGAATTTTTAAAATCCACCATAATATTTTAGAAAGTTATATGTACCTATGTATGTATGTGGATTTTTTTTTGTTATCTTTACTTCATAATAATATTACATACAATTCATACTAATATTTTAGTGTGTAAAATGTTTGAAGGTAGGTGTAATGTAATATGGGTGCATGTATATATTCTTTCGGGGAAGACGGGGAAGAAAGTTTTGTTTGTTTATATATTTTTCTGTAAGTTCTTTCCCAGTCCATTCCTGCTGAAATTTTGCATGCACACTCGCTTTCGATCTCGAAAGAAAAAAATACTACACTTAAGTACTTTGCTTATATCCAATCTAATTCCAAACCACTTTCCATCACATTATTTGAGACTGAAGGGACAGGAAGAACTGATTTAAAAAAAAACAAAATTGTGTATGTTAATTTTTATTTACTGTATTGGATATTTTTTACTCATTCTGAATTTATCATTAGAAATAAATAATTAAAAATTACTAAACGATTTTCTTGAAGAATTTTCTCGAGCAACGCCGGGTATAAAAAACTAGTAATAATAGGTATAATGAATAACTGAGAATATATATTTTATTCTTTTTGCTGGTCTTTATTATATTATGATTGATTTTTAATATAAACGATAATTTACTTTATAAAATAAATATCTTGAATTATTCTGAAATACTTCCTGTAATGGTCGTAATAACTGATAATATCTTGAAATTTTTTTGCTGGTATATATTGTACTTCAATTACTCAACATATTTCAAGATTATACAATTACAAACTTAATAGTATTAATTATTTATGCATGATGGATATAAAATACAAATTTAATTTAATTATAAACAGACTTGGATTGAATTTAATTTCACATATCATAAAATAGTAGTATGACGAGTGAGGAAGTATTGAGTAAAGATGGTACCTACCTACCTCCTGTCACAGCTGTTACTAAATGTCAAAGCTTTGTTCCACTTCTCATAAGACATACATAACACTATGCAGGTAGGTAATAAAGAAGGTAATCATTCCTAGTTTAAAGTTTTCTACCGCCGCGCCGATCCGGTCAGTAATAAAAAGTCTTTTTTTTTACGATTTTCTTCGTCAAGTACTCATAATATGGAAAGTTATAATATTAGTCAATTTCTTTGAAAAATATTACCTATTTTAAACTACTCAAGTACCTATCGCATAAGTTATTAGAAAAGTAAACTTTTCTACCGCATGGAGTGAATAGTAAAGATGTTTTAAGACTGCATTCGTTAAATGATGAATTATTATTTTTCACATAGATACAGTGATTTAATTTGTATAAAAAATAATGAATATGTCCTTGTAAGAAGAAGGTACTGTAAGCGATATTTTTTTGACTCCTCTCCTTATTCCGATCCTGGGGGGCATGTCTGGTCAACAGGCGGAATCAAAACCATCCGTGTTTACGTATATCATCTTATGGATTTGAGTTATCTTATGGGGTTCTTTAAACATCTTAAGATATATTATTATAGAACTTCATAAGATAATTATATCCATGATATGGGTAAACATGGATGATTTTGATTCCGCCGGTTGACCAAACTTGCCCCCCTGAACATAGATATTATTTATTACCTGCCCGCCCAGCCGAGAAAGTGTTGTAAGGAAAGAAGATACATACAAACATACCTACGTAGGTAGATACAAGTTACCTTTGAGAGATTGGACAGTAACCATCACATACGGTTATAAGTTTTTCTACATAATTAAAATTACGTCAAGTGTAGTAGTAACATTTATTGAGATGTAAAAACATATATTAAAAGTAATACATCTACATAGTTTAAACAAATAATACAAAAATAAAACTTTTTGGAACAAATAATTATATTAATAGTATGACAATTGATTCTATAAACATCGTGTAGAACTATGGAGAACATTAATTGTTTTTGCTTATGTATTCAGCACCTAGCCTACGAAATGTTACAAGACTAATGGTTTCTTTTATTTTTTATGGTAAACTATTTACATTTTGAAACCTTTATGGTATAAACTATTTTGTGTATAGTTATAATGTGTTCTTCGTGTTGTGTACTATGTCCTGTACTACAAATTCAATAAACATTTACTAGAAATAAAAATATCGTCATATATTGTTTTAGGTACATACTATAAGTAACATTTTCTTAAATAAAGTACAAGCGAGATACCTACATACCTATCATTTAAATATTGTCATAAATTTTTAAATATTTTTTTTATATAAAAGAACATAACATTTTACTATCTAGGTATTGAACTAAAAACAATTGATTATTTTTCAAATAAGAAATTAAAGACAATATCATATGTATTATTATGTAGGTAGATCTTTGTCGGTATTATACTTCTTTGGATACGGTCCATTCTGTGAAAAGCATATTCAGAATGAATACATATTATTTTATTGCTTTTAAATATAGGTTAACTTCTTTTAATAATACGTATTAAATTTATTTATTGACAATAAGCTCCATATTAAATTATAATTATTACGAAACATGTTTTCCTTCTAAGAAAAATCTTGAAAATCGTTTGTCAAATTAGTAACTACGACATTTAATGTTTCACGAAAAAGTTATTGTCATAAAACCCACATTTTTATGTTCGACATTGTTTTTATTATCCGCAGACGGAATATTCGACACAATGCATGATATTTGTTTCTCCTCACAAATCATTTAAATACATGTAATTACATAGGTTGCGTTTCATGTCAATTGTTACAGTTTAAATTTATTGTACACATTATAATATTGTGAAAATCAAGTCAAATTTTAAGTGACGAAACCATAAATGAACTGGTTAAGATTTGTTGCATATTATTTATTTATGTATAAAAAAACCTAAAGAAATTAATAAAGTTTAGTCGAAATAATTAAGTATGTTATCAGCAGAACCCGTTTCGAGGGCTTATTAGTTTTATCCAAGGCCAACGAGACTAGTTTATGAGAAGGCTTAAAGGATGAATCGATTAAGCCTTATCTGACCTGATCATATTATTAAATATGTATCTAAATACTTTACTAATGATTTTACCCATTGGTTGTTAACCAAATATTGCTCAAACAATTGAAGGCTGGGATTAATCATATAGGACTATAAGGATCAACACTTTTTTTCACACTTTCATTCCATTTCATTCTTTCGAGCTTCAAGACACGTGTTATTATATGTACCTACGTCTATGTCTTTAAAAATGATTAAGTATGAAATCAGATTTAGTCGGTATATAATATTGATATCCATATCTTAAATCTAGATCTTGCTAAAGAATGAACTACAAATTTCAGGCCCACAAAACTTTTACTCAGGGTAACGAATTCTTGTTTCAGTCAGGGACATTTAATTTTATTTGTTGAATTTCCACAATATCTCAAAAACTAAAAAAGTTACAACGCTAAAAATTTGTACAAATATAGAAAAACAAAACATTTCAAATTAATTTTTATGAAAAAGTTCCACAGTTGCTTATACTTTTTTAATGAGAGAAAAAACTATTTTATTACAAATTTCTGTACTTAACTGCCTTTATTTCCAAAAAATTAAAAACATCAAAACACCCCCCCCCCCCCTAGATCATTTTATTTTTCTATTGAAAATAAATGGAGTGTTTTACATTTTTTAACAATTGTTGTAAAAATTTAATTTAGAAATTGACTAAAAAAAACAGAATATTTTAAATTCAATAATTTGCATTTAGTTTCGTACGCATTGTTCAACTATTCATACTATCGCCATCGACAGTTGGATCTCATGTGATACATGTAACTATGTAGCATAATCAATTCCATGTTTTTAGTTCATTTTTATTTATGTTAATACCAGATGTAAACGCTTGTTTCGTCGGCTTGAAAGAATCATATTATGTACCTACAAGGTATTGATATAACTGTTTTAAATACAGGGGAAAATATAAAAAGTAGACCGGATGACGCCACCTTTCATGTATGTACATTGTACAATGTTGTACTTCCTTGTTTTAATTTATACTGTATGTCTAGTTTTTCAGTATAATTGTATGTGCATGGTATTTTGTAGCTTTCTACCTTTTAACTCGCATTTAGTGTAATATTCATGTTGCATGTACCTACCTAGATGTGAAAAATTAAAGAAGTAATAATTCTAAACCATCAGAAATCTATATATTATATATAAATGGATTTACGTATATTTGTATGTGTTCGACGTACTCCCAAACCAACCATCCGATTGCGATGAAACTTTGGGAATTTGTTCAGCTCATTCAGAAGGTTTGTGCATTATAATTTATTTATTTATTTATTCGATATCTCATAAAAAAATTGAAAAAACGAGTGGGTTGTGGCCAACACTAAACTCTCCACACCACAAATATTGACAATGAAATATTTTATTCATTCTAAATTTTACTACCAGGAATATAAATTTTCTAACGATAGTATATTTTCATGTTAAGATAGACAAACTATTAATGCAGTATGGTGTAGAATTCTAATGTTGTATGAAATATTTTAATAAAAATTTTGTTTCAAAGAGCGTTAGAGCATTTTGACAATGTTGACACGTGATATCATATGAAGAAATTTTATGATATCTATGAAAAGCTAATCAGTTCTAAGTTCAAGCTATTAATATTCTTATGTCAATATGAAATCAATGAACTGAACATTGCAAAATATAAAAAAATTCTCTTGTTACATATAAGTTTCATACAAATATCCATTAAATAAAATATAATTTTTGAAACCGTTGAATATTTTTCTTTTAACATTGACCAACTTTGAATAAAATTTTATGAAGATTCTTGGTGTTGTATAAATAGTTGAAACCAAATTAAAATATCTCTAATTTCCAGGTCGTGAGAGCATTTTTTCAGTTTTAATAGATGAAATCATAAAGAAACATTGGGAAAAAATGAACCGTTGTCTATGGAAAACTAATCAGCTCTAAGTTTATGGACTTAACACATGTGATATCAATATGAAGTCAATCGGACTTATAGTTTGGGCTGCAGAGACGACACAAAACACAAACAACGTAAATGATGAATTCATAGAGAAGAAATCAAAAGTTGTCTATGGAAAACTAATCAGCTCTAGGTCTTTGCACTTTACACATATGATGTTAATATGAAGTCGATCGGACTTATAGTTTGGGCTGTAGAGAGGACACAAAAAAGATAAATGCTACGGCGTACGGCGTATACGCCATACACACAAACACATCACGACGAAACTCATAGTGTGCATTCTCTACATGATACCCATTGAGAAATTGATGTAAAAAAAATACGCTTAAATTTTGCGAAATCATGACTCTCCCCTATTCCATAGTGTGGAGAGTAAAAAATGGTATTGAATTGATACTTATTGGGTTTGTTCAGCAAAAATCCTATATACCCATACGTAAAATGGTATATTGTATAAAACTGGAATAATGCTAAAGGTTCAAGTACCTATATTTGTTTGAATAATTAAATAAAATTCAAATGAATGAATGAATAGGGACGGAAGGGACTGTAGGAATGGAAGGGAATAAATACGGAATTATAATTAGTGAATCTAGATAAGAATGTTAAGTGATAAAAAGGAAACATACCGAACAACCATTTTTATATATTTGGAGGTAAATAATTAAACGGGCAGGACAACGTCTGCCGGGTTTTACTAGTACTGTGTAAAACAAATCGTATATGGGAACACGAAGATAATATGCCCCAATAGAATATAACCTAAAATCAAATATTTTTAATTATCGCATATGTATTATTCATTATACTATTATACGCAAACATAGGATTTTTTCTTGAATGTAAGTTTGATTGTCATTCATTGGCGATGATGTTCTTATTAGCTTTAAAACGGTGTAAAAATAACTATGTATCATTCTATAGAATTTTCAAAATTTGGATTGATAAGAAAAATAAATAAAAATTGATGAACGTTGCTTGTAAAGTTATTTTATTTTATTTGATTTATTGGTAAATTCACAGAATATAAAATGACATACCATTGTGCACATTGTGCATTAATTTGTCGTTCAAGAGATTTAATTCTCTTAATGAATCGACAGTATTAAGCAAAGACGCGTGTATGAAGAAACATTGTGTATGGTGTAACGGACTTTTTGCATGCCAAAAACTCCAACTTAGAAGCTTCGTAGCATAATATCTTCTGTAAATGAATGAATTCAGAATTTGAAGAACATTTTTTGTTTGTTTTTTGTGTGTCTGTGTGTGTGTCCGTCCCCCATTACAACTTCTGATTCGCTGAATGCACAGAGCCTAAAATTTTTGAAAACATAGAAAGTCCTATAAATCTTTTATACACAGAATTTTGATTTGTTGTTTCAATCAGGGGTTATCAACTTTTATTTTTACTGTAATTATCCATATATTGCAAAAAACCATTAAAGCTAGAACGCTGAAAATTTTTATAAATATAGACAAATACAAAATATAAAATTCATTTTTTAAAAAAAAATCCAGAGTTTCTCAAACACTCATTTGTAAAACTGCCTATATTTCCAAAGTTTTTAAAATATCGAAAAAAGCCAAAACCCCTCAACTAAGTTATTTAATTTTCTATAAAAATATCGAACATTGTAGTAGTACATCCCAAATTTTATTAACAAATTTTATAAAAATTTAATTTAGTGAAGACATCGTTTCATACAATTTGTAAGGCAGTAAACACTACACAAAATCTCACTCAATAGTTTGATACCTAGGTACTTAATTTACATACATACATCATGCTGTTTTCATATTCTGGGTAGGAAAAACAGACTGACTTCCATACTATCCTATCCTGACATATACCTACATATTTTATATAGAAGACAAAATATCTTAGAATATTTATAAATTTGTGTTTATAGTTTGGTACGTATTCTTCAATTATGCATACTATCGCCATCGACAGTTGGATCTCATGTGTTACATGCACCTAGTCTTTAAATGTTTATGTATTCTAATTACTAATTAACACGTAAAATATTTAATATTTATGCTTGGTACAAAAAGTATTAAAGGATAAAATAAACTAAACTAAATTAATAGAGGAAATAACAATAAATTAATTTTACAATATAGCAAGCGAGATCCAGAAAACAAATTATAATAAATTGAGTAAGTAAAATAAACATAAAATTTAATGCACAATATTTCAAAACTTACTTTTAGTTGTCACTTAAAAATCTCTATTGAGATATGATATTTGTCTATTGATGTCTTTGTTTTCCGAAGCTTCTTTAAGGTAGGTATATCAAAATACATCACTAATAAGATGTGCTTTAAATGTACCTAATATATGTATTTGCATAAATTATTAGCTTAGGTATAGGTTTTTAGGTACCAACTTGATATCGATGTTTACCAATTTGAAAATTTTGCTATTAAGACATTTTAAATTCATCTTATTTATTTTAAAACCAATATGATGGTTAATGCATGTTAATATTATTATTTTAATAATGTTACCATTCAATACATTCATTTGTAAAGCAAACAGCAGTGCCAAGTAATATGATCGTATAGAAATTAGGATCAAAATACGATTTCCTAACCTTTGTCCCTAAGGTAAACTTAAGGCCAAGTATTCTATTTTGAAAGAAATAAAAAGGGATAAATTCCCTTCCGAAAAACACACACTCGAAGAAAAGGAAGGTTATATCACTTACGAACGAATTGTTTTTTCTCCTCTCTGAAATTGAGTCTGAAATTGGACAAGTTTGTTTATTTTTCTTATCCTTACTATTTTCTCAAATTTGTCTTTGAAGGTCAACGATAATTTCGTAAACCTATTTCATCACTTTTGTTAAAATGATATTGTGTCGCTTTTTGAATGTTATATTTTTTAATTTTCTGTCACTTTATTTTTGAGCATATTCAACTGATCACAAAATGTGATATGTACTGAAAATATCATACCTATATTTATGTTCTTACCAATGTGCAAAATCATAATGTATCCAACGAATACCACAAATCATCCAAGAATATTATTGTAGTATTGACAATCTTTGCATAGTGATTCAATTACCGTGAATCATTTACAAAAAAATACTTCTTATATAATTATTTTCTGCATCGAAACCCCTGTATTATATAATAAATAGCCATTTTGACAATTAAACCGCCAGTTAATAATTTTATTTTATTTATTTATTTAACTTTTTGTACATAATATAAACAAATATAATGCACACTGGCGGGCTTATTGCCATTAGGCAATTTCTTCCAACCAACCAGATTACAGAGTGACAGAAATATACGTGTACATCAACAAAAAATGAAAGCTACAAAAGAACATAGAAAATATACATATCACCAAGATAAATAAAAAATAAAAATAAAAAAAAGCATTATAGCAAAAAATGGGATTGGGAAGGAACAAGAAGAGGAAATCGAGATCAGATGTTTAGGGATAAATATTACGTAGCAAAGGGAAGGAAGGAAAAGGAGAGGGCTCAGGTATTTTCGGAGAGATACCCCTGCTTTAGTCTTTTCTTGAAAATGGAAATTAATGTAGTATGTTCAGCAGATCGAAGCGATAGGCCGTGATTAGATAAATAGGTGAATTTGGTTTTAAGGTACTGCGGTGAATTAGGATTAAAGAGCGTATTATATAGAAGTGACAACATATGTATGTTAATGAAGTGAAATGAATGTATCTATTTAGCTGATAACTACAGATATAGGTTTTATTCTCATATTTTTTTTCCAGTAAAGGAAATAAAGACGTGATATGATTGAATCATTGAATTATGAAACATGGATAATTAACAACTGATAGGTATTTCAAATAATGTAGGTAAGTTCACATTTATATTTACAAAACATGATGAATATGAGCATCAGTTGTATGAAAACGTGTCTTTATTGTGTAAAATGTGTTTCTGCTATGATGTTTGCATCACATTTTTCTTTACGTGAACCATTCATTTGTAAATAATTTAATTCTTTATGCATGCATGTTCAATGTACTGTATCTTTTTATTCTTTTAAATAAATCGTTTCTGAAGAAAAAGAATTGAAATATACGAATAGTTTGGACGTCTATACTTATAACATAATAATATACCAAGGAGGATAGGTGTCTAGAATATTGTATATGAACAAAATCTACCAACATCTTTAGGACAGTATTTGGAATATTTAGTTTTTTTTTTAATACTTATTTTTTGTAACATACGTAATGTATGATTGTAAATTTATAACGCTAAAAAAATATGATAAATTAAGAAAGCAACGTTACAGCAAATTGTCATTTGTGGTTTTTGAGCGTGAATCTGTTGTTTTATCTAACAAAAGACAAATTTAAAAAAACGTATAATGTTTGTAAAATGTTGTTTTTTTTATTAAAACCAGAATATCTACAGTTGGAAAGTTGTTTTTGTTATTGAATGAAGTTCTGGTTTATATATTTTGTTCTCAACTTAGTTCATTCATACCATCACGGCATATCCCACAATGTGGGGTAACCAGCGAAAGGTGTACGGGTGTACATTTCTTTATAAAAGGGAGAACAACACATCTATGTATACCCACACACCAGTAGATGAGCAATTTGGATGGTGGTGGCTGAAGAACTCGTCTAAACAGGTAGAGACAGTTGGAAAATAATATTGTTTTTTTTATGTAGATTAGAGCACTAAAAAACAACCAATAAAAAAACAAAAAATGCCACAAAATAGAGTCTTATAAAATTTCTCGTTGTTTGGTGAAAATCTACCTGGCGAAATTTTCGACCTGTTTGAAAATGTAGAACTTAGCAGACTTTGCGTATATGTTTAACCATTGTGTTTCACGCCCCACTTCAACTTCTTACCGTTAGCAGGTTCAGTCTGAAGGTATATCCTCTGGGTGGTGATCGGTTTCATCGCTGAATAAATAACCAGGGAACAGACGCAGCTGGCTTCCTTGATACTAAGATGGATGTACTTAGTTGTATAGGACAGAAGCGGCAGGGGAAAATGATATAGAACTTTCTTACCATATCACTACATGCACGTACATTCTTCATAAAACACATGTAAGTACATATGTTAAGGAATAATCTGTACCCGTAGGTACAAAACTCCTGAAAAATAAAAATCTTGTTTAACTGAACTTTATTTCTTTAAGGCTTTGCTATTAATTTTCTCGTTAAAACAACGTTATCAAATTTATCATGCAATTTGAAGTATTAATTAATATGTACCTACTAAGGAATAAATAAGCAAAGGTGAAAAAATTATAGGCACAGAATCAAAGTGACTTCAAGCAAGTCTGAATTGAATTTCAATATAAAGTAGAAAATCTTAAAAATCCTTGTCAGATCTTTGACAGTACTTAAAAGGAACAATGCATATTTATTCAAATCGATGCTGTTTTTACACCCAATGATCAATTAGCTGATTTATTCACAAAAACAAAACTATTTGACATCGAAACAAATAAGTTATACGTATATTCTCAGCAGCTCAAAAAATATAAACTTAACTTTGAAATTTTTTTTTTCATGATCAGAATGCTTAGAAAATTGAAAATAAATAAATCCTTAGAAAAGATATCCAATAGTTTGTATTTTGGTATATGCCGCATATTTCAGAATTGTTTACATAGTACCTACTTAAATAATTACTGTGCATTTCTCGAAGTAACATATAAGTTTATAGATTATTTTTACAATGTTTTTTACAAAACATAATTAATTAAAAAAATAAAACAAGTACTTCATCGTATTATTAACTTAAATCCTCTTTATTTGACGAAAATTTAGCCTGTAATATGAATGCGCTTGGCGACATGACCAGTGAACTACTTAGTCTCACGTTCAGGTTAAAAACCATAGATCTCTCAGATGCGTAGGTCGGCATAATTTTACCAGCAATTATTTTCGCTGAGTGAATATTTATGGGTGATATTGTCGCATGCTAAATAAATTATACCAGACTGCACGAGATGGGACGAGTCTTGGGAATATTGCCAAAAGAAATTTTCAAATTAATAACGATGATTAAGGAATTTCTGGGAATTTTTCTTTTATTGCGTGAAAAATTTGTTCAAAACACATATTTATGGAAAGATTTATTTATTTTTAATTGAACATTTATATTATCAAGGTATACAAGTGACGTTAGATATACAAATGAAGGTATATATTTCACTCTTATGTAGAAATTCTTTAAAGTTATCAAGTTATAATTTAACATACTTTTATATTATGTAATTTATTATGTAATAATAATAATAATAATAATAATAATTTGTATAGCGCCGTTTAATGATTCAAGATCATTCCAAGGGCGCTTTAACTACAAGAAAATAAATATAAATTCAAATATGTATTAAACTTATATGGAATTTTATCACAAATAATTCTTAAATTGTGGATTTATTTATATGTTTATATATATAACTGAATATTATAATAGAATTGATATGATTAAATCAGATTCAATGCAAGTTTTATATTGTATATTGTTTTTTTTTTCATATGGCAATGTAAGTATACATTTATTTATTTATTTATTTAATAGTTCTTCTCGGGCAACTAACAGGTAGGTACTATGTCAAATATTAATATAAAGTTGCCACATTTTGGACACTTACGATATTAATCTTCTCACAGATCCAGACTGAAAACACAATTAAAAACTGTGCCTCCACCGGGAATTGAACCCGGGACCTTTGGATCAGCAGTCAGATACCCAACCAACTGAGCCACGGAGGCCGACCTTTACCTTAAATACACTAAAATATATTTAAGTAGGTGTGGTTTAATTGAATTTAAAAAAATGGCAAGTAGATTTTTGTACGTTTTGATTGCTGCTACATATTTTTTTAATCATAATTATGAAAAATGCTCATTTCAAATACTTATACAACGTTATCTTAATTCGAAACACAAATTGATTACGAAAAATCACAACACAGAAAAAAAGTTTTAACAGTGTCCATTACCAGGAAATCCCTTTGAATAATTTCATTCACAGTGATTTATTATTTCATTATTTATTTAAAAAGTATTACTGAATATGGAGACCATTCCATTTACCTACCTGTGATATCATAAAATTGAATGTGTTTTTAACGAGACACAAGTACAAAGGTAGGTAGTCCAAAATAAATACAGTAGGTATATGATCCAAATACCATAATACCTTATTCAGTTCAGAACGAATTCGAATTTCCTTTTGATGCTCCAATTAGTAGCGCTGATATTTTTTTTTGTCTTATGTAAATAATTGAACAAAATATAATATCGAAAGCTTGTGATTTTATTAAGATAATATGTATTCCTTAACTTTTTAGCCACTTAACTTGTAGACTTTTGCGAGAAATTGTGTCTAATTTTTTTCGTCACATCGGGACGAACTGCGCACATCGTAATTCTATAAACAAATTAAAACATTAAAACAAGCATAATCACGACCTACCCGAATGTTGATAGTTCTCGTCAATACACGAATATATCTCGCTGGGGTAAATCACTGCCAAAGAAATCAATAAAAAAATTTAATTCAAGTAGTTTTAAAAAATAAATTTGTACACGTATACAGAATTAATTCTGTAGTGCTTCAATACAAATACTTGATAAAAAAAATGTTTTACATTTTTTATTGATAAATAATTTGGAGATAGTAATCAGAAATATTGAGAAGTTAGTTCACAAATCAAATGTATTTAATTTTTTTTTACAAATTAAATTTGAATTTCATTTAAAAAAAATTGTTTAAGGTTTTTTGTATTCTTATTTCGTTGTAAATTAAACCATTTTTTTGATTTTCCCTCTATATTTCACGAATTTATGTTTTGTTAATTATGTATCACCTTTTCAATTTTGTCCAGTTATTGTACGTATAAAGCGTAGCCCGATAGAAACGGGACAAAAGCGCTAAGAGGAAAGAAGAAGATTGTATGTATAATTTGAATAAAATTAAATAATATTTTTATTGACAAACTTTTTTAACATCTCTATAGAGACGAAGTTGGGATATTATAGAAGAACCAGGAACTTAAGGCACCTACAGGGCTTACGACCTGTCATCGGCTGGTTTACGTGATCACTTTATACGCTTGCCCAACTTTCACCAATTGTGCCTTCTTATTGAGTTCCCTTATCAATGTAATTTTTGAAAGTTCTATATATTTGAATAATGTGTAACAATTCACCTGAAAATAAGACATTATAACTATTGCCATCTATGAAGTAAAGAAACCTTTTTGTAACGCCATCTATTGAGAAATTGGTTTATTCGTAAACAATGAAAGAAACAGTCCTTATAAATGTCCAATGTTTGCGTATATGCAATTAAAAAAATATTTGATATTTATTATGTTTCTTTCATGTTTATTGTGATATTTCCATTAGTTTAATACAAAAAAATAGCTTTTTTTTATTATAATACCTACTTATTTATTTTAAAATGTATACATTAGGATTGAGCGAAATAAATAAAATAAAATTTAATTCGCACGTCCCTTCGAGTACCTGTAGAGTTAAGTACTATTGCAATCTACCTATGGATGTAGAATTATCCACGAATTTCATTTCCGCATTGAAGTGATAAAGTGTCCAATAATAATTTTGTGCCGTGATTCAGACATTTACTTTCAGCTGAGAATATGAAAGTACTTTGTATATTATAATATGTTTGCCATCTGCAATAATATTTGGACCGAGATCCGTCGTTGTGACATATTATATCGTAATGACAACACTATTGCATATTGCAACATTTTAAATAATATTCTGGAATTCTGATGAAAGTTTTTGTTAATGCGAGTATAACATATTTCTAAACAATTTGAGTTATAATTGTCGCTTATTATCTTGAACCATTTCGCCGAGAAGAGGGGCGATTTGTACGTAAACCAACGAAGCAAAAAGACACAAATTTGCGCTCTGCGCACCCGGAACCCTGGTTCATGATGTTTGGTGATATTTATAAAAAATGATAATAATTTCTAAACTAAAGCGCTTTCTTTCTCTCACCTTTCTTTTTCTTCTCTTAGCCGGTGTGCGGAATTGGAGAGAAAAGGCCATGGATAGGGTGCAATGGAGACGATTCCTTGAGGAGGTCAAAGCTCATCCTGGGCTGTGGAGCCACTGATGATGATGATGATAAATCTTGAAGATTCTTATGCGAAATCATTTAAAATCACAACAGTAGAAAGATATAATATAAATAAGCTTGTGAAACGTTATTTAGCTCTAAAACAATTGTTATATTTTGTTTATAATTTTGAAGTTTTTTTTAATAAGTTTTAATTTTTTTTAATACGACTAAATTTTTTCATACTTTCTGAGGAAGAAGTGGGCGCTATCAAATCATTTATATCAAATAACTCACTCATAGTTAAAAAAACATTTTACGAAAAATTTTATATTGTGATTATTATCTCAGCCATAGAATTATAAAGTAGGTATTTCATCTAAGATCTCAACCGTAGTTTAAAATTAAAACCTATTAGAGACGACGAATGAATGAATACTATGAATAGGGTTAAAATGTCATAATTTCAAAAGACAAATAAAGCGTTTTATTTTTTTGTCTCTATAAAGGATATTGTGACATAAAAAGTACTTAAATCATTGCACAATATTAAGTTAGAGTATGAGCTATTTTTGCTTAAAGAATTTCATACAAAAATGTAATATAGGTATGTAAAAGACCTATATAGATATTCTTTTTCCCCACGGGCTGTCTTCTATCTGAACTGGATTGATCTTTCTTCACGCATGAAAATATCACATCGCATTCAACAGCTTTGACATGTTTGGCGAAAATTGGTTTAAGTCTTTCGCTTTTTAAGAGGTGACGAAAATGAGGCGCGCCTTTTACTCTCGACGTCGACGGTCCCTATAAAATCTCTCAACGATTTCGCAAAATAAATTTATACGATACAGATAATGACATCACCACCATCAACACTGGCAGAATGATATCTTTCACAGAGATATCTAATATGACATGCTCTGTTTACTTTGACCACATACATTTATTTGTCATTTTGGTAAACAATAAACTCTTAAAATAAACTGTGATGCGATGAAATACGAAAACATTCTGATAATGCTGTCATCGCCGAAATCGTCACCAGATTTAATCAACTAAACACAAAGACATATCTCTAGGATATACTTGTATGTGTGATTAAAATTTAATTACAAACATGTATAAATATTTTTAAGATTTTCATGTGTTAAATAAAGGATTACTTTCTGGAATGATCCCTTTTTGCGTCGAATTAAAACAGAACTCTTATATATATTTTGTACTTTAAAATGGAATATAATAGGTACCTATTTCTTATATGTTTGTAGTTTTAAAAATATTATTTTCTTTTTTTTTAAGTATATTGCTAATAATATGCCGGTATTAAAATAGGTTTTTATTTTACAGTTGTATATAACACAACAATTCGAGATCATGGTTCTTGGTTCGAAAGCTCTGTATCACGCTGTCTAGTTCTGAATTGGAGATCGTATAGTAATAGAAGAAGTGTAGGGAGACCACAGAGGAGATGGACTGACGATATTGTCGAACTGGTGGGACATGGGTGGAAGCAGAGTGCCCAGGATAGAGAGAAATGGAAAAATAGGCCTATATCCAGCAGTGGAGTGAAAGGGGCTAAAAAGAAGAAAAAGTAACACAACTTATTCTATCAAGGCAATATGGAACTGTATAGAACCTCCGATTTTTGATACGAAAATTTATAGTTGGTGTCAAATATGACCAAAAATGAATATTCAATTTAAGAAAAGTATATTTTAAAATACTCAATGAAAGTACAATTTATTGGTTGCAGTGAGAAGAGCCACAATAATTGATAAATACTCGAAATATTTTTTCAAAATCAGTAAGTTATATATTTTTTATATGTTATTGTTTGTGTATATAAGTTAATGTTTTACTTAAAATGAAAAACAAACCATATATGTATATGGAAAAGTATTTCATTTATTCATATAAAATAATTTTGATACGTGTCATTCCTTCACCGCAAAGATTCATATTGAATTTCAAAGGATTCCGAGTTCATGGTAATCGATATCGGTAAACGGTTCGAAATGAAGTTGCTATGGACGCTATGGAAAAATGATTTATGCTCGTAAGGTTATTGTATCATGACAAACTAATTTATTTTTATTTGCACTTGAATGTGGGAGAGGATTATTTCCTTGATTTACTTCAAATCCAAACACAGAGAGAGAAATCCAAATCCTTGAACATTGCTATACAAATATTGGTAACGGCTTACTTCAGCGTTTAAAGAATGGATTCGCCCACATAGTGTAATGTAATTGTACAAGCACGATATTTTATGCACAAAATGGTCCATTGTGACTGTTATAACAAACTATTAGTTTGCAAGGCGTTATGGCATCAGTTTATTGTGTCACAAGATAAATAATGTCCCTCCATATGGAAATCTTATTGATCAAATAAAATTGTTAGTAAACTCAATTGCCAATTACAAATTACGCTGGAAAGTAGTTACAGTTATTTTCAAAAGGATATATTGTGTGTTTATTTATTTAATATTGCTTCTCGGGCATGTAAAAGGTACTATGTCTAATAATAATTTAACACGCATCCAATAACAAATTGCCATATTCTTGGGACTTAAGATATTCATCGTCTCTCAGATCCAGACTGAAAACACAATGAAAAACTGTGTCATCACCGGGAATCGAAACCGGGACCCTTGGATCAGCAGTCCAACCAACAGAGCCACGAAGTCCGGCAAAGACCGAAGATCATGTATATGCAGATTCTTTTATTAAAATAAATGCAAATTTCAATTGAAATATACATGCTTAGATACAATTTTGTGGAATAGTAATATTCTATTATCGCTGTTTTTTTTAATTAATATAAATAAAAACTGGTCTTCACAGATTTCCTGCCGTTAAATTAAGAATTTTCGTTCAGAGGAAAGTCAAAACCATTGCTTTTTGGCAAATATCAAATGTCCTATCTTTATAAGTGTGTACCTAGGTAACTATTGAAGCCGCTAATCAACAATTTATAGCCGCTAATCAAATAAGTGGAAACATACAAAGTATAGTTTGTGTTTAATTTAAATTCAACAATTTATCATTAATAATGCAGTTCTTTGTTTATTTTCGCCATATTTGTGTACTGTTTCCCTAAATTTTAATCATCTCAATTTTACAAAATAAATACTTACCTAGATTTCTTATAGATCCCATGTAGTTGAATAATTAGGAATGTTGCATTAAGTCCTTTTGAGATTTCAATTTTCCGTGTTTAACATGTATCTTAGTAAATATATAAATTTTAACCGTGGTACCAACATGTTTTTTTTCTGAATAATGGTTCGTGATTCACAGATCACAGTAAATTCACAGTAAATTATTGAAAAAGTCTAATAGGAAAATATTTCAAAAGAATGTTTTTCGGACTAGATTTAAAATGAAATTCGAGGTATTCAAAAGAGAAGAAAATTTACTATTGATGCATATTCAAAACATGCGAATTTAATAAATCACAAAATAACGTTGGCTCAATTATTGACAGAGAAATATGAAAATATGGTCAAAACGAAAAAAAACAACATTTGTGTTTGTTTATTTTTTATTTAATTGTAGACAAATAATATTATGATATGAATATTATGATGTAATGTAATGTAAAATCATTCAATGAGGAGGTAAAAATACAAGTATTTGGTTTAGTTATTGAGTACGAATTTGATTGATGTTTACAATCTATACTTGGCTGCTCTCAACAGAGGATATTTGTCACCAGTGCAGAGGCCGCGGAAGTCATCTAGAGACAAGTCATGAATAGCAATACCACCCAATCCCTTGGCCCTGCAACAATGAAAATATACATAAACTTTTAATAACATCTTCACTTCATATGCTTTTAAAGTCTGTTGTTCGGGAGCGGGGGTGTCTCTTGTAAGG
This sequence comes from Molanna angustata, assembly GCA_963576475.1. Classification (NCBI taxonomy): domain Eukaryota; kingdom Metazoa; phylum Arthropoda; class Insecta; order Trichoptera; family Molannidae; genus Molanna; species Molanna angustata. Next base: position 38,418,652 of record OY754964.1, on the reverse strand, counting down.
TTGAACTACAGCTTCCTCGCTAATGTTGTTGAGGTCTCGTTGGTCAACATTATCCATCTTGGTATCCCATGCAGAGCCACGTATGGAATCTTTAATTCTCTGTACATTATAGGTACATGTTGATTACCTATACCGTCAATATTAGGTATAGCTATTTTTTTAGAAATATACTCAAACATACTAGTAGGATTTTTATTTCTCATACAAATTTAAGAACTGATATCTAGAATGTTACGTAAAAAATATTTCTATGTTATTTTTTATTTAATGTGTTTTTTTGCCAATAATCAAACATAATACATATGAGTTCCTGCCTCGACCGATATAGTTCACCTATAGCACAAAGATTTATGCTTATTTTAGGGAACGTAGAACATTTAAGTCGGTTTTTGTGCGGGCGTCCTGGGTTCAATTCCCAGCAGAGGAGAAGTGTTCATTAAGACGTATATGTACTTGTTTAACAAGGACATACCTATTCATTTTTTTATTAAAAAAAATATCTTCGTAGTAAAAGATAGCCATTCGTCAACATTCTTTCATATTGCACAGAATATCAAAAAATTAGGTAGGTAGGTACAATACATTTCAACAACAAAACGATTGTAGAAGTAATTAATTATTGTTAAGTGTTGTTGTATTGTACAATCAAAAACCATACAGCATACAGGGTGGCAAGTCTGGTCCGACCGGCGAAATCAAAACCCTAGTGATAACCCATATCATGGATTATCACTAGGGCGCATAAAGTGATCACGTAAACCAGCCGATGACAGGTCGTAAGCCCTGTAGGTGCCTTGATTTCCCGGTTCTCCTACAATAAATATTCCAACTTCGTCTCTATTGAGATAATTAAAAATCTGTTAAAAAAACCATATCATGGATATAATTATTATATGGATTTCTACATTATCTTTAGATGTCATAGAACTCCATATAATAATTATATCCATGATATGGGTAATCACCAGGGTTTTGATTTTAGCATGTTTTATACCTGACAAATCCAGCTTTGTTTCCTGCTGTATCTGGATCCTCATAAGACACCCACATACCACCTTCTCCGTTGTCATCAGGAACGCGGAAAGCATATGTTCCTATAATCAAAAATAAATGTCGAAAATGATAATACATACATATTAAAAGAATTAGTTATCGTCCTAAAATTGTTTTTTTATCATATTTCAAAGGAAATTGTTTGTAAAATATACGTTGACAACATGTATATATTCATGCTCAAGCATTCGCTTTCAGAAAAGACCATGTAAATAAATATTTTGAGAACGCAAGAGATACATAAAAAATATATACTAAAGAAACCCATTTCTTCGCGTTGAAATATTAATAGAAAATCATTATATGTACAATATTTTTATGCAATAAGTATCATTGTTGTATATAAATTGTTCAATTTTATAAAAATATCAAATAAATTTGGAAAAAAATTTTTTTAAGACAAAAATGTAATTCTTGTATATTACAAAGTATAGGTACTTTATACTGCATAATATGTTTTTTCCATAAATATTGATTTTTTATATTTTATTACTTTTATCTCTATCTTAATCTCCAAGCACGTCTATGTTTACATTGTAACTTCTCAATGAAAAATATTGTGATTGCACATATAAATCAACTTTATTATTTATAAAACAAAAATGTGTGTAATTGTTTTTATCTCTTAATAAATAAATAAATAAACATGCATTGTCATAGATAATATACTAATTCTAAAAGTTTCAGAGTTGGGAAGTTATGTAAGTAGCTTAAAATCGATTGCGAAATTCCAGTATGGACAGACAAGTAAAGTAAATAAATGGGTGAGAATAAGGAAAACAAACTTGTGACGTAGAATATTTTTCGAAATACGAATACTTATAGGTAGATACCTAAACAAAAATAAATGAAAAAATAAGTGGTCATATAAAGCATGGATTTAAAGCGTATTCAACACAACGCAATACAATATTCATTAAATCCCGCTCCTTTGAATAAATAAAATCGTTATACTCGTACTTAAAACTTAGACAAAAGCGGAAAAAAAAACAAACACACTGAGAGTCGGACGATAAAAATTTTGGTAATTTTTTTTTGCTAGACCACATCGACTTCTACCAATTACCTCTTAATTTTATATTTGTACTATCGACACGACTGTAATACATTATTTACTTACTAAACGCATGATGATAATGATTTTTATTAAAAACACAATACAACTCTAGGTTTAAAAAGGATTTAAACAAACATATATCTACAAAAAACAGTTTTACAATTATAATGCAGAAGAATAATAGTTATTAACAACTACTTCAAAACATCCATACATTATTGTTAAGACTATTCTTTATTGGCTAAACTATTTTTTTTGTATCCAGTTAAGGGATTAATTTTATACAATTAAGAACAATATAATAGATATGGCAAGCAAAGTATTTTCTAATTTACGTGCAATTAATTTCAAAGTTTGGTGTTAAAAGTTTACAATAATGTTAAAAACAAACTATTTTGAAAAATAAAACTTTAGCTGTGCGTACCGAAATCTTTAGGTAAATCATCGTAGTGTTCCAAAATATCCTCTGAAATAATCAGAGAGACGTCCATTAATGATGTAGGACATGAAAAAATTATCTAAGAATCTTCATTGAATAAGAAGGTAACAGCAGTTTTAATATTACATGGGTATAAAACAGCGTTAGGGAATAATGAAAGTACGAAGCAATAAGAATGTGAGAAGAAAACTATCTTACCGTATCTTTTGCTTGGGTCTGTAACTTTTCTCAGGTGAGTGTGAATCCCCTTGGGGTTGTTTGGATTACTTAATTTGGTGCAAACTTCAGCGTAGCTCAATAAACCTTCTTCTTTTGTGTATGGACCTGCAAACAAAGGCACATTATGGCTCTGCGCACACTTGATGTCATTTAATTATAATTTAATTATAAAGATTTATTAGAAACTATCTACATAGGTACCTACTATTTAAAATGTTTGTTTTAAAATTTTATTTATTTAAACACCATCGCGGCATATTCTAAAATGTGGCATAACCAGCGACAGTTGGGCGCGTGTGTACCTACTATAATATAAAAGGAAGCACGGCACGTGCGTGTATTCCCACACACCAGTCTCGCCACATATACAAAGGGAACGTTTAGAATGCTGGTGAACAAAATTGCCATATGGCAATAAACCCTGTGTAAGGAATAGTTAATTATTCTTTTTATTATTGCTGAACTATGCATGATATTATTCAGATGTTATTTTGTTATTACTTTATCACTCCATTTATATAATCTTAATTTAAAATAGATAACTGCTGCCCAACTAGGTATACCTGTTCTAGGGCTAGCAGGAGATTTATTTATTTATTATTTCACAGGAAAAATAATATTTGCATTTTTAAAAAGTATTTAAACAATATAAACTTAACTATTGTACACAGATTAAAAAATGGAATTGGAGTCATCGTGATATGCATATACATATTGTGTATGTAGGTATTTAAATTTAATTTGTCAGGACTTAAACCTTGAAGTTTTTGTTATATATTTTTGTTGTCATACGATTTATGTTATTTACATATCCATACGAGCTAAAAAATATTTAGTTAGAATAATATGTAGCTAAATCTTCTTTAAAAACGAATACCTAGCATAGTAGTAATATTTTTAGAGATTTAATTTATACGAATGTTTCATGAATTAATAAAAAAATTTTTTTTGATTAAATACAATTGCTTGTTAATTAAAAAAACACATCAAATACAACATTTATACAACTGTTAATTTTTAAATTGGATGATCTTGTTTGTAAATATTTTGAAATCTGGGTAAACTTTTACTCGATTGAATCTCAAGACAAAATTATCGTTTATTTTCATATTTATTATTCTTTTTGGACATACATAATAAAAACAAATATATTTCAAACTGGCAGGCTTATTGATATTGCGTAATTTCTTCTAACCAGTCTTATAAAATAGATACCAACCTTCCGGTGCTGGTCCTTCAACAGTCAATGGCGGAACTCCAGATATAGCACTGTCTGAGGTCATCTTCCATGTTCTACCGTATGCTGCCATTCCCAAAATGAGTTTGCTGGGAGATACTCCCTGCTTCATCCTTAAAAATCAAAATTATAGAAACTTTAAAAGAAACGTTCATTCGACGAATTTAATGTACCTACATTATAATAGTAACAGATAGATGAACGACATCAGAAGATTCATTGGACCTCAGGTACAGGAACGGGAGGAGTGGAGTAGGAGAGCAGGGGAGGCCTATGTCCTGCAGTGGGCAAACACGGGATGAAGATGAAGAGCAAGGGAGGCCTATGTCCTGCAGTGGGCAAACACGGGATGAAGATGAAGAGCAAGGGAGGCGTATTTCCTGCAGTGGGCAAACACGGGATGAAGATGAAGAGCAGGGGTGCCTCCTATTTCCTGTAGTGGGCAAACACGGGACGAAGATGAAGAGCAGGGGAGATCTATGTCCTGCAGTATGCTAATACGGGACTAAGATGTCCTGCAGTGGGCAAACACGGGATGAAGATGAAGAGCAAGGGAGGCCTATGTCCTGCAGTGGGCAAACACGGGATGAAGATGAAGAGCAAGGGAGGCCTATGTCCTGCAGTGGGCAAACACGGAATGAAGATGAAGAGCAAGGGAGGCGTATTTCCTGCAGTGGGCAAACACGGGATGAAGATGAAGAGCAGGGGTGCCTCCTATTTCCTGTAGTGGGCAAACACGGGACGAAGATGAAGAGCAGGGGAGATCTATGTCCTGCAGTATGCTAATACGGGACGAAGATGTCATGCAGTGGGCAAACACGGGATGAAGATGAAGAGCAGGGGAGGCCTATGTCCTGCAGTCGGCAAATACGGGATGAAGATGAAGAGCAAGGGAGGCGTATTTCCTGCAGTGGGCAAACACGGGATGAAGATGAAGAGCAGGGGTGCCTATTTCCTGTAGTGGGCAAACACGGGACGAAGATGAAGAGCAGGGGAGATCTATGTCCTGCAGTATGCTAATACGGGACGAAGATGTCCTGCAGTGGGCAAACACGGGATGAAGATGAAGAGCAGGGGAGGCCTATGTCCTGCAGTCGGCAAACACGGGATGAAGATGATGGTGAGAATAGTAAAATTATAATCGAAATCGTTAAGATTATCTAAATATTTAATTAAATCTATAGGTAAATTGATACATACCCGGAACTGAGCAACCTAGGATGTGTAAACAATCAAACTATCTAGTCATGAATCATACATAGTATGAGTACCTACATGTAGATCATTTCCTATGTGTGATTAGTTGATGTCATACTGTTTATACACACAAATAGAACAATTGTTTGTGGTCAGGGAAATTATATGCTTTCAGAGAGGAAACTGGCTTTAATGACTCGAGATTCAGCGTTAAATGCAATAACGGCCCAAGACAAATTAACGTAATTTCCCAACACTAATCTGGACGACAATAACAATATATCTTTATTAAAAGCAATTTATAATTATTATTATAACGATAACCTAATGACGTTGAATATGATTGTATTTAATTCAATATTTAATGAAGGGGAAGTACCTATAATTTATATGCTTTTCATATATATATTTTAACATGCTTTCGTCGTGATTCAAATACTTTTAGCCTTCTCAAATTGTCCAAAGGCCAATATTATTATGTGTCATCATAGCATAAGTGATTTTTGACCATTTACGTAGGTAGGTACCCACATGTTAAATACGAAGCAATAGAGTCATTGATATCGAAAGGGAAACCCCATATTTAATGCTGAATGACTGATAATGACTAATGATGTTAATTGACAACGCTGTTTACTGAGGAAAAAACGAGTGGGTTGTGGGGAACTCAAAATATATATTATAGGTACTCCTCACTACCAAGTAATTCACAAAGTAATCAAACTGTATATGGAAAATTTTCAGCATTAACATGAAATAATTTTGTTAAATTATTTTTGATTCAAATATTTTTTATGAAAATTTGATAAAACTTCAATTTTATGTTAGTGGTGTACCTTTTTAGCAATTTTAAAATAAAAATATTGAATGTATATGTTTCCTGAGCTTTGGGGTCACTTTGAAATATTTGACAGTTAAAAAGATAAAGGGGTCTAAGGGAGTATTAAATATAAAAATTTTCAAAATTTGAAAAAAAATCAAAACAGTAAGTACACCACACATACACAGATACATTGTGATGAAACTTTCAGAATAAAATCTCGGAATGATACTAGTTGATAATTTGCAATAAAAAAAACCTTCAAATTTCGAATTCATACACCCTACTATATCCCCTTGGGGCTGTGAGGTGTAAAAACTATGTGGTGCAAATTAATAATGTAGGTATAGGTAGGACGTAGGTATAGGTAGGACGTAGTTATATGACTAAAATAAAGAATTTTGTCACTGTTATACTTGGTGTTTTTGTTTTTAGAATAGGCAACATTATTTTTCAATTCAACTCCCTACAGCTAATTTGTGCTCAGGTTTTTGAAAAATTCCTGTTTTTCACGCCGTCCCTTACATTTTAATCGGTCATTCTTTCAACATGCTCAAACCAAATTAGGACATTCACATTCATTTATCCAACTGTCGATTTGTTCAGGAGAACTTTGTTCTCTTAACATATCGACAATGTATCAAGCCAGAATACGCGAGAATTGTATGGAGAGGTCTACTTTTTTCACGGCTTTTCCAACTTTGAAGTCAAAAAACACCAACTTAGAGGCTTCGCAGCATATATGTTCCATACACGGATTTACTCAGAATTCGGAGTAGAACATTTCGTGTGTCTGTGTGTGTGTGTGTGTGTGTGTCCGTCCCCCCCTTATAACTTTTGATCTGCTCAATTTACAGAGCCCAAATTTTGAGAATATATAAACAGTTATAGGCCTACAAAACTTTTATACTCAGAAGTGTAAATTTTTGTTTCAGTCAGGGGTTATCAACTTTTGAAATTTTGGTTAATTTTTCCATATATCTCAGAAACCATAAAAGCTAGAACGCTGAAATTTGTTATAAACAAATACAAAATCTCAAATCAGTTATTTTAAAAAAAATCCAGGGTTTCTCAAACATTTTTTATTAAGAAAAATATTTTTTTATGATAAATTTATGAGTTTAACTGCCTATATTTCCAATTTTTTTAAAAATATCAAAAAAAGCCGAAACACCCCAACTAGACAATTTAATTTTATGTAAAAACATTGTATTAGCACATCTCAAATTTTTTTTAATAATTTTTATAAAAATTGAATTTAGTGACGACATTGCTTCATACAATTTGTATGGCAATCGCCTACACACAATATCTAAGAAGACTTAATTGTTTGATACTAATCTCAAAACATACATACATACCATCATTCTGTTTTCATATTCTGGGTAGGATCAAAGGACTGACCTCCATACTATACTATCTTGACATACATACATATGTAGGTACATGTGTTGTATAGAAAATCAAATATCTTAAAATATCAAATAATTTGTATTTATGGGATTATAGTTTGGTACTTATTCTTCAACTATACATACTATCGCTATCGACAGTTGGATCTCATGTGTTACATGCAACTAGTTAATAATAACTTACCACCATCCAACCAAGTTGTTGGCATTATGTTCTGGATTCCTTTCGAGAAGTTCATACAGAGGTGCCGTGTAATCAGCCTGCTTTGGATTACGTTCAGGCGTCAAATAATCGTAGGCATTTAGCACTATGTAATCTACGTAGTTCATGATGGCGTGTGGGTCATAGAACACTGAAATAATAACATACATAATATTATATATATGATACACAGACACATTAGAGGGTTATTCTTCAACAAATTATCATTATTACCGCTATGATAATCATACAATCTACACGCTACAACAGGTTAATACCTACTATCATTTGCTTACTATCATTTCATACAACATAAGACTGTGTTAACGAGCCGAACAGGGTCAAAATGCCTTTACAACCGTTTTACTAAGAATTTGCTATTTTAGCAAGTATATTAATTTGCTACATTCTTGCAAACAGTAGGCTTATGTTTAACACATGAGTGTTAAACATAAGCCATCAGTTTATTTAATTTACGAAGTATTGTATCAGTAAATACCTACTTTAAAGTATTCGAATATAATTAAATAAATCGTTGTTTCTAAATATCCAAGGATAACTGCTTGTGACAAATAAAGTAAATAAATGGTGACAAAACAAACTAATTTTAACCATTGTATCATTTTTATTCTGTAAGTGTCACGCTGTTTTTATGTGTCATGAATTTCAATGTCACAATTTTTCAAGTACCTACATACACTAAAGTAAATAAATATTTTTAATACAAAAATGATATTTTAAGGATGATATGCTGCCTATTTCAAACAACTCTAAAATATTTTTTACATACTTATAAAACGTATTTTGGAAAATATACCGCGTATATTATTTTTTTTTTCTACGAAACGAATTGTGATGCACATAAAATATCCAAAATAAATAAAATAAAAAAAATAATTTATTGAAACGTGGCTTTTATAAAGTAAACAGAGTGTATCTGCATCTTCTAACGTGTCAATGTTTCACTTGCATACCTACTTCAAGTCAAGAAAAATGAATGTCCGTTTTGGATTATTTTAGAAATGTTTGGGTCAAACACTGCTGACTTATTTCAAACATAATTCATTTACATTTGTAAAAATACGCCAGCATCCATAAAATAAAGGATTCAAAATGTGTCTGCGTGTTTCACATATAATCTTTCAATTATGGGCACTCATAAAATATATTCATTAAATTGAAATTTCATCAGTAGGTACATATTAAAAATAAAATAATGCGGTAAAAGGTATTGATAGAAAGGACTAATCGCTACACTTGTATATTTGCAAACATTCGCCGTCTCATTCAATAAATATTTTCTGATTATCACCACTATATAATATTATCATCTTTATAAATATAATTTCCATAATAATACCAGCATTTATACAATATCTCAAGGAAACACTAAAAACAAAGAGTTAGCTAAAATAATATAGGCAACATATTCAAGTCATTTTTTACTCCTCACTAACCCATGGGGACAAAGTGGGGAGTTATGATTTTGCAATTTTTAAGGCAATTTTTATTGCAGATTATCAACTAGTATCATGCTGAGATTGTATTCTGAAAGTTTCATCACAATGTTTATGTATGTGTGTGTGTGTGCTATGTGCTGTGTGCTATGTACGGCGTGTATATTTTACTTTATCGATTATAGACTAAAGTACTCATTTGATTCTTTTCAAATTTTTCAAATATGTATATCTACTACTCGCTTAGACCCCATTAGATTTTGAAGGATATCTGAATTATGCTTCTCAATTTTATAAACTGTCAAATATTTCAATGTGACCCCAAGCTCAGGAAACTTAAAATTGGATATTTTATTTTCAAATTGATAAAAAGGCACATAACTTTCATAAAATGGCATTGAAGAGTTATCAAGATTTCATAATAAGATATTTAAATAAAAAATAATTTAACATACTCATTTCATGAAAATGCTGAATATTTTCCATACAAAATTTGAATAATTTATAGAATGATTTGTTTGTGAGGAGTTAAGCGTTGGCCACAACCTACTCCTTTTACGGAGCAAACATAATAAATTTACATTGACGTGCCTTATGAACAACTTGTTACTAAAAACAGATTTGCATGTAGGTACATATGTACATAATACAAAAGTGTGCATTTAAAACACCGGGTACATTTCGATGACCTCTTTATCTTGTTGAAATGTACATATAACAACTTGTTCAATACAGATCAGACAGCTTGTTTAATATTGTGTAATATTTGTTTTCATGTCAAGTTCAACTCGTATTTAAAATGCATGATTTTTGTTAGAAAAAAAAATATGGACGGTGAATTTAATAACAAATGATTCAATAGTTACTCAGGACAAATAGTCAGATCACACAATGAGTGTTCATTACTGTTATTGTTTAAAATGAAATTATATACAATTACATATTTGTTGATTTAGCTCGTGTGTTTTGCAAAAACGTAAGTGTTGAGTAATGTATATATGTTTTTCAAATACAAATATTAGTGAGTATATTCAAAACAATCTATTTTTTATTAAATAAATCACTGTGTTAAATGAACGAAATATCATATTTTAGTTAATGTTTTAAATTGATTTTCTTGTTCAGAATAATTATTGTTTTTATCTGCGTTTTATACCATCAAAGAAATTCTTAAATCACAATCATCCTTTTTCATACCTAATCTAACCTAACCTAACCTAACCTAACCTAACTCAACCACAATGTTTAAAGTACTTCCGAACAAAGGCAAATATTTTATCGATTGAATGATAGTTGCAGAGTTTTTATTATGGCTCCACATTGGATAATAAGAATGGATTGGCACTTTGTAAATTACTATCGAATATCGAGTCATATTTTCAATAGCTTATTTTGAAGAAATTCTATATAATTTAGGTAATTTTAGTCACGCATATTATGATTACAGTCTTGAATAGCTTATTATATAAAATAATATTGAATATAGATAAATAATACTTACATGAACTGTTGACATTTGGAAGGATGGACGTCGTCAGCATGAAATTGTCAGGACGAAGTGCATTCTTCAGTTCTTGTACAAGTTTTGAATATCCCAACTTGTGTTCTTCTGATTTTTCATCAAGAATGCTGTCGCCAGAAAATACTTTCTTGAATCCATGCCAGAAGGAACCTGCTGGGAAAAGGTGACTCGAAGTATTTTTTGTGTTTCGTGACAAGCAATTACAAGATTTTTTTTTTAAACTATACAAATATATTTGTTTTTTTTTTTGCATTTTTGTACCTCTATTATCCGCCAAAAATTATCCGCCGATTTTATCATAGGTATAACAAACTCGAGCGCCTACAGAAAAACACTCGAGAGAAAATATTGCAGTGTAAAACTAGAATAATTTGAAAATAGTACCTACCTATAGTTCGAGAGGTAGCAACGTTTACAATGAATCATTTTTTAATGTCTGTTTTTTTATATTCTCTTTCTTATTGAATATAGGTATGAAAAAAGTAAGTCTGGCACAAATTATTTCAATGTAATATGTATTTGAATGTTGTTTGTACCACTAAAATTCGTTCGTTTGTTAAATATTTACTTAGGTACTGTTAACTTAATTATGTAAAAAAATAAAAAAAAGAAGAAGAAACAATTTTTTTTTCAGAAATCTTCCCGGTTGTGCGCTGAATAAATTGTCAAGTTTCATTCTAATCAGACGGGTGGTATAAGAGCACAAAAAGGACTTAGAAAGATACAAATGATACTAAAAACTGAAATGTTCACATATAGAAACTATAGAAAGGGGATGCACACTTGTAAACGCAACCACTCCCGGGTGCCACTTACCTTTTTCATTGGTTCCTAAATTTAATAAGGAAGGCAATATAAAAAAAAAAATCATCCATTGAAAAATCGATTGTTTTTGATGTTGCTACCTCTTAGACTAGTGTGCCTGCTTATTTTTTTTAAAAGTGGGTTTTCAATAAATTGTGTATGTTTGAAGAATCCACATAATATTAGCATTCTTGATTTTTTAGGTTATGTTTGTTTTATTTTTTTTACATTGAAATAAACCATACCTATGGATGAGCGAATCTTTTTTGGCTTATCTTTGCGGAATTCCCAAGCCAAATCAATTCCGTCGAAGCCATAGTTTTTCAGGATGACTACTGCTGAGTTGATAAAAGCCGTTCTCGCCTCGGGAGTTTCAACCTGTCGAAAAAATGATATCTTTCTCGTTAAACTTCACAAAAAATACAAACATTTTGGTGACTGATCGGGTGAAATACAAGAAGTGTAAGAAAATCGTAATAAACAATATCATAATATTTGTATTCTATAATCAGTAAATCATCGTTTTTCATATATTCGTATTATAGGTTTGACAGGGATTTTAGGTTGTATGCATTTTATGGTCCATTAACTCTCTATTTAACTACACAAGATGTAGTGTATACTACAACTAATTATTGTGTTATGATACACTCAACAATGTAATTAATTATAATACATGTAATAATGGCATCTAGGTAAAAATATTACAAAAAATAGAATATAAATTAAAAACTACCTTGTATTAACCAATCATAATATATAATACTTATTTGAAATAATTGCTATAGAATTTATGTTTCATTGTATTTTTTTAATAATATATAGCAGGAGTCCCTAATTTCAATTGAATTAGTTTCAATATTCGTGAAAGTACTTGAATCGCGATGGTCTGGTTTCGTTGTAACAATGTTTTATAAAAATATATATGTTTTACAATAGAAAATTGCCTCATCATTTTTTTATTATATTTATTGGATACAACAGCTTTCGTAAAATTTTCGATACATTTCGAAATTTATAACACCAAAAACTGTATCCATCAATTTGACAATAAAAATTAATTAGGTATTAGTTAAGTTTTTCTTTAAATATACAATTGAAAAAAAAATCTAAAAAAAGAGCAAGGGAGTAGACAGGAAGTATGATGGAAGACAGAAAGCCTCCATTAGGGAATGTATAAGGATACTTGTTGATATTTACTTGTTACAAGAATGAAATATACCTATATTTAAAAAATGTCACTTCAAGAGGACGGTTTACTAAAATTAGTTATGCTTTTTGCGTGATATTAATTGTAAGTGATACTTACAAGAGTTAAGTATTTATCCAAATCTTCTTTATCAGCGTCACCACCAACCGAGAGTAGAACCTTCAGCCCTGGGAACTTCCGTTTGAGTTGAGTAATGATCCTGAAGTTACCGTGACCTTGGTCCAAGTCGAGATTATTGTTCAATGATACCATCTTATGGCTGTCTGCAGCAATTCCAGCATATCCGTATACCAAGTGGGTGCAGAATGAGAGAGCTGGATCCAAATCTGATGGTATCATCTTGGCTTGAGCTATTAAAAAATAAAGAAATATACCTATACTATTTCAAACCTGAAATAATAATAATAATAACAATAATAATAAATAAAAAAAAATAATAAAAAAAAGATAAAAAAATAATAAAAAGATAATAAAAAGATAAAAAGATAAAAGAAACCACCAAAAACGAATACCTTAAAAGACTAAATATCCTCCTCAAAACACAACTAAATGGAAAAAATATGACTAAAGCAATAAACACATACGCAATACCAGTACTAACATATACATTTGGAATAATTAAATGGACCAATACGGAACTCGACGATCTCAACATTAAACTCAGAACAACATCATCAAAACATAGAATTCACCACGAACATTCAGCAATAGAAAGATTCACACTGCCAAGAGAGGAAGGAGGAAGAGGACTCATAGACATAAAAAATCTACACCATACACAAATAAATAACTTAAGGCAATACTTCTACACAAAACGAAATAGCCCAATACATAACGAAATCATAAACATAGATCACAAATACTCACCACTTACACTTAACGACAACGAACGCAATCTAGAAATAACAACACATGACGCAAAAATTGAAACATGGAAAAATAAAACATTACATGGAATACACCCAAGTCATCTACAACAACAACATATTGATAAAGCCCTTAGTAATAATTGGCTCAAACACTCAGACCTCTACGCAGAAACAGAAGGATTTATCATAGCTATTCAGGACAAAATAATAAAAACAAAAAACTACACGAAACATATTATAAAAGACAATACAATAACAAACGACACATGCAGAAAGTGCAAATTACAAAAAGAAACAATAGAACACATAACAGGTGGCTGCTCAACTCTTGCACCGACGGAATATACAATAAGACACGATAACATCTGCAAACACATATATTTGGAACTAGCCCACAAACATAAACTTATCGAAACACACCCCAAGTGGTATCAATACACACCCCCAGCTGTAACAGAAAATGATAACTACAAACTATACTGGAATAGAGACATAATCACAGACAGAACAAACCTACATAACCGACCAGACATTACATTAATCGACAAAATACATAAACACACATATCTAATAGAAATATCGATACCAAATACAGCAAATCTACAAAAGAAACATTTAGAAAAAATAGATAAATACATACCTTTAGCAGAACAGATAAAATCACAGTGGAAACAAGAAAAAGTAACAATAGTCCCAATAATATTATCGTCTACAGGCATCATACCAAAAACTCTCCAAAAAAATATAGACATACTAAAGTTACCCCCATACGTAATCACCAACATACAAAAAACTACAATTATCAACACATGCACAATAGTCAGAAAATTTCTACAGGTACCACTTTAAAAAACTACACACAACCACACAGACACACAAACACATAGCCTCACAACTTGAGTACGCTCCGTTGTGAAGGAAATTACCGGATCATAACCGAGATCAATCTACGTATAATAATAATAATAATAATAATGAACACTTCCTTGCACCCTGCGCAAGTGGCGAGTTTATTGCTGTATGGCAATTTCTTCCAACTAACCAGTGTTTACATAGAAGGAAGTGGAAGAATATGGAAGAGGCCTATATCCAGCAGTGGAAGACAGAGGGCTGAAGAAGAAGAAGAAGAAGAACCAGTGTTTCCAGCCCAGAGAAGCAATTTATTGCGTGAGAAATGAATTTAAATAAATTTCTCCTCTGCTGGGAATCGAACCCAGGACGCTCGCACCGAAACCGAACGGCTTATATATAAATGATCTTTATATTTTCAATCCAAAAGTAAAAACGTGTTTATATTTTGTATGTCATTTGAATAATCCACACCATTTTTTTATAATCGTGATGGCTGGACGACATCGAGGGAGATATAAGAGCGATCGGACAGACAAATTGGAGGAGACTTGCTGTGGACAGGGCGGGATGGAGGCAGTTTCTTGAGGAGGCCAAGGCCCACACCGTGCTATAGCCCCGTTGCTGATGATGATGATGTCGTTAGTATTTTATTTTTAATTTTTTTTCGATTTGTAAAGTAAAATCATTGATTTCACGTTTAGCAGAAATATAATATAAACAATATAGATACAATGGACCTGATTCTTAATAACTGGTGTCCTCTACTTAGCCATGTTAAAAGAAGTAAAAAATAAAGTTTATGTATGTAATAACGAAATTATCACAAATAGAATTATAATTATCATACATGTATGAAGATCATGTTAAGAGTCAAGTCTCGTATTCAAGAACACAGTTAATAGTAGTTATATAATAGCTATTTTTAAAAATATTAAGTACCTAGTTACATCTAGAGGTAAAATGTAACATTATTTGATGAAGAATGACTAATATATTATGTCGATGGCATCAATTCGTATGGAAACTCTTAAATTGATGAAGAAAGATTGTACGTAAGTACTAAAGGTGAATGAAATCGGTCGATGTTGGTACAATGTTTTGAACTCAAGTTTGAATTCAATGTCAAGCGCACTAATTATTCCACGTCCAGTAATTATAAAATCTGTTTACTTCATTCCTTTTTAGATTTGACGGATTTATTTAAGTTGTTTTGCTGTGATTACCTACATATATTATGTAATTGATATTATACAGGGGAATTTTCCGCCAAAGACACTTATGTTTGTAATTAATTAGAATTACCTATTTAAAATACATTAGCTAAGTATTTAGTATGCTATACGAAATGGTCTATATAGAAGACACCGATGTTTGTACATCAACGTAATCATTCATCGTTTCCTCTCAAGGAAGGTCTCGCATGAGTCATACCAAGAATTATATATTATGAACCAATCTTGTGGTTTTCATGCAAAACAATGCCATTGTAATAAAACATTGTACTTTTATTTCAAGGTAGGTTTTACTGTGGCTATCTGTATACAAATGCGACTCAGAACAAGAAACATGAAAAATAACAACAACAAATAATAACTAAGTACGCAATGAAAAAAATATTAGTTGTTTCCGTAAAGTCATTGAATTTATGGCACTGACAGGGGCCGCATAAAACATATCTTTAAGAAGTTATATCAAGTACCTACACAATAATCCATAACAATAAAAATGTGAAATATTGAAGCAGTAAATTTCAATCTTTATATCATTAGGTAATTGTTTAGCTAATTTTTTTTTTATATAGGTATTCTTAATGTTGAGACAACGACCTAACAAACTGAATGGGGTATGCAATGTATATTAAAGTAGTCTGCCAAAAAAAACAAACATTTAATAATAATAATAATAAAAATTTATAAAGCGCCGTTTAGTGATACAAGATCACTCCAGTAAGGGCGCTGTAGCTTATTTTTTGGCTCTACGAAACAAGGCAGTCTTAAGAAGTTTACCGAAGGTGTCAATGCTCTGAGCTCCACGTATGTCAAGAGGCAATTTATTCCATTTTAAAGGTCCGTTCACACTAAAACCGCGATCATAGTAAGCTGCCTTATTGACTCTGTCCAATTCTTTTAAAGAGTTGGTACTCTGTGATTCAGACGATCTCAGCGTAAGCTGCCTCCCCGATGGAACATTCCTCTGGCACAATTCCTGAATGTAGTGTGGAGCCAAGTCGTTCAGAGTTTTAAACACCATCAGGAATACCTTATAGTCCACTCGTTTGTACAAAGGGTACCTACCTACTTGCTCATGATGACACATTTTTACGCATAAATTAACAAAATCGGCCATCGTGGCTCAGTTAGTTGAATAATCTGAATGCTGATCCAAAAGTGTCGGTTTCGATTCCCAGTGGAGGCACAGTTTTTAATTCTGATTTTAGTATGGATCTGTGAGACGATCAGTATCGTGAGTCTCCAGAATGTGGCAACTTGTTATTGGGTGCGTGTTAAATAAATATTAAAATCGGAGGAGCAATATTAAATAAATAAATAAAACTACAAATTAATTTTGGCAATGACCAGTACTTAGATCACGTCTTAGGAGAGCTAGCGAGAGAGGGGCACACTTTTTGAAAAAAGAACAGGTTACCAAAACCTACTACAAAAAGATGTAAATAAAAAAGAGGTCACCATTTTCAAAGGGAAATTTTATTGAAATTTTATTTTCAAAAGAAATTCATAAAAATCTTCTTGGTGTAATGCAATATGTATAGCATTATTGTTTACTTTGTATGAAATACAAAATTGTTTAATTTTTATAAAAATATCAAGATGGAAACGTATATTGTCATCGGGAGTACACAAATTCTGATAGTTTCAGAGCTCATAATTGTCGGGAAGTTAGTTAAAAATCTATTACTGATATTCCAGTTAACACGTGAAGTTAAAAGGATGTAAAAAATATGAATATTTTATAAGCGGTTTTATAAACGATTGTTCTTTTAATTTTTAGAATAATAATAATAATAATGAACACTTTCTAGCACCCTGCGCAAGTGGCGAGTTTATTACCGTATGGCAATTACTTCCAAATAACCAGTGTTTCCAGCCGAGAGAAGCAATATTTGCGTGAGAAATAAATTTCTCCTCTGCTGGGAATCGACCCCAGGGCGCCCGCACATAAACCGAACGGCTTACCAACTGTGCCACGGCAATCGGCCTAAATTCGTCCTCATATTGTGATGCCTACTACATTCCCTAATAATAAAAAAAAAACAACAACACGACCAAGAAGACAAACTTCTCTAAAAAATATATGGTTGTGCTCGAAATCGGACGACAGTATTAGAAACTGGGTATGCAAATGCTTATCCATGAAACTGAACCCGCGTCCACTGAATTGCTAGTCTAACGTACTAACGCTTTGCCACTTAACCAACTGACGTTAATTAGATAATATGTCAAACATTGTTACGTATGACAAGCATGAATGTATTACCTCTCATGACTTGTTATTGAAATCTTGAGATACGTGTAGGAAATATTATATTGGACAATTATGAAATGAATTTACATAAATATTGTTCACTGTTAAATATGTATTTAAAAAAAAAACAAAAAGTGTCACAGTTTTGCAAGAAAAAAGTGGTATTGCGAATTTGGATACATACTTTATTGGTAATTTAGCTTCTGATAAACTGAAATACAAATACGCACACTCGTTAAATCGTTAATTAAATAATGTAGATAAATATGATTTATAAAAAAAATAATTTATATTTCCACAAATTTTAATGAACTTTGTTTTATTTATAACCTTGTAACAAGTACATATTCATCCTCATACATTTCCTAAATTAAACATAAATTCTTGTACTATTGGTGGACGAAATTGGTCGTGGCAGGATTCGAATTCGCGTCCACTGGATTACAAACCAAGCTCAGCCACCACCCATCAATTTTTTTTCTTGTCATTATTTTGTATTGTTTTAAATAATTTCCTAGACCACTGTACATATAATATAATATATTTAAACAGGAATATTGAATGTGACCCGTCTCAGAAAAGGTTTTCTTAGTGAGACCGGGAATGAAAAATTTAATTATCATTTATGTATTTTTAAATTATTAATACCGGGTTGCCCGCACCTGTGAAACTCCATATATGTTTGTCCAAATATGTATTGTTTATGGCTATTCTGAGTATTTATACAGACGTATGTTCATAAAGAGTATTTTCCGTTGAGAAAAAAAAATACTACCTATGTATATCATATAAATAGACTGATTATATTGTGCGTTCTTAAATTCTAATTCATCATACAAAAACAATTTACATAATTTAATTTGATTTACATTTTCTCATATAGATGCACCTAAGTTAATCATTTTGGGTCAATTTAATATTAACCTTGACAGTGGACAGATAATATTAGCTGTAATATGTCAGCAATAAATTGAATGAACTACATTATAATGGATTAAGCCAAGGCAATGTCATATTATTATAAACTCAATGCTTAAATAACATCTAGAACCTGTATTAAATAACTATCAATGTTTGAATACAAATATCTTAAACATTTATTTATAAAATAAAACTTGCTTTATTATACAGAAGCAAATTCAGTTCATAGTCGATGATATTTTAAATAAATATATTAAGAGGGTGACTGCTGCCAACGTACCTATTTTTTCAATTTGATATACCATCATTATTACTAAACAAATCATTTTGAAAAAATAACCTAGTTAGTTTGGATATTAATAAAGAGAAATATACCTTAACTTTTTGATTATGTTCTGTATATATTCTTGTAGGAAAATAATAAGCATATTCCGATTTTAGATATTTATCTTAAATTTCTAAAAAAATATATGGTATAGAGCAATATTTTTTTTTATAAATTAAATAAGAACAAAATACCTGGAAAAATATGATATGACGTTGCATTAATGCATCAGTTTAAGTAAATAAACAAAAAACCTTTTATTACGCAATGGCGCTGAATGGAAAATAAATGTTTTTTTAGGTTTATTTACTAAACCTCAAGTATTAATGCAACGTCACATCATATTTTTCTAGATATTTTTGTCTTCTTTAATTAAAAAATAAATTTATTACTCTACGCCTTATAGTTTATTAAAAATATATGATAAACGTTGAAAATCGGGATATGCTATTATTTTTCTACAAGAATTTATACAGAACATTTTCAAAAAGTTGAGGTATATTTTTGTTTATTAATATACAAACTATCTAAATTATTTTTTTAAAAACGATTTGATAAGAAATAATGATGGTATATCAAATTGAAAAATAGGTACGTTGGCAGTAGTCCCCCCCTTAAGTAATAGTTACATGATAATATTTTAATTTTTAAACGTAGGTAGGTACCTACTTATTATTCCAAAACAAATAATTCTCTTGCATTTTAAATCTTATATACAATATTAAGTAGGTACATGTATAAATAAAAAAAATTGGACTACAAAAAGAACATATCAGGGTCAAGAGTTATCACCAAGGTCAAATTATGAAATTGTAAACGTATTAATAAACACGTCTTTTTCATATGTTATCGGTTTCTTCACCATATAATATTTGAATCTATATCAATTACATAAAGTCTCTAAACATAAGAATATATGTACTAGTTAAAATATTGTAGAAATAAATAGATGCAGAATTCGTGATCAGATTTCTGTATTATACACCTCATTTTAAAATGAATTTTAGAATTGTAAATTATAAATTAACCTAGACTCAAATATAGAGCGTAGTATTAAATTTTCCAAAAGATCGGTAGTGATTTTATTAACAAATAAATATCACTAGACCATAGTGCGTTAGTTATGAATAATCGAGATACAAATTGACATTTAAAAACTCAAAAAAAATATCTAGGTTCCCATGAGAACCATTAAATTTATAAATCAGCTTGTATTTTAAAAAATGAAGACCAAAAATATATTCTTAAACGTTGACGAGATTTTTATTTACACAAATTAAAAGAATTATTTGAATTTACAGATTGACTGGTTTGAAAAAATTGTATTATAGTGATAAATCATCTTTCTTTTGCATCAATGTTGATTTGTTTTTTTTTTATTGTTTTTTTTTTTTTTTTTAATAAGGCACAGCCACCAATAGAGGCGGATTTGTGCTGTACAATTTAGATCATAATATATTTACTGTTGAAAAGAAGAGTAAAAACAGAATTCCATTAGATCTCAGAGAAATAGGGGTTTACATTAAATGATTGCAAAAGGTAAGCATATGTACAAGCAATTAAAGAATTTACAATAAAACATGGTCGAGTGAAAGGCTTAAATTCCTACAATCAGCTATATCTTTATACCGGTGGTGGAGATGAATTTAGCGATTTCTAATATTACATTGTTTGTTTTTATTTTTGTTTATACTAGATGTAAGAATTTTTTTTTACATCTAAATAAAATATATACAATACAATACAATTACAAAAAAAAATAACAAAACGGTACACACCAAAATCTTCTTATGGTGAACAAAGGTTTTTAGCAACCATTAAAAACATTTATTCAAAATATTATTGTATTCATGATATTATAATATTTTATATGAAAAAATCGAGTGTCAAATGATTAGTATTTTACATGCTTTTTTTTAAATATATTACTTAAAGGTAAATTTTCAGAAACTCACTTTCTCTGACATAGCTCCTGCTATCATAGTAACAGAACACACTTGGCGTGGCGGGGTTGGCCCTGGACGAAGCCACGAAGAAGGTGGCCACCAAAAAGAAAAGGAAGAATTTCGCCATGGTGACAGATTGTGTCGACAACTGTCTCAGTCGACTGTCCGCGAAACACTGACACTGAATGTTACACGAACATTGGTGATAAACTATATAGAAACTAGTGCCTACACTTCAATGTCGACCGAATCAACCCGTGATTGCCCTGAATCACTATTTTATAATAATTACGAAATAATAATATTATCATATCAACGTTTATACAACAAAAACTACAAAAAAACTAAATGCAGTACCGAATTTCCCATTTATTCACTTATATAATATAATGTTTGTGAATATTTTTCTAGTACCATTTGGTACCTATCAGAGTAATGACCTTAGGCGTTGAACATATACGTAGTTACTACGTAGATTAATAGATTTTTAAACATAAATACAATATTTATTCTTGCAATTTAATACGTTTATTTATATTCAGTTTGGATTTCATCATAATTTTTCTATTGAACCTATAAGGACATGGGTAAATACGTATATAATAATTATGTACCTTTCATACTATTATTTAATAGTATGAAGAAAGTGCCAAGAACCTATGTATGTTTCGTTATAATAGGCATCACTAAGCAGATTGAAATGTTTTAAAAAATCAGACGAAAATATGACATCTCATGAAAATTTTCCATAATTTGCCTAGCGGACTAATTTCATTAATGTTTGATGTACTAAAATTAAAAACACTTTCTGTATATGATATGGGTAAACATGGATGGTTTTGATTCCGCCGGTTGGCCAGACTTGCCCCCCTGGTTTGCTTATTTATTCATATTTTTTATTTTTTGTACAAAAAAGATCAATGTTATTTTTTACTTATCAGTCGATAAAAATACTACTCATTGATATGATTACCTGCTGTAAAATACATCTTATGGCGAAACATAGTAATTTAATCTATTTCCCTTTATCTTATGAATTAACCTCGAATAAACAACCATTAATAATGACGATCATGATGATTATTCTGTAGACGGAAGGTAACTCAATAATTCTCATAAAATTATCATTGAGTAATACCGTTTCTGGAACAATTAACAGATACCTACTACATAATTTTTGAAATCTCAATTTAACAGGCATTGAATTAGTATGTGTGTTGTTTGACATAATCATCATCAAACTGTGACCTCACTTGCCGTCAAATTCAGCACCAACGAGTCAAATGACAGCTATACCAACCACTGTTTGAAAGATCACGTGAGCTGCATAGAACTAAGTTGATTTAATGAATGTACACAAGGCAAATGCCAAAGGAAGATCAGCATAAACTAACATAGATGAAACGATTCGACACCAATGGGTCGAAGCAAAAGAAGCAAAAGAATGTTTAGTATTAAAACTGAACAATAGCTGAAGTTAGATGAGAAATGAACATTGAAAAATAAAGTTTGTGAAAATCAAGCCCATCTATTTGTTGGACACATTTAAAGAATATGAAACAATTAATATCTTATGTAATAAACCTTTTTCAAGAGAAATAAAAGTTGGTTTAGCCAAAAAAAGTTGTATGAAAATTAACGCAAACCTTGTGTCCATTCATTAATATAAATGTAAGCGGTGAGAAAAGACAAAAGTTGGGACTTAAATAGTGTAATTATATGTAAATAAGTGTTAAAATAATCTAAGGAAAAAATGTGTGTGTTATATCAGATGACGTATATGAAAGTGTGATGAAGGGATAGCTGAATCAAGAAAAACCCCCTGGGCTCTGCCGGGAGAACATCGATGAAGCCCGCCACTCGTCATGTTACGGTCCAGGGGGTAGGCGAAAAGAGGAGAGCCGAGTGCAGATTGGGAGTCTGGAATATAAGAGGAGGAATGGATAGAAAGATGAATGAATTGTGCGACGTAATAAAAGGTAAAGAAATAGATGTATTGTGTGTAAGTGAGACAAAAAAGAAAGGTAGAGGGATGAACGTTAGGAATGATGGTATGATAGAACTATGGTCGGGAGTGAAAAGTGACGAATTTGCATGCAAAGGAGTTGGTGTGATTCTAGCGAAACGAATGGGGAAATGTATGAAAGAGTACAAGCTAAAAAACTCTAGACTCATGTGGGTAAGGCTGAAGATCGGAATTACAAGCGTATTCCTAATAATAGGATATGCGCCCGGAAACTCCGATAGTGAGAGTGAAAAGGATGATTTCTGGAACAGTGTGACCGAGATAATGAACGAAAAAAAGGATAATGAAAGAGTGATTCTGACTGGAGATCTAAATGGATGGGTGGGTGTCCGTAGGAAAGATTTTGAGTCAGTCCTTGGACCTCACGGCGATATTAGAGTGAATGACAATGGTAAAAGACTATTGGAAGTATGCACGGAAGGGAATCTGTTTGTGGCGAACTCAGTATTCAGCCACAAAAGAATTCACCAGTATACATGGGAAAGAGGGAATGAAAGGTCGATAATTGACTATGTATGTGTGAAATATTGAGGAAGCATGGACGACGCTGAAAGAGACCGTGTGTAAGACATCGAAGAAGATCTGTGGTATTGCTAAAAGAGGTGGAAAGAAAGGCGATGCTTGGTGGAATGAGAGTGTTAAGATAGTTGTGGGTGAAAAGAAGAAAGCATGGATGGCATTATTAGCCGCGAAAGGATCGAATAATGAAGAAAGAGCAAAAGAGAATTATAAAGTATGCAAGAAAGTAGTCAAAGACACAGTAAAAAGGGAAAAAGATGGTATAAAAGAGAAAGAAAGCCTGAAAATAGCCAGCGACTTTCCTGGAAACATGAAAATGTTCTGGAAAGGCGTAGCGAAAAGAAAAAATGGAACTGTGAAAGCTTCGAAAGGAATAAATGATAAAGATGGAAAAATAATTATGGACGAAGATGGCGTGAAAGAGCGATGGAAAGAATATTTCGAGGAACTGTATGATAGCGGAGTAAGAGGGGACGTGAGTCAGTGAACATGGCAAGTAAGTGAAGATGATAAGGATGAAATAACGCAAGAAGAAGTGTTTGAAGCAGTAAAACACGCGAAAGCGGGGAAAGCTGCCGGGTATGACAGTGTATCAGCTGAACTTATAAAATATGGCGGCGAACAGACGTTGGAGTGGTGTCTCTCTCTTTTCAACAAATGTTGGGAAGAAGGACACACTCCCTCAGACTGGAGAAATGCAGTCGTGGTACCTTTGTATAAAGGTAAAGGATCGAAGCTCGACTGCAAAAACTATAGAGCCATAAGTTTGCTAAGCTCAGTTGGTAAGATGTATGCAAGGATCCTGGATCAAAGAGTACGAAAGGTTACAGAGAGCAAGATTTGGGATGCTCAAGGGGCTTTTGTTGGCGGCAGAGGATGTATAGACCAAATTTTTTCTTTACGTATGGTCACAGAAAAGGTTTTGGGTAAAAACCAAAAACTTTTCTGCGCCTTTATAGACCTAGAAAAGGCCTATGATAAAGTTGTAAGAGAAAAACTATGGAATATACTATCGATGTACGGAGTGAAGAGTAAGCTGATACGTGCAATCGCTTCATTATATGAGAACAGCAAAGCATGTGTTCGTGTTAACGACACAACAACAACTTGGTTCTCTATAAATAATGGCGTAAGACAGGGGTGCGTGTTGTCCCCTTGGCTCTTTAATCTCTACATTGATTTCTGCATAAGAGCCCTTAAGTATGAAAGTAAGGGTCTGAAACTGAGTACTGTAACAGTACGTGATCTGATGTATGCAGACGACAAAGTATTGTTAGCAGAAAGTATGGAAGAGTTACAGTATCTTGTAAGTATGGTATATGAAGGATGCATAGAAAACGGACTTAAAATGAATGCCAGCAAATCAGTGCAAAAGCAAAGCAGAACAGTGTGTCAAATAAAAGTAGAGAATGAATGGCTTGAACAAGTCGACGAGTATGTCTATCTGGGTAGTATGTTCCAACGGAATGGACGGCCTGATAAGGATATTGAAAGAAGAGTTATGGCAGGAAACAGAGTGAATGGAGCACTTAGACCAGTTATGAATGATCGCAACATATCAAGAGACGCTAAAGTTGCCATTCATAACGCAATCGTAGTGCCAACCCTGACGTATGCAAGTGAGACCTGGACATGGCAGAAGTCGCACGAAAGCAGAATAAATGCAGTTGAAATGAGATCGCTTAGAAGAATTTGTAACAGAACGATGTATGATAGAGTTCGGAATGAAGATACAAGGAAAGAATGTAAGATAAAGAAAGATGTAATTAACAGAATGAAAGTTAACACATTGAGATGGTTTGGCCACTTGGGGAGAATGAACGAAGAACGCCTGACGAAGAAAATATACAAAGCTGACAGGAACGGAATAAGAGGTCGCGGGCGCCCAAGAAAAGGATGGCACGACCATGTAAACGATATTTTGAAAGATGGAAATGTAAGAAGCATGAACAACAGACGAACATGTATAAGACGATGTATGAATGTTGATGAGGCGATGAATGTGTGTCAAGATAGAAAAATGTGGCGTTCGGTTCTCTCTGCCTACCCCGTGAGGGACATGGCGTGATGGTATGTATGTATTAAAGTTTGCAGTATGCCTTCTCCAAACAATAAAACAGCGTCACACTTAAGTATTTATTCCAAGTATTTCTAAATTTAATTTTAGTATGTACTTGGTGTTATTTTCCATTACACGGGTTAAAAGATTAATTTGTTTTTTTTCTTCTCCTATAAGTAGGTACATTATGTACCAGTCGCATAAATTTATTATTGCCTTCTTTACATTTATAGGTAACAATGTTGAGTATCGCAGTGGGTGACTTGTTAATAATTTCTCGGAACCAATGACGGTATAGCGTTGTGTTAAAATAAATGAATATGATTTGTTTATTCAGACACGGTCATGGCTTCTATTCAAGCGGAGTCTATTGCAGAAATTTTGGAGTTTCATGTTTTACTCGCGTTTAGCGACACTTAATGAGACACACCAATTAAGAATAGTGCTTCCAATATTTTCTGTAAACATCGTTTTCGAGTGTCCCGCATGGACACTCAAATATAATATGCAATATAACATCTCACATAGTTCAGTAATGAGGTTCACAACCCATTTAGAATGTCGCCTCTTTTAGTGAGACGAGACTGGTGTGTTACTGGTGGGATACACGCATGTATTGTGAAACCGGTGACAGGTCTGTGGGAGTGCAAAATTCACTACATTCAGAATGGGCGATGATACATCATTACTGAACTATGTGGGATGTTATTTTACCTCTTGTATTCTTAGTTAGCCGGTTCTTATTTGAAAATATATTATTAAAACCAGATTAAAATTAAAATCAAAAATATAACAGAATAGAGGTACTCATGATTTTTCAAAATTACTTATTTTTAAAAGTTACTGGCTGTAAAAATTACATGTTATACTTATAAGTGAACCAAGTGAGCATTACGACGATTTAGTGAATTAGTGTATGCAATTTTAGATCATCGGAAAAGAGAAGTACTTTTTACTTGTAATAAAGTTAATATCAACGCTATCAGAGACGTTGGTCTCAACGCATCGCTACTAAGTATCAACGCAACGCTACTGACTTGGTCTAAACGCATCACTTCTTGGTCTCAACGCAACTCTACTACATAGGTGTCAATAAACGCAATATAACAAAAATGTTTTAGTCAACTAAAATAACATGCTTTAGTCAAAAATGTTTTGTTTTAATTCAATATGTCTTTTCTTAAAATTTTCCTAATTGATTTGTGTTCAAAGATTATTTCTACTTAAATTTACTGACAAACGTTATCGGTTTATTTCTGTGAATTTCGACCTAAATAAACAGTTCCATGTTATATTATTGCATTGACTGATAAGAACTATTGCATTAACTTTTTATGATTTATGATTTTTGTTTATAGTTGTTAATGTTATAATGTATTGGAAGAGCGAATAAACGGCATTCTAAGAAAACCCGGCAACCTTCAAATCACATGTATGGACGAATGCTTACATAAAAAAAACAAACTTAGCTAACAAAGAATGGCGCAGGAAAATATTTAATCCAGATTAAACGTTCAGAACATTAATTGTCCGAAAAAGTGTAGTAGGTACTCAGAAAACAGCTTGAGCCCGTGACGTGCGCAGATGGCTAATTTGTGTCTTTTTACTTGGTTGGTATATGTGCGAGCCGCCTCCCTCCACGGCGAAATGGCCCAAGAAGTTTGGCAGAATTTACAATGGAAATGGTTGTACAAAAAATTATTTCTGCGTCTTGTATTTATTGATCGTTTTGTATATAATGTTATAACGATAAGGAATTTTCTAATGCAATCGCAAATTCTTTCGAATGAAATCTTCATGAATATTTATAACATATTATGGTGTTTTTTTTAATTAAAATATTTGATAAATATGTACAGGAAGGAGGGAGGGGTAGAAGTACACCCAAAGCCACATGGTGGAGTGACACAACTGAGGGGCGAGTCTGGTCAAAAGGTGAAATCAAAACACTCTATAATAAATATCATATGGGGTTCTATAATATCTTACACAGAACTCCATATGGTAATTATATCTATGATACGGGGAATCGAAAGGGTTTTGATCTCACTGTTTGTCTGGAATTGTCCCCTTGGATGAAACGATGGTGCAAGATAAAGTGGCGTAGAGGAGAAATATAAGGAGAGCCGACCCCAAAACAAAAATGGAAGAAGGATGAGGAAAATAAGATGTAGCTACCAATCTATTATTCAATCATGTAATTGTGATTTCAAAGTATATACCTACACATAAATCGTTAGTAGAGACATAAACTTGTTTTTATTT
This sequence comes from Molanna angustata, assembly GCA_963576475.1. NCBI lineage: Eukaryota > Metazoa > Arthropoda > Insecta > Trichoptera > Molannidae > Molanna > Molanna angustata. Next base: position 38,390,758 of record OY754964.1, on the reverse strand, counting down.
TAAACATTCATTGACCTTTCATACACAATGGAAATACCGCGATACCGAGAATCAATTCCGTTTACAATATATTTTTATTTTTTATGAAAAAATAATAGGTTCTTAAAAATGCTAACTATATTCAATATTTTTTTTTTTTTTTTTATTAAAGAAACCAAAAATACATAGATACAAAAATACATTTTACAATTAAGATAATAATATACACATATAGATAGCAAAAATATATATACGTTGATACATATATACTTTATTATTATTATTTTGGTATAAACCACTTCACTAGGCAGAGCCTGTTTCGAGGTGGCGAAAAATAAAGTCGCATTATATACTACAGATTATATTACGTTCATTATTTTACTATTTTTTACACTAGATATAAAGTTACAAATTATTGAGGCTTAAGCAAGTTTCCGCAGTAAATAATGCCTTTCCTTCTTATCCATGATTCTATTGTTTGTTTTAGTTTCAGTTTTTTCATCAACTGAATGTCTTTAATTTCTTTATTTATAAGATTAAAAATTTTTGCAGCTAAGTAATAATAATGTCTTTGTCCGAATGTCGTGTTTGTCTTTGGAGTCAAGAGTAAATGTCTATGTGTCGTTTCGTAATTGTGTTGTACTGTAATGTGATTGACTTTGTCCCTTTGAAAATGAATAGAGATAATTTTTATATATAATTGTGGTATGTTAAAAACTGAAAATTCTTTAAATAATTGTATTGTTGGATATGTGAGAGGTTTTTTCATTATGACCTTAATTAAAGCTTTTTGTGCCTTAATTAGAGGGTCCATATTAATTTTAGCAGCACCACCCCAACCGATTATACCATGTGTGATAATTGATTGTGCTAATGCATAATATATTGTTTTTAAATTGTTTGTTGTTATTATGTTTCGTATGTTTTTAAAAATATAGATTAATTTTCGAAATTTTCCCGCAACTGTATTTATTTGTTCTGTCCATCTCAAGTAGTGGTCGATGTAAATGCCTAAATATTTGTATGTCGGAGTCCTTGTCAGTGGTTTGCAAAAGCAATTTTGTTCAGTTGTACACTCATGTATGGTTAATTTATTATCTTGTTTAGGTTGTCGTCTAGAGTCTATAATATCTCGAGAGTGTTACGCCACATACAGCAGTGATCGCATTTTCTCTTATTTTCTACCTTTTCCCCTTTATTTCATTTCATTACTTCATTATTTCACTATTTGTTTTTCTACATATCCTATTTTCTTGAACTGTTTTAGCAAATTAAATTTGATTGCTAGGTAGGTACTTTTGTATTAATATCGCTATTTTTCCAACTGTAGATTTGTTCAAGAGAATTTACCAACTGTCGATTTGTTCTAGAGAATTTATTTCTCTTAACATTTCGACAAAGTATCAAGCCAAGATACGCGAGTTTTGTATGCAGGGTCTATATTTTTCACGGTTTTTTTATCTTTGAAGTCATGTTAGGTTAATATGTGACACAATATTATTAGATTTACGGATTCTTTTATTCTTCATTTTATGTTTGCCTATATACTTATTATTTTTTTCTGTTCTGTATATCTTTTTCGTATCTCTATCATAATGAAACATAAAATTTATAAGCTTTTTATGAAGGTACATATTATTTACAAAGTTGTTTATGGTTTTTCAAAGAAATTTCAAATCACATTTTTTTAAATAAATAAATTTGTACGTTATTCAAAAGGGTTAAATTATTTTTCTACTTGTGTAAAAATTATGATTTACTTAACTAGGTCTATCTAACAGATATCTATTACCTAGTAAACATTTCATAGATAATTCGAACGTTGATACCTATAATTGGCACTCGAACCCGATCTCAATTCCGAATTATCGTTTAGAACTTAAACCTGCCGCCTGCGTACATTGAAATGATCTAATATTATGATTTAAAAAAAAATATTCAGTTGTAGGTATGTAGTACAGAAGTCATGAACGTCAAATCCAATATAGCTATTTACTTAAAAGGTACATATAACATGATAAGTCTCGCCAAAAGAAGAAAAATAATTAATGCCTTAGGATTAAAATATAAAGTATGCCATAGTAAATTCGATTCCATTCAATTAAATAGTATGCTTCTAATTCAAATTCCATCTAGAATATGTAATGAGGAAACGCCAACTTTTTTTTTCACAAATACACCGATATCTAATGCAGGATTCAGGATACCGCTTTACAGAGTATATAAATTTTTTAATGATCATACTGACATATTTACTGTATCTGAATCTATATTCAAATGGGAAATTGTAAAAAAAGATAACAGACAACCTTTAGAACCTGGGTATGGCTGAAATGCATAGTTTAGAAAATGATGTTATATGGATGATTTTCAAAACGCCATTATTGTGAATTCAAAATTATACTTGATATTTTATGATACATTTTTTTTCAATTTCGATACATTTTTTTTTCAATTTCGATAGGTACATTTTTTATCAACTTTATGTATAAAATAAAAATGTATATGTGTGATGTGTTATTGTTTTTTCTCTTAATAAAAAAAAATAAATAAACAAAAACATATACCTGCGTACCGCATAATTCTCTGTTACAAAGGTAGGTTCTAATTGAAAAATACTAAATTGGGATTGTATTTGCAGTAAGGTCGATCATCTCTGAATGCAGTTTTGTGAAGATTGTTTATTTATATAAATAATTCAAACAAAATTAAAATATAACAAGCTTCCAGGTCATAAGAGCAGTTTTCTTCAGTTTTAACAGATGGAATAATAATGAAACGAGTGGGTTGTGGTCAGCACTAAACTCTCCACTTCAAAATAAGTGTATATTTTTATATAGGTACATCCTTTTGAAAGGTTGGCAATCCCTAAATGTATTTTTATGAAGTATGTACGTTTCTATTACATTATTAAACAAATATAAGATTCCCAGAGGACAAAAGTTTTCACAACCAAGGTGTATTCACATATGATGTAAATATGAAGTCGATTGGACTTATAGTTAGGGCTGTAGAGAGGAAACAAATAGGATACGGCATTAGTCGTACGCCATACATACAAAAACATCACGACAAAACTCAGTATCATGCACTCTCTACATGATACCCGTTGAGAAATTTATTACACCAAACATAAAACAAACCACAAGTCTTGCTACCTTTCGTAGGCTAGGTGCTGAGCACATAGTTAAAAATTATTAATGTTCTCCATACTTTACATTGTTTTAATAATTTAGTGTCATACCCTGTACCTGTAGCAGAATTTATTAATGTATCAAAAAAAAATTGTATACTTTTTGTTTACACTAGATGTATTAATTTTGTATTTTTTACGTCTAAATAAACGTCACTATTATTATTATTATTATTATAATTATTATATAAAATATGCTTAAAAATTGTGAAATCATTACTCTCCAGTATTCCATAGTAGTGAAGAGTAAAGATGAACTGTTGTCTTTGGAAAACTTATCAGCTCTATTAATGTACTTAGACATAATAGACATGGTATCAATATGAACTTTTTTTTAAGGCAATTCACCTTGTAAAGAGTGCTATGTGGAATATGAACTTCATCGGCCTTTAATTTTAGTCTGTACTGAGGACACAAATTTTCATTTAAGTGTACGGCATACGGATTGCGGCATACACACAAAAACATCACGACAAAACTCAAAGTGTTTACTCTCTACATGATACCCATTGAGAAATTTATGTAATAAATAAGTGTAAGTATGCCACAAAAGAGAGAATTCGTGACTCTCCACTATTCTATAGTAGTGGAGAATAAAATAAATAAATAAGTTCCATTTATTTACTTATTTTCATAATACTACAACGTTGAAAAGTGTGTGGTTAAATTATGGTATTAAAATCAATATAAGCCAAGAATGTTTTCTTCTTAGTAAAAAAGAATGAAATAAAAATATGAAAACATGTAGGTATGCTGAGATAAAAATATTTAACAGTCTATTAAAAAAAAACGAGTGATAAAAGAAAAATATAAAATAATGGAATAAAATGAGGAAAAGGAGGGGATATAGGTGTGAAGGAGGAGTTTGTTTGAAAGAGTTAGGGAACTGGGTAGAAAAATATCTGTATTTAAAAAAAATATCTATCTAAATTTTTCCTTAAGTTGAATTCTGTAAAAAGTCGAATGAACTTTGTTATTAATATGGCAAGATGAAATTATTTTTTTCGAAATTTACTGATAGATTAAAAATTTTAACAACCTAGTAAGAATATAATTACATTTCAATAATACCTACTTTACCGTAATAAGTAAAAAAAGTTTCAATGAGTTGAATACTACATATTTTTAATTTTGTATATAATATATCCTTTCATGAGATATAACAGTTTTCTCTAGTAATGAATAATCTGTGTTGAAATTTCACAATTGCTTGTTGCTCCTATCAAGTCGTCCTTGCCCAGGACAGCCTTCGTCCACTCCTGGGCAAGACACCAGGATGATCGTCATCCTGCACAGCCCGACAATCACAGTTGATATCGTTCTCATTACAATATATTCGTACCTATATCGTCCTCATTACCTGTGTCATATTGTTTTCATAAATATAACATTTATGACACAAAATTTTCACTAAATAATATATTAAAAAAAAAAAAAAACTACACTAATTTTACGCAACGAAAATAATGAAAGAGTTGAATGTATGAAAATGAGTTTAACTCTTCATTTTCACTAAGCGCAAAATCTTTAAAATACCTTAAATGTGAAGCATTTTTAAATAGTCAGTCAGACGGCTCATTTAAGCAATACGGAATTTAGGTATAGGTAATTAGGGCCTTTTTTGACAAAAATATTGACATAAAAATAATTGTCTGCCGATCCTATTTTAGATGTTATGACTTTTCTCAAGAATTTGGTTTAATTACATTTTGTAAAGTGTACTTTGTTCACTTGCTGACAACATTTTTGTATGTTATATCAGTTCTTAGTCAATATTTGTATGAAAACAGACCTACACCAACGCAATACTGAATATTTTCTCGTTATAACCGTGATTTCGTTATTACCGTGCTCATTATAACTGAGTACGACTGCATATTATGTTATATTTTTTAACAATCCTTTTCTAAATATAAATGTGATAAAATGAAAAATATTTTTTTTCTATTTTAGTTGTCTACGGAAAATCCTGCGAAGCAAGTCCCGTGAAATGGTGAAATCCAAACCCTCATGATAACCCATATCACGGATATAATTATCATATGGAGTTCTATAATATCTTAAGATTTTAGAACTCCTTGTGGTAATTATATCCTTGATATAGGTAATCACAAAGGTTTTGATTTCACTGTTTTACCAGACGTGTCCCTCTGGCGAAACTCCACGTTAAAATATATGAAAAGTACGATAAAACCTTTTTAAAGCATTCATTCATTCACGGCATATCAGAGAATGTGGGGTAACTAGTAATTTAAAAAAAAATGAGTTAAATTTTATAATTATTGTTATATTATTGATTAAGAAACATGAATGTCATATCTTTATACCTTTCTATAATAGATGCCTCAGTTAATTAGACAACATAATATTATATAAGTTCTTATTGTACCTACCTATATTGGTTAGAATATCTTTTCAATTATATATTACAACAGTAGCGGAATTGCTTATAGAAGCCGAAAATCTTGGCTTGCCTATAAATATTTTGTTAATAAATTCAAGACATAATAATTTTTTGACTGTTTTATTGAAACCATACTACAAGATTAAAAATTGAACTTATGTAGATACGATGCTTGACAGGGCCACAAATGTAGATATTATTTTGGTATGTGATTTTAAAATATTTTCATGGCCACTCAAACGAACAACGATGCTAAAAAAACATTAAATTTTCGACATTTCCCAATTTTCGTTCTAGGTTTGCCTAGTCCGAAGGTTCTAGGTACGCTCCTGCATTATAGATATATTACAAACTCGGTATAGGTACATGTGTATATTTTCAATTTACGCGCGTAGATATCTTCCACTACACCATTTGACATATCTGCTCCAGAAATTTCCATACATCTGTCATAAGGGTTGAAATTTCCTTGATAATTTTGACAGTTGAATCTTTCCCTGATACATATTTTTATTTCCTGCCATTCACCAACCCCCGAACGAAAGCTCCCATCAAAAGCTTCATGCAGCGAGCGCCGCCGCCGTCGCTACGTCCCATCATAATATTCCATTATCCATTACCCCAAAGTCTAGCTATGGCTTGCATCGCTCATTGCTCTAAAGCTTCACAACTTCAGTTATGTCCCAGCTTTGTGGGAGAGCGTTTGTCGATGCGTCAGTGATGTGCTCTCCTCCTCATTCGCAACAAATTTTACGACATCGATATGAAAACTTTTATTGTTGACAATAAAAAGTTTAAAGATAATTTAAGACGTTATTAACGAAACACTTATGCTGATTAATGATAACATGTGTGCTAAAACAATTATGAACAGTATTATAAATAAGTGTTTGCGAGTAAATAATGTTTAGTGTTTACGTTTTCAAAGTGACGTTTGACAGGATTATTTTAACGAATATTTTCACGACCTGGACTTGACTCTTTACTTTTTGGGTAAGAGAGGTTTATTGACTTACTTATATAAAGTTTTATGACCAGTATTATAACAATATAGAATATTATTGGTTTTTATGTACATTTTTTATTACAATCTTCTAGTACAATATGCAGTACTTAATTGGTTGATAGGCTATTTGTAAATCGTAAATTGACATATGTATATTTATATGCTTTTTGATGTCAATTGGTGGTTCATTATTCATTCAAACAAAATATATCTATAAACCGGGTTCGATTCCCGGTGAAGACACCGTTTTTATTGTGTCTTCAGTTTCAGTCGGGATTTGTGAGACGATTAATATCGTATGTCTCCAGAATGTGGCAACTTGTTATTGGGTGCGTGTTTAATAAATATTTAACATAGTAAGTACCTGTTAGTTGCCCAAGAAGCAATAGTAAAGTAAATATCTAATGCTTTTTACCATTTCAATAATAATTTATAAAAGTTATGATTTTTTTTTTGTTTCTTAATATTAAAATCGTAGGTAACATTATTTTTTACTACGATTGTTTATGTATAATTCATTCTTTATATAAATACACGTGTATTTATTTCAATTGAGAAATGTAATCAAAATATAATCGTGTACTTTTATGAACTTCTTAAAAAATATACTTAGGAACAATCCATTTGGCAATTTATTCCAACCAACCATTTAACACATCAACAGCTATGGAAACTATTGTGTTTGTTTTTTTATTTATAAATACCTAACTATGTATAATTACTATAGTAAATTTTCATATTTCGTACCAATTGGTAAATATTTTACATTAAAAATTCATACATATTTCTCTACTTAACATAAATAAGGTTTTTCCTTCAACTTAACAAAAAAATAATTTTTTTCATGAGGATTGTAGCCAAAATATAACTCTCTGTTTCGTATTATGATGTATGTAAATTCAGTTTTATTCAATAATAACTTGCGCATGCTAAAATGATTTTTTTTTATAAATAAACACTAGTTGCATGTAACACATGAGATCTATATCGAACACGAAAGTATGTAGGTATACATATCAGTTGAAGAATACATATGTACTTACCAAAATTTTAACTCAATTCATATTATTTAATGTTTTAAGATATTGAGATTTTCTATACTATTACTTACTTGTTGCATGTAACACATGAGATCTAACTGTCGATAGCGATAGTATGTATAGTTGAAGAAAAAGTACCAAACTACAAACCCATAAATCCAAATTATTGAATATTTTAAGATATTTTGTTTTATACGACACATGTAGGTATGTATGTCCAGATAGGATAGTATGGAGGTCAGTCCTTTTTTCCTACCTGGAATATGAAAACAGCATGATGGTATGTATGTATGTTTAGATATTAAGTATCAAACTATTAAGTTTTCTTAGATATTGTGTATAGGCGACTGCCATACAAATTGTATGAAGCGATGTCGTCACTAAAATCATTTTTTATAAAAAAAAATTAAAAAAATTGAGATGCAGGTACTACTTTAATGTTAATATTTTTTATAGAAAAAATAAATAATCTACTTGGGGTGTTTCGGGTTTTTTCGATATTTTTAAAAAATTTTGGAAATATAGGCAGTTAAACACATAAATTTGTCATAAAAAATATTTTTTTTACTAAAAAATGTATGAGAAACTAAAGAATTTTTTTAAAAAATTAATTTGAGATTTTATATTTGTCTATATTCATACCAATTTGCAGCGTTCTAGCTTTTATGGTTTCTGAGATATATTGAAAAATAAAGTAAAAATTCAAAAATTGATACCTAACCTCTGATTGAAACAAAAATTCACAATTCTGAGTGCAAACGTTTTGTAGGCCTATTACTGTTTATATATTCTGAAAATTCCGGCTCGGTAACTTGAGCGGATCAAAAGTTGATAAGTGGGGGGACACAGACACACGAAATGTTCTTCTCCAAATTCTGAGTAAATCCGTATACGGAACATATTTGCTGCGAAGCCTCTAACATGGTGTTTTTTGACTTCAAAGTTGGAAAAACCGTGAAAAATATAGACCCTGCATTCAATCGTGTTCTTTCATACACGCGTCTGGGTTTTAAACTGCCTCTTCCTTCAAAAGAATTTCATTCTCTTGAACGAATCGACAGTTGGACAAAACATGCTTGTCAGGATAGGATAGTATGAAGTTCAATCCTTTTTTCCTTCTCCGAATATAAACAGCTTAACGGTATGTATAAAGATTAAGTATCATACTAAGTCCCCGGAGGTATTTTGTATATTGCTATACAAATTGTTTGAAGCGATGTCCTCACTAAATTCATTTTTCACAAATGTTTAAGATCTACTGCTACAATTTATATATTTTTTATAGAACATTAATTATCTAATTAAGGTTATTCTGTGTTATTCGATAGTTTTAATATATTTGGGAATATAGGTATTCAACACAAACTTATAAAAAAAATTAAAAAGTTTGATAGACCCTGAAACTATTTAAAAAAAACTAGTTTGAGATTTTTTTTTCTACAGTTGTTTAAATTTTTAGCACTAAGAAATTATATTTTTTTTGAGTTATATGGATAAACCCCTGATTGAAGCAAAAATTAAAAATACAGAGTAAAAAAGAATTGTAATAATAATAAATAATATATATATATATATATATATATATATATATATATATATATATATATATATATATATATATATATATATATATATATATATATATATATATATATATATATATATATATATATATATATATATATATATATATATATATATATATATATATATATATATATATATATATATATATATATATATATATATATATATATATATATATATATATATATATATATATATATATATATATATATATATATATATATATATATATATATATATATATATAGATTATGGCCTTATAAGCCGAAACAGTCGTCGGAAGTTAAATAAATTCTTTGTAGAATATTATGTAGGTATTCATATTTTTCATAATTATTATGGAATTCTACAGTTTGGAAGCCGCATCAATCGACAGATTGAAAATTGTTGGTATATAGTGCTGTTTAATGATTCAGGATCATTCCAAGGGCGTTTATGTAGGCCTAAAATTTTCTACACTTTCTGAAATTTTAGGCTCTGTGCATCAAGCAGATCAAAAGAAGTTATGAGAGACATACACAAAAAAACACATTAAACGCCGACCGCCGTGACACAGTTGGTAAGCCGTTCGGTTTCTGTACGGGCGTCCTGGGTTCGATTCCCAGCAGAGGAGAAATTTATTTAAATTTATTTTCTCGCAATTATTGCTTCTCTGGGCTGGAAACACTGGTAAGTTGGAATTAATTGCCACGCGGCAATAAACTCGCCACTTGCGCAGGGTGCAAGGAAGTGTTCATTATTATTATTTAAATTGTCTACTCCAAATTCTGAGTTCATCCATATTATAGAACATACTATATGCTGTTAAGTCTCTATGTTGGTGTTTTTTGCATGCGAAAAGTCTACGCCATAAAAAATGATCCTTCTTCCACAGATTCCGCGTCTAAACTTAAAAAAAACTGTCGATTTTGTTGAGAGAATTAAATATCAGATATTTCATTAAAAAATAACCATCGTTCGTCAAAATAAATATGAAGGTAAGTATCTACTTGTGTAATGAAAAATCAATAGATGGGATGATAAAGATGATGGTATTGCTTTATAAGTACGAAGTAAACACCTTATCTAAATTCTATCGATGTTCAATTAATAATTTATTCCAATTGCCAATAAAAAAGAGTGTGAGTTGGCAAAATGTCTGATAATGAAATCTTCGAGGATAGATACTTAAGAATTAAGCAACTCAATTTAAAGGATGTCGTGTAACGACTTCCTTTAGTACTTCATATTGTTTAAACAATAGCAAAAATGATTTGCATACTAAATTATTGGATATCTAAAAATATCATCTTACTTCAGCTTATACAGAGATAAACATATTTGATTTTGTACTTCAAAATTTATCCGCTAGAGTTTATCCTACGTATTATAATTTTCTACAACAATAAATGTCAGCCTTTTACTAGGGCATTACATTTAATATTTGAATGATGATATAAAAAAACAAATACTGGAGGGATTTCGGTATTTTTTGGAACACATTCCAAGAATTTTACAACACATTACAATTTTCATTGAAACAATGTTTATTAATTATTCGTGGAAACTTATTTCTAACTGCCTTCAACGTACAAAGTTTGGACACTACACTGACATCTATGAATATAATATATAAACTTTAATTTTCTAATTGTCGTTGTTTTACACCTTTTTATTATATTTTTATAGATCTAATAACAATATTTTAAAATAAATTATGTTATTATGAACAACATATGTGTCATAATTTTAAATTATGTCGTTTAGATCAAATCATCTACCTATATTACCTATGTCTAATTATAACGTAGGTGTAAATAACATTTCTCGAAATAATAAAAAATTAAATAAGTTGTCAGAGGTTTTTGTCGAATCATACGTGTCACATATATCTGTTAAGTTTGTAATCATATTTGGACATTTTTAATACCTTCCTACTTTAATGCAGACTATACTTATCTGAATAACTTGTCACGATGACCTAAAATGCAGTATGTCCAATTCAGTAACTTTTGAATTAAAATACAAACGTTCTAAAATTTTAGAATTAAGGTCATTTGCAATTGATTTCGTATTCTGTAACTGACATTGTTCCTAAAACAAAAATCTACAAAATTAGTGCACCGTAGATAATAATTTGAACTCATTGCCTATGGCTCAGACTACGCATGCGTATTGAGTACAGTTCGGCCATGTTTACTTATGTCATGTCGCCGTGATGTCGCCAAACCAAACAATTCAATAGATCTGCACTAATATTCTTTGGTTTTTATTTTCAACATAATGCAACACGTGTAAATTATGCATTTTTATTTTTTCTGTACGCATCTGATGTTTTCAACTTAACAAAAATATCCCGGACTCCTGTTAAAATAACTGCTGTGAAAGAACTTAAATTAGGAACATTATTGTATTGTCAGTTGATTCGACTAAAATGTGGTTGTAGAATAGGCAATTGAACTCTCTCTCTCTTCCTTAGCTTGTATCCCACATGGTGGTGGGGTCAGCTCTCCTCACTGCGCTCCTCCACTTCGCCCTATCCTGAGCATCGTCCTCAGAGACATCACATTCCTGCATGTTCTCAGCTACCAGGTCTTTCCATCGTTTTTTGGGACGCCCTCTGGATCTTTTGCCAGACACTCGATGGTCCAGTGCAGTGTTTCCTATATATTCTGGCGGTTTAGAATAGGGAATTGAACTAATTCCTAAAAATTCCTAAAGTTCCTAAATACGTTATAGAATAACAACTCGGTCTAAGTGGTTATTTTACTGTCATAAAACTGAAGTGATCAATTTCGTATAGGTACCTACTGCTGATTTTGACATTTTTAATTATTTCATTTTAAAATACGAATACTGGGCGAATCGAAGCAAAAACACCCATACCTTAACACACTGAACATACAACATATTATATGACGGAAGGGAAAGAATTTAAAAATTGATTGATAAACATTATGCAAGATAAACGTAGACAATTAAATAGCTGCATAAAAATAAAATACAAAGGATTTCAATAAAATGTATGACAGGGTAGATAATGAGTAGTTAGGCACCTATCTATATCAAAAAAGTAGATATTTTTAATGGAATCTATTTGATGGTTTAGCCAGATAGAAAAACTTAAACAAATACAATTAACTAAAAATATATAATTTGGTTAAATCAAACAGAAGTACTAGAATACAAAGAAAAAAACTTCAAGGTCATAACTCAATTTCAAAAGAAGCTTTTAGTGTTTGAGACGATGTCTAAATAAGAACGACCCATAAAAATACGACCCATATATAAAATTGTGGTTGAGACCATGAAGAAACTGGCGTGATGGTACATGGACGATAAGAAAAAATAGATACCGCCTTTCGACCAAACAGCCCAGAAGCAAGTTGTGGTTCATAATATATAGACACAACAATCGGACATGTCGTTGAAAAACCATTCGTTTATATATTCAACACATTCAACTCAATCACCATAATCCGATAATCATACGATAGCCGTATCTCCAAATAATAATTCCCTCGGTTGTTTTTTGTTGAAATACATACCTACATACTCTCAACGAATTATTTGTAAGCTTATGTAAATTTTTATGGAATCTAGATGAGTATTTGTGTGTAACTACTATTATGTATGTAACAAGGGGAGTTAAGAGGATAGATATGGTAACCCCATTCATTCCTAACATTGTTGCCCCCTTTAAAAAGTTTCATTTTAAAGAGAATAATAATAATAATGGACATTGTAACACAGTCAATTGTTACAGTAAGACCGAGGTTACATATTTGGAATTTTAATGTAATGGTTTATATTGAAGTCACCTCCTGTGTAGACACCTGGTGACATGTCTATGGTTACAACATTGGATATTGGTAATTTATGGCTGTTGAACGCAAATATAGTAATTCATAATAAACACTCTTGTATTAATATACAGATAATGATTGTGAAAACATAAATATTTAAAAATACGAGTTATTTTTCTACTCGAGAAAACATGATTTTTTTGTACATTTATTTATTTTTTTAATAACTATTTCGCTCTGCTTGTATGCAAGACATGTTTTTTTTATTTTATTAAGGTATATAATACAACACATATTCAAAATACACAATCACAAGATACAGAAAAAGACACAATAAAAAAAACATATTAAGTACCATTTATCAGAGTGCAAGCACTTGTGAGTTATGTATATAGACTAAAAAGTAAATTTTTTTTTTTAAAAAGGTTCTTACATATTTTAGCGATAAGTACCTACTCAAGAGTATAATAAAGAAGTATTTTGAGAGTTTCGTTGCATTTTCTGACCTTTTTTTTGCAATTTTTGTTGTTATTTGTCGGCCTTCGTGGCTCAGTCGGATAGGTATCTGACTGCTGATCCGAAAGTCCCGGGTTCGGTTCCCGGTGGAGACACAGTTTTTAATTGTATTTTCAGTCTGGTTCTGTGAGACGATTAATATCATAAGTCTCCAGAATGTGGCAACTTGTTATTGTGTGCGTGTTAAATTAATATTCGACATATTACCTGTTAGTTCCCGAGAAGTTAGGTAGGTATATAAAAAAAATCGCTACAAAATACTTCCAAGACTCAGTTCAAAAGAAATAATACGTAAGACCAAGACCATATTGAATTACGTCATGGTCTTGGTCACAATATCTCGTCGTTTTTTGGTTAAATTGATTCCAAATGTGTTTTTTTTGCCAAGTATTAAATTATATAATTTTTTGTTGATTAATTTTATTTTACGGTAGTCATACACACTCGAGTATGTAATGTTTTTAGAAATTTCATGATTCATCAAAAGCTAGGCAAGGAAAAGTAATTATTTTTTTTAGTTTCAAACCGGTAACTATGAGCATTATCAAGCTACGGCTTGGTACCAATTTCACTCCCTTTATACCTAAGGGAATAATCACAGTGGACATCGACCTCTTCAAACTATTATTAAAATACCTTGTCTTAAGATATTCATTATTTTCCACAGAAAATAAAATATAAGAAGAAGTTGGACAAAATATAATAAAATATCAATATATGTATATGTAAGTGGCTGAAGTTTGAAACGTTCTTGGAACGATCGAAAAACGTTATTTGTGAGAACGGCACAATTCGTATTAAATTTGTTTCTATAAGATATGAATTGAGTCTCATTTCCAAGTGATTCTTTTTTTAGATTCATAAGAGCAAAAATACTTTTTTTCCAATTTATAAGTAACTATAAAAACTATTGATAATACAAAAATTGGATGGGTGGATGGCAGAGCGGTTAGCGCGCTGGGTTAGTAATCCAGTGGTCGCGAGTTCGAATCCTGCCTCGACCGATCTCGTTCACCTATAGGACAAGCATTTATGCTTAGTTTAGGGAACGTAGGAAGATGTATATGTACTTGTTTAACAAGGACATATTCATTTTTAAAAAAAAAAAAAATGTTTCTCATAAGATTAACCAGAAAAGTTTAAGATAGTCTCGATGAAAATCTATGATGCATTTACAACGTCTCAATTGCAAACGATTTTTCATAGTACATCTATCAATATTTAATTTTGATTTATTTGCTGTGTATCTTGATTGGTATATATTTTGTGTACTGGCAGACATAGAATCAATCAGAAATTTAATTCATGTGTACTAAAAATCGTTAAAAAAAGTGTAATCAGGTATTATAACTAGACTACCTACTACTTAAAGTGTCAGTGAATTATTAATTAAACACTGTTCAAAACTCTTTTTATTTTCTAAAGTAGTTATTTAATGTGAAAATAGCAGGATAATATGTTTAATATTTTGATATAACAGCTGCAGTGACACTTATTGATGAAATAATTAAGATTATTAAAAATCTACAATTAAAATTTCTTCACTAATTCATAGAGAGCATTAATTTACTTGAAACCATCCAATGATCTTTTGTGGTCTTTTAGACAGTGAAACCAGGTAGGTATTATTTAACTGGGTTCAATTAAATTAGAATTAACTTTAAAATGAATATTAAGCTGATTTCTATTATACTTAAGTCCACTGTAAACATCCATTGGTTTATTTTAATGGCAGTAGTAAACCCTAGGTACATAAACATGTGTTGTATGGGGAATCCCATTTGGTGGTGCTAGGGTTGCGTACCACCTGGCAAGTGTTAAATAACAACCATATTATATAAAAGTTCACTAATACAAGAGAACTACCCTTCACTGTAATTAGCCAACAAAGACCTTTTTTGTGTAGGCACAAAAATAAATTGAAAAATAATCAATTATATCCGCTATTAAGTCGGTAGGTAAGAGATGACAATCTTATTTCATTTTAGTAAAATCAATATCATCCATTTTCAACAGAGGAAGGCCACTTTTTTACTAATACTCAGCTATTATTGTTATGAAACTATTTTCAAAGAGCCGTTTTCATGGTTATCCTGATTAGTATGGAAGCAAAATAAATTACTATCAGTGTTTATTCATTTGTGTATACAATTGAAATATTTTAAATTACATTTTGTTCAGTGCACATTTATTTTCTAATTCAAAAATATTATTTAAAGTTGATAATGGTTTAGGAGTCCATCGAACACATACAAACAAATATACGTACATCCATTTTTACCCAATATATAGATTAAATATCTAGTTAGGGTATTTTGGCGTTTTTGATAGTAAAAAAAATAGAAATAGAGGTAGTTTAAAACATAAATTATCATGAATTAAATAAAATTTGGTTGGGGTCACACACAGATACACTAAATGACTCCGAATTCTGAGTAAAGTCATATATATTGTATAGAACATTTTAATATATGCTGCTGAGCCTTTAATTTGGTGTTTTTTTTTACTTCAAAAGTTTAAAAAAAAACATAAAATATAGATCGGAATACAAATCTCGCGTATCTTGGCTTTATACTGTCGATTCATCAAGAGAAATTTTTTTTTTGATCGAATCGACAGTTGGATTATCATATGAGTTTCTCTGAGTTTAAAGATCTCGGTAACTTCAATGGGTTGGAAATCAAATGGTTGACATTTTTTACCAACGCGATTCTTCTTCTTATCTCCGTTGATTTAAAGTTAAATATGATTTGCAGATAATTGATCTAGATAATTCACATCTTGTTTTATATTTTAATAGTTGTTATTCATGTAACTATTCAAGTGGTTGTGATAGTACCTATCTACCTACCGAGAAGTTGTTTGTTGATTGAATTTTTCATTTTATTTTTACTGTGAATTTTTTACTTTTTTAACCATCAACATTCAATCCATTGATTTATTTCTAACCTAAATATTGATTATTGAAAACAACAAGGAAAACTGCATATTTAAAGGGAAATCATTATTTGCTAGTAATAATATTCCAATTTACGTTAGTGAATTATTTTTAAAAGCATATTATAACGTAGTTAATAACTGTAATACAGATAAAGTATTTTGATTTGAACTTTATCGTCCTAACCAAATCGAAGCGTACCTTAGTATTCGAGATAAGAAAGTATGACTGTATTTGATAATAATACATATAACTTAGGTAGACCGGAACAAATCAGGACCCCCATGGCAACGATTATTTGATAGCAATCATAGAGGGGTAGCTTCCTACCTTCCAAACTTATAGCAACTATAATTGCTCATATTATTATGATGCATTCTGCAGAAAGATCACAGTGAATTGATATGTATACCTTTTCTATTGTTATCGATTTTTGCCATGCCGATATATTTTACATTTATAAAAAAAAATACTTTTTCACATCAACTGCTCATAAATAACAAACAACCTTTTTGGGGTCAAATTTTAAAAATGTGTATAGTGTAGGTTTGCCCATACGAATACATAAATATTTGATGAAAAAAAAATGAGGTGAATCTTTATTCGTTTTGAATTGGCAAGATGTTTAAAATTTTATTATGATGATAATACATTTTATTATTTTAATTTATTATTTGATTTTTCACAAATAATAATTATCTGACGACAAAATGATCTAAACAAAATATAACACTTTTGTTATATAAATACACTCGCTTTATAGCATAATAACGCACATGTTACTTATACGTAATCAAACAATGTGTTAGTAATTAAAGTCGAATCTATAAATGTATAAAATATACCTACCTAAAGAATCAGTGGGAAAAGCGGCACTTCAAAAGGGGCATAATAAAAACTGACCACGTTAAGTTTAAAAAAAAAACTTTTATGCAGCATTACCAATTAGCTAGTAAATGTACGTATTTTAAATTTGAAGAGGAATAAAAATTAATGTTTGTCTATAACAGTTACGTTGGAAACATTATATTTAATTATAATTGGTCTAGTTGGATTATTCTCAGCGTTGAGGTGGTACGAGCATAAAAACCAACCTATATTCTGATATAAAAAGTACTCCATTATTTCATAAATTGCTACAGTTCGAACCCGTTCAAGAGAGTGCAAAAAATAAAGTATCAGGGCATTACTATGGCGGGTCGCGGACGCGAAGCGGCTACCCTCGGTGAGCCAGTAATCCCAGGTGTAAAAAACCTTTATCCCCTCGCCTAGCGTTGCATTGTGCGTACAAAGCGGCGGCGCTCCTTTAATATTTATACGCTGCACGACCTTAGCGCATGAAAGCTTAAAGGGAAGAATGGATCCTGAATATTTTTGGGTGAATGAAATATTTTGATTTTTTATTTCTTTCCTGATTTCTCGCTTCACACATGGGAAGGGTTGGCCAAGGAACGGTGTATTCCCCGTTCCATAAAAAACGATCATTGGTTGTTATGTTTCATTGCTGACCCAATAACAAAACTGACTGAAATTATGACATGGACATACTGGTTTATACCTTTCGGACAATTTATTGTAATTTATGATACCTAACTAAGCAATGTTTTTTTTTATGTAGGCACCTATTTGTTTTGTCTGACTAAAATCTGCATATTGAAGAAGGTGAATTAAAAATCTGAATACCTAATACCTACAGATATTTAATATGTCAAAAATATCCTGATTGTTCCGTTAAAATCTAATAATGGATTCGATATATAATGCATTTACCTATTTCTACAGCTAATTATATATAGGTATGTACACACAGGGAAAAATACTCGATTATGATAGATGATTTTAGAGTTTTTCATCCTGGTTGTCGATGTCCTGAGTGAATGGAATATACGAAGAAAAAAAGAAAGCAAATCACAGAGTAGCCATAGCAAATTCAAATCAGTACTGCCTCAGAACAGATTATGTCTAGCGAGGCAGTAAAGTTTCCAAATATGTGAAAAAATATAAGATCAATGACCCAATCCAATAAAAAACTAGTAGAAACCAATCTCACAAATAAGCCAAAATACCTACATCGATCTTTTGGCGTTTCTGGACCAAAGTCATGGAACAATCTTCCAATGGATATAAGATGTGCCGAAAATATCAATGAATTCAAGAAGAAATTAAAAACTCATCTTTTCCGCAAGTCGTATCCAGATCCTTCATCCGTTCAATAATATTATGTGTAGATACTAAATATTATGCCAGTTTACTTTGAATCGACTATTTTTTATAATTAATTTCATCTGGATTATGTAACAAGATTAATTTGTGATTTCTAGGTATTTTTAAGTTTTATATTTCACCATTTTCAATGTGTTAACTATAGGACTAATTTTAACTTAATTTTAACTTATTGAATTTTTTAAAGTTTTATGTTTCACCATTTTCAATGTGTTAGCTATAGGACTAATTTTAAATTATTTTTTTGCAAACTGAAAGCGCCCTTGAGGTGACCACGGTTGTCACTAAACGGCGCTTCATAAATTGTCCTTATTATTATTATTATTGTAATATTTATTTATACCTACTATTGGAAATTTATTATTCATTCATTCATTCATGAGATAGCAACTTTAAAAAACATTTTTTTTAAGGCTGTATTATTTTTATATATACCTATTTATGAAAAAGATGATCTGGCACCTGGGAGTGGTTGCGTTAATAAGTGCGCATCCTCTTTCTATAGGTGAAAATTGCAGATAAGTATCATTTATATATTTATAAATCCTTTTTGTGCTCCTATTCCACCCATATGATTACAATGAAACTTGGTGATTTGCTCAACGAATAGTCTTCATATTTTTTTTCTTATTTTTTACATATTTCAGTAACAGTAAGTACATATTTTACAAAGAACAAATAAAATACAAGTACGAGGATGCGCATTGGTAAACGCATCTACTCCCAGATGCCAGACTTACCTTTTGCATACTTAGATTCATTATAAAGAAAATAGCCGAAAACCAGACATTAAAAAATTAGTCATCGTACTTTTACAATTGAATTTCTCGGACTTTTACAATTGAAACATAACCTATATGTGAAGAGAAGATGACAATATGTATGTACCTACATTATGGATCTGGTATCATCTCAAAGGAATAAACAGTAATCACGGTTCATCCAGCCGTGAGTGCTAATATATCATTTTGGTAGTGTGTATCCTTTTTTGTATACGACCTTTCGGACCCTAATTTTTCAACCGCGTCCATTATCGTCCATGTCGTCTCCCCGATTTCTCCATTTTTGCCCATATATTTTTTGTTTCATTACAGTCCTAAATCTTTTACAAGAGTAGGTATTTGGTCTAGCCGTTCGAAGACACGAAGCATTACTGTGATTCTCAACTTACCTGAAATCTTATTTTACATCTAATTTTTGAAAAAAGTAAAGTCATACATAGCACAATACGCAAATAATAGAAACAGTCCTAGATTGAGATGTTAGGTCGACATACATTATGAAGAAATGCGGCGCTGCTCCAAGTATCCAACTGAAAAGGGGCTGCGGAGGTAGTTGGATGCAGTTGAAGGAGGCCAAAATAGTAATATTGTTATTTCGATATAGTTGTAGACACCAATTATTTTTTTAGACTACACGTTGCATGTATAGGTGAAGAATACATACCAAACTATAAACCTTTAAATCCAAATTTTTCAATGTTTGAGCATATTTTGCTTTCTATACACAACATGTAGGTATGTTAAAATAAGATAATAATAATAAAAGACTTTTATTATGTTAAACAACATGGCGGACTTATTGCCCGCAGGCAATCTCTACCAGTCAACCACCATGGTAAATACAATCAGTTACAGGTTAAGAATATCATTATCAGTTAAAAATACAAATAGAAAAAATAAATAAATAAATCAATAGGATAGTGTGGAGGTCAGTTCTTTTTTCCACAAATTTTTAAACAGCTTAATGGTATGTATGTTTGGAGATTAAGTTTCAAATTATTGATAGGTCCCCGTAGATATTGTGTAGTGTGTACTGCCATTCTAATTGTATTACACAATGTCGTCACTAAATTCAATTTTTAACAAAAATTGTTAAATTTTTTGGAAGTCCTACTATAATGTAGGTATGTATTTTTCTAAAAATTATATGTCCTAGTTAGGGGTGTTTAATATAGGTGTACACACACATAAATATGTCATGATTTTTTTTAATATAAAAAAGTTTGAGAAACCCTGGTACTTTTTCATAAAAATAAAATGAGATTTTGTCTTTTTCTATATTTACACAAATTTTCAGCGTTCTAGTTTTTATGGTTTTTGAGATATATATGGAGAAATAAAATAATAATTCAAAAGTTGATAGCTCCTGATTGATACAAAAATTAGAGTATTAAAGTGTTACCCTGAAAATTTCTATACATTTTGAAATTTTAGACTTTATGAATCAAGCGGATCAAAAGTTATAAGGGACTAACACAATCACACTTAATGTTCTTCTCTGGATTCCGAGTAAAACGTATATGCTGAGAATCCTTTAAGTTGGTGTATTTTGACTTCAAATTTGAAAAACCATGAAAACTATATGTAGACCTGGACATTCAAAAAATCGCGGATCCTGGCTTGAAACTTTGTCGATCAGTTAAGATAAATATAGTCTCTTGAACAAATCGACAGCTCCAATCGACAGTGACTATGATGAGTTTATTGTCAAATGGGTTTTTTGTAAGTAACTTGCGTTTTCAGTCGAGAGGAGCAAGATTCTAAAGTATTTTTTGTTGGGATTCGAATCTAGGACGCTGGCACAATATCCAAAAAATATACAAATATACCAACACGTTTACTTATTTTCCAAAACATCGAACTTTGATTGAAAATACAATATTTGAAATTGAATTTAATAAACGTTGAGAACCATTTAAAGTTTCTCGAAGCACCTATGGTGTAAGGCTTTATTATCCTATATTTTTATCGTTAAGTAAAATCCGTGAAACTCCACAGTTTATTCTAGGGAGTTTTTTTCTCAGTTTGAATTACTTACAAGTACTTAAATTCTCAGAAATCTTTTCGGATGATATTCTTTACAGATTTAACATTCATATGTAAATAATGCATATATTTTATACGTACGCGATAAAAGCTTCAAATTATTAAATATTGAATACGTATGTTTTCCTTTGATAACAAATAAAAAAATAATTTGTAAATTGAGAAGGTTAAACCAAATGTAAATACATTATTCTAAATATACCTTTATAACTAATAACTGTAGATAATTCAATGTAAGTCGAAAATCAATTAATTCTCTTTTATTTTTCTCGGGCAACTAATAGGTGCTATGTCAAATAATTATTTAACACGCACCCAATAACAAGTTGCCACATTCTGGAGACTAACGATATTTATCGTCTCACAGACCCAGACTGAAAACACAATTAAAAAATGTGTTTCCACCGGAAATCGAACCCGGGACCCTTGGATCTGCAGTCAGATATCTAACCAACTGAGCCACGAAGGCCGACAAGGCCGACTTATAATGTACTGTTTAATCC
Source organism: Molanna angustata (assembly GCA_963576475.1). NCBI lineage: Eukaryota > Metazoa > Arthropoda > Insecta > Trichoptera > Molannidae > Molanna > Molanna angustata. Next base: position 38,368,756 of record OY754964.1, on the reverse strand, counting down.
ATTGACATATATTTTTAAATAATTTTTATGTGGGTAATAAAAAAATATTAACGTTTTATTATATAATCAACGTTTTGAGTTAGTTTAAAAAGCGCTTTAGATTAAAAAAAATAATTTATAAGAAAAAATTGTTAAAAAAACTCATTCAAGACATTCCAAGATTTCTGGATGAACTTTTGGACTTATAATAAATAATTTGGACTTATACTTCTTTTACAAATCGGAAATATGTTTTTGAAAAAAAATTACGTCTATTAGGTGTTATTGTAACGTAGGTACAGATTTTTCACAGTAAAATATATTTTGAATTTATTTATCACATTTTATAAGAGAAAACAATTAAGGGCCCTCTATATAATATTTTGTTGTTTGATAATAAAATGCAGGAATTTCTAGTCGATAAATTTTTAAGTGACACATTAATAGGAATCTTTAATGAACATTCTAGTTCCCCAGCGGCGCACTATTAGATGTACTCTCTTACCTTAATCGTCACCGTTCATTATCCTTTTTAAGGCCAGTTAACTTTTATTGTTTTCTTCCTCTTTTATTACATAAAATACGCCGAAAGCAAATTATATAAATCATTACGACCGAGCGATCGAAAGAAAATCTTTTACAGAAATCGCTTTATACGTAAAAATGCAATAAAATAAAAATAAATAATGCTGTCATTGAATTCGGTACGTTAGCTATAAAAAGAAACAAAGCAATATATTTTTCATCATATAAAAAAAGAACTAGGTACCTATTTTAAATGAAATATAAATTAGAAAGTGATAATACAGCATTTTAATTATTTTATTTTATTAATTATTGCGTATTGTGTGATAACCCTTTATTTTTCTTCTTTTATCCAGCTGTCGATTCGTTCATGAGAATTCAATTCTCTGAATGAATCGACATTATTAAGCCAAGATGCGTGTACGAAGGAACATTTTGTATGGCGTAGTGGACTTTTTGCATGCTAATAACACCAACTAGAGGCCTCGCAGCATATAATATATGTTCCCATACATGGATTTACTCAGAATTCGGAGTAGAAAATTTTATGTAAGTACATTACATACCATCATGCTGTTTTCATATTCTGGGTAGGAGAAAAAGACTGACCTCCATACTTTCCTATCTTGACATACATACCAACATGTGTTAAAATTTTCAATAATTTGGATTTATGGGTTTATAGTTTGATTCTTATTCTTCAACTTTCTATACTATCGCTATCGACAGTTGAATCCAGCTTTGTGAATCCAGAGGACCAAAATTTATAAGGACACACACACACACACACTCACACACCACACACACACACACACACACACACACACACACACACACACACACACACACACACACACACACACACACACAACACACACACCCTCACACACACACACACACACACACACACACACACACACACACACACACACACACACATACACAAACACACACACACACACACCCACACACTCGCACACACACACACACACACACACACACACACACACACACACACACACACACACACACACACACACACATACACACAGAGACACACAAAACTCACATAAAATATTTTATTCCGAGTAAATCCATGTATAGGAACATATATGCTGCGAAGCCTCTAAGTTGTTTTTTTTAGCACGCAAACAGTCCACTACGCCATACAAAATGTTCCTTCGTACACGCATCTTAGCTTAATACTGTCGATACATTCAGAGAATTGAATTCTCATGAACGAATCGACAGTTAGAACACACAGAATTATAAAAGACCACGAGCCAGCAACAGCCATATTTGTATCATAATATAAAGGCTATTTTTTTTCTCTAAAGATAACACAGCCGGTAACATCGATTGGATAATAATATGAACCCTGAGTAGTGGTGGCTTTCACAGCCTTCAAAGTGTTGAAAATTGTTGAAAATTGATATTTAATCACATTTATAGTATGAAGGGTTATAGTATAAAGCATATTTTTTTTTATTAACTACGAAAGACAATATTGGAAATCACGCCTTCCATTGACAGACAATTTGGTAGGTGAAAACCCTCGGACAGACTCCTTTAAAGTTTGATCAATTGTTGTGTCCGAAAGCCATCACTACTCTGGGTTCATATTTTCCAATCGTTGTTATCTGCTGTGGTATCCTTTTACAGAAAAAAAACAGCCTTTATACTATCACTTAAGTGTAAGTATAAATGTTGTATGGGCCCACTATACAGAATGGCGTAAATTTAGAATCGTGGGATATTACACTATAACTGTATTAATATTAACACGCGACTAATATTGTCTTATTAAATGTCAAATGGGCTTTTAATTATTATCATTACTCAGTTTCCACTTTACACTCTTGGCCCTTGAGGAAGATTGCATTAGAAATTAGCTGCAATGAACAAACACAGTCAACTAACCACTTGACGAGACTAAAATCAACTTCCCGTGTGGACAAAGACATTGTACCTACCTATCAACGTAGTAAAGTATGTAATACTTGAGTACGTACCACCCATTAGTAAGCTGCCCAATACAAGGGGTCGAACTGTACAATTTTGAATACAAATCAAGGATATACATTTATTTTAATTTTTGATTAATTATGTAGATACATATAAGTTGGACTGTTTTTACTCCTCACTTACCCAAGGGAATACAGTGGGGAGTTATGATTTCGCAATTTTTAAGGGTATGTTTTTATTGCAGATTATCAACTAGTATCATGCTGAGATTGTATTATGAAAGTTTCATCACAATGTATCTGTGTGCGTGTGCTACATATGTGCTGTGTGCTATGTGTTGTGTGCTATGTAGGTACGGCGTGTTTATATTACTTTATTGATTATAGACTAAAGTAATTATTCAATTCTTTTCAAATGTTGCAAATATACTTGCTTAGACCCCATTAGATTTTGAAGGATATCTGAATAGTGTATCTCAATTATTTTAACTGTCAAATATTTTAATGTGACCCCAAGCACAGGAAACTTAAAATTGGATTTTTTTATTTTCAAATTTATAAAAAGGCACATCAATTTCATAAGATGGCAAGTTTTCATAATAAAATATTTAAATAAAAAATAATTAAATAAACTTATTTCATGAAAATGCTGAATAATTTTCCATACAAAATTATTTTTTTTGAGGGAGTGACTTGTTAGTAAGGAGTTTAGCGTTGACCACAACCCACTCATTTTTTATATGATTATTTCCTTTAATTAAGTAAGTATGCTATAAATAATTAAATTCATTATTTTCCGTGGTTATTTAAACCGTTGATTACCAAAATTTGAGAGAAAAATAACACTCCGATTTTTCACATTAAAGGGAATATTTTTTTACGCCAAGTTTTCTATTTTGGAACAGACTTTTACTTGAGTAAGACAAAGATATTTTACCAAATATAATGGTTTTAAAGTTTTTAGATATACCTACTACTAAGATCAGTGTAAATAATAAAAAAATAGACACTTTAACTAAGAAATACAATTTTGCATTATTCTAAAAAAATCTAAGTAGGTATAACTTACGATAATATTTTAATTATTTTTTTCTTAGTATAAAAATGATTGCAATTATATTTTATCGCCTAACTGCAAAGCAGTTTTTCGTCAGGTCATCAATTGCATAGGTACAAAATAAGATATTCATGATTATTTTATAAACAATAATAATAAACACTTCCTTGCACCCTGTGCAAGTGGCGAGTTTATTGCCAAATGGCAATTTCTTCCAACTAACCAGTGTTTCCAGCCCAGAAAAGCAATATTAGCGGGAGAAATGAATTTTAAAATAATTTCTCCTCTGCTGGGAATCGAACCCAGGACGCCCGCACAGAAACCAAACGGCTTACCAACTGTGCCACGGCGGTCGGCATATAACTTGTTAAGTCAAAATTAATTTCAAGTAAACTAAAATGCAGTTATAATATAAATGATATTTTTACTGACAAAAACATCTGAATATAGACGAAGTTGGGTTATTATATAAGAACCAGGAACCTTCTGCGCTTACGACCTGTCATCGACTGGTTTACGTGATCACTTTATGCGCTTGCGCAACGCTTACCAATTATGCCTTTATTGAGTTCCCTTATCAATGTAATTTTTGAAAGTTCTTTATATTTGAATATTGTAATAAGTCTATCATTTGACACCCGACAGGGAAAAAATCCAATGTGTGCGTATATGCAATTAAAAAATATATTCGATAGTATAAATGATAAATGTCTAGGATTTTTTCTTCGAAATCAATGATTCTAATTTTCAATTTTTAAATCCCTTATGCCCATCCTTCCCGGAGACGCCCTGAGCGTTCTCTGCTCCATGCACTAATGAAATACAAGGGTCTGGGACGAGGCAAGGGCTGAGGGCGGCCCGTCCCTCCCTTCACCCGCCTAATAGCTCCGGGTTATTGTATGGTCAGATAAGGAGTTTCCGCACCTCGCTTTTCTTCATTCAAAGGATGATCTTATTTCAAATTATATTCCGCATTTTAAGAAATAATTATATTATTTTAAATTAAATTCAACTTCTCGCATTCAAAACGGATCGTTATATACACACAACGAACAATGGCGGACGAAAATTGAAAATTTATAAATCTTTTGTTGAGCAAAACTCAATGATTTAAACTAATTGAACTCGTATTTATTATATAATTCTTTTAATTCGTATTGCTCCTAGATTCATCTGTTCAAAACTCGTAGTATGATTATCAATTATGATTACGAAAATATATGACAGACTAATTTATTTGAAAAACCTTATCCATCTGTAATTCTATAGGATTATGATATTTTAACAATCAAATTATTAATTCCTCCATCGAAGCCCAGAGAAACTAGATTGCAACATAATATTCTTCGTCTAGAATTTGAATTCATAACACCGAAACTAACCTTTTAACTACTTACCACTGTGTCATCGCTGAAATTAATTACCTAGGAATAATATATCATTATTATTTTTATTTCCTTTTCCGATCAAATAAATTATTCGAATGCAACCAAATTAATGGAAAATAATCAATATTTTTCACTGCTTTGTTAATGGAATGTATTTGCTCAGTGATCTCATTCATCTTTAAGGTCTCCATTCACGGTGGTGCTATTCGGAGTTGCTCTGTATCAGAGGTTCCCAAACTTTTTTTCTCGTAGACCCCTTTCAAAATTTTACTGCTCTCGGTTGACCCCCTGCTGCTACCATATTCTCAAAACTCGTCAAATGATGTGATTGTTTATTTATTTATTTACAAAATATACGGCATAAGCCATTTATTACTTGTTACAATATACACTTACAATAATTAATTACACACAAAGATGAAATATATTAACAAATAAAAATATAGATTTAGATAAAATATAAATATATAGATTTAGATAAAAACACAGATTAAGATAATAGACAAAAAAGAATCAGAGAATTAGAAAAAAAAATAATAATAATAAGAGGGAAAAAAATCGAATGTGACAATAGATCTACTGCAGCTATATAAGTTGACAGCTATATCGATATAAAAGATCCATATTTTTTTTTGAATACCGGTAAACTATCTCCGAAGATATCAGCAACATCACACAGTTTATTACCAAACCTATGCAATCGCAGTATTGGCGAGTTAAAAAAATATTGCGTTGAAGCTACTACCTCATTGATTTGATCTAACTATAGAAATTTGCGTCGCGGCTGAGTTCTTGTAGAAAACATCAGGTGATGGGTCTTAAAGATGGAAGGTAGTGGACTGTATTATAAACGATCTCACCGATGCTTCTTTATTCCTGGTTCACTGATTAATTTCTTCCTGTGCACACATCCACACGCAGTGGTCTTCAAACTTGTACTGAACATTTTTTAACTTGACACTTATTGTCACCCAAAATTATTGCAACAAGTGACAATTGTCAAATACATCGGTGAGGGGACAATGGTAAGGAAAGGATTCAAAGGAAATATGCTTCTACAGCTCTAGTCCTCATTATTTTTTCGCAATCTGTTAGGATTGCATGTGAACCGTAGCTCCTAAAAAATTATGCCATTAAATCTGAAAATGAGAATCTTAAAGCTAAAAAAACATATTTTTTAAAGTGTCAATACGAAACACAGCGACGAGCTTCAATTCACAACCTGTATAGAGGTCGAAGCTCAATTTTGGGTGGTGTTTCTCTCCCACCTGTAAATTTACCCACAGTTCGTGGAGAGATCGAGAACTTGGCCCGGAGTTCTCTTTTAGATGCTTGGCAACGTCGCTGGTCCTCTTCTTCCGTGGGCAGACTGACATTTTTATTTCTTCCCGATGTGAGGACTCGAATTTTTTCCTCGTGGATTGTTCCGGATTATTGGACCACGCAATTCCTTACTGGACACGGCAGTTTCAAAAGCTATCTCTTTCGTTTTCACTTATCCGATTCGTCCTCATGTCAGCTTTGTGACAACCCTGAACAGACTTCTCAGCATATCCTATGGGAATGCACTAACTTCTCCGTGTCAACTTTCCGACGAGAACTCTACGACGATGTCCGAGGGAATTTCTTTGGACCCATTGGACATGCGGACCTTGTAGCCACGAAGAGCAATTTTAGGGCTTTCAAGACTTTCTGTCTTAAATTCGGTGCACTATTATCTTCACTATCACTGAGCAGTGAGCCAGTTGTTTCCACATGATTAGCTCTCTTTGGCACATTAAGTGCAGTGTCTGCAAGGTTTTAGAGTTCTCCGGACTCTTCATATGTTCTTTATGTGTTCTTTCAGAGTTTTGCAAGGGGCCGTTATTAGGCCCCATAAGCAGAACGGGTGGTGGTGGGGGGAAGAACAGTCTCAATACGATAATTTTTCATCGAAATACAGCCTGTAAAAGATCATCGAAAAATTTGTATTTTTATTAAAAATCCCTATTTTTTTAGATTAGTGTATTATCTTATCACCACCCTGGTGGTGATGATTATCTGCCTACATTAATGGGTAAAGCCAAGCCAACATTTTTGTTCTTTACTATCGAAACCAGATAAATTTTCGTAGACCCCCGCACGCCAACGTAGACCCCCGTCGATTCTCCCGTGGACCCCTGGGGGGTTCACCTGGACCACTTTGGGAATCACTGCTCTATATGGACCAGCGTTGTAAAATTTTCTTCACACTCACGGGCGCGCCATCAAAATTAGTAGGTATACAATACGCAGAGACACAAGCGGTCGGCGCTTTCGCATCAATAATTTCTCTTTTGTTATTATTTTCAAGTAGGAATTTTAAGTAGAAAAGCAACAAAAAATCTAAATAAAATTAATGAATTAATTTACCAAATCATATTTAACTGAAAAAGACTTAAAAATCATAAGTAGCTTGGGCTCCACAGGTTTATACAACAAAAGCGGAAAAATACCTAATCAAGAGCAACAGAGCAAATGCGCATGTGCTATAGTGAACGAAGTATATTTACAAAAAAAGCTTCAAAAACAACATACTTATGTAAGTGTAAGCGCCCTTGAGGTGATTTTCCACGAAAACGGCGCTATACAAGTTATCCAACTATAATAATAATAATAAGTGGTAAACAATAGAAAAAATAGACTTCCCTTATTGGTTTCTTTCCTTTAAGAACTTTTCAATGACTGTATTTTTTTTTAATAGTACTATTTTGGATTTTTGTTTTCTAAAATTCCAGCAATTCAACCAAAGCTTTGTCCTCTTTTGGTTGTTGTGATAATCTTTATTTGTTACTTGCCACAAACAAGATGATTTTTTGAAAGTTGAAATAAATTATATTAAGAATTTTCTGCGTACCTACATGTGGTCCCTTCGACAACTCGAAGCGAACTGAGACAAAATGTTTGAGCGTTTTTGCATTCACAAGCGAGTCAAACGGCTCGTCGTGATGGCATGGCAAGACTTACCTACCACTGGTTTTCACACTCACCGACCGGACGCGGCGCGCAAATTAGGGTAGTACCTTGGAATTTAGGTCGTTTGGAATTACATTTTGGCATTCCAGGTCAATCACCAGGCCAGGAGTGGTAGCGAGCCATTTGGAACGATGGCACGCCCATATAATCTGTGGGCACGCCCTTGAATGGAGCCTTAAACAAGAAAGTAGGTATATGAAATACACACAATGAAGACGTACCTATAGACGTACACATAATGAAGACGTAATAGTTTTATTTTGAAAAAAAAAAACTTCTTTGTTATTCTTCTTTGTTGGCCCAGGATACGCCAGCGGCGCAATATACACATTTTGTCACTATTGTACAATATTCTCTCGAACCCAAACCTGCCACAGTACCTAAAAAGCAAATTCACTTATTTATCCAATCATGGACTTCCACTCCGATCTGCTGAACGTACAACACTATCCATACCTATCCATTATACAGAATTTCTCAGCTCTTCGTTCGAAGTATAATCAGCAAGATTATGGAATAGCCTTGGTCCGGATATTACGTCGTCTAACTCACTTAGTATTTTCAAGAAAAAAACTAGAAGGAATATTTATCCTTGAACACCTGATCCCTATTTCCTCTCCTGTCCTTACCATATCCTTTTTATTGCTATGAATTATAATTTTATTTTTGTTTAATAGTATTTAAGTGTTATACGTATTTTATTTGATTTCTTTTACTCTTTTTTATTTGCTGTTGTACATACTCAATGTTTTCATACTTTGTAATCTGGTTGGTTGGAAGAAATTGCCTAATGGCAATAAGCCCGCCAGTGTATAATTATATTTGTTTATATTATGTACAAGAAAATGTATAAATAAATAAATAAAAAACGTTTGAAACGTACATAATGAAGATGTACCTATAAATTTTTTTTTTCAGAAAATTAATATTTTTAGTTTGAAAAAGTCTTTAAATGGTTAAAATTTATTGACACTATAATTTATTTGGAACGATATTAAAGCCGACGTATTATTCGGATGTTTAAACATAGGTATATAAATAAAAAAAATCTTGATAAGATATGTACCTACGTAACATCATGTTGATATAAAATTTAACCCAAGGAACGAAAAAATATCAATTTCTGTTCCAGTTATATAACGATCACAAAAAGGAAGAACAAGAAGGTTATGAGGCACTTCTGAATAGGGACACCATGTGTAATATCATACTCCTCCCTAAGTTATGACCTAATATCCTGTTTGAGACTTACGCGTTTTAGCGCCCTAAGATCCTTATTATTCAACCAAAAACACCACCTCGTGTTGACTAACACTCGAAGCACGCGGGGTGTTTTAAGATCTATCCGTTGCATAGATTTATTGGAGAGCCGAAAACAATGAATGTTTACAACGAAAATAAAGAAAATCACCAATTTCATCCATTTAATGTGTTTTATGGTAGACCGATGCCGAAATAACGGCAAATATCTCACTAGAGACGAAGTTGGAATATCGTAAGAGAACCACGAAATAAAGGCACCCATAGGGTTTACGACCTGACATCGGCTGGTTTACGTGATCACCTTATCTGCTTGCGCAATGTTGATCAATTATGCCTTTTTATTGGGTTCCATTTTCAATGCAATTTTGAAAGTTCTATATATTTTACTAATGAGAAACTGATCGTTTGAAAATAAGCCGAAAAACACCATCCACGAATTCACGAAGAAACATTTTTGTTACGCCATCTATTGAGAATTTTTTTTTTTTTATAAACAATGATAGCAACAATCCTTATACATGAGGTGACAAATGTTCTCACACAGATGTCACACCTGAACATAAGACTTACATATTATAAGTTCATTTTTGGCTTGTTTAGTTGCTTGTACCAATGTGTATGTAAATAGAATATTTTTTAAAGTTGCTTGTACGCAAACATTGCATTTTTTCCCTGTCGGGAGTCAGTAATATTTTTTAGCAAATTTTTCAAAGTCTCTATTGCGTATATGCAACTTTAAAAAGTATTCGATTTTCAAATCTTGATATTATATATAGGTACCTACTCAAAAAAGCCTTTTTGTTTCTGTTTTACTAAAAGTACGCCGGTAAATACATTTTTACTAAAAAAATAATTTGGATGCATATTTAGGGTCGTATTACAAGAGTTATTTGAGAAAAATGTAAGGTTCCGTACTGCGAGAATACTGCTTACGGGACCTCAAATATTTCATACATTTTTCTTAAATGACTTCCGTAAAACGACCCTTACTGTGCATCTTTTTGAAATACAAAAAAAACAATTTTATGTTAAAAGAAGTAATAATATGGAATCTTGCATACAAAACGGTTAACAAAAATCTTAAAGTGAACATTCTCCGCACGGTATCGTTGAAAAATTCAAATTTAATGTAATGTAAAATAATTTATGTATATTATAAATTAATACAAGAACGTCGTGATGACTAATTCATGACATATTTGTTTATGAATTTACAAGAAATTTAAAACAACTTCATACATTTAAATATTAATCCAACGTTAAAAAAATCACATTACATTTTATAACACATTTAAAAATATCGCTACATTGACTCGGTAATTAATCGTTTTACCCTGTTGAAATTTAATTACCTTTTTTGACCTTTCAATTCCAGTCACTAATCCTTGTCTTTCTCACTGAGCAGTTAGTTGTAGGAAGTACCTATAACCCCTTAAAACCTTCCACAGCACAAAAACTCACCATCATCGTTAGGAATTAGTTAGAGCCACTAGTCTGTGCTCAGTGCTGGGAAACGTCTTTGACCGTGTCTGATAGTTAATCATGATTGATTACAGGGGATATTTTCGATAAAGTAATGAAACGCCCGAAGTAAAATTAGGCAGACTTGGAGATATTTTGATACTTTAATACTAACAGAGTCAATGGAGTTTATTGCTTTGATTAAACGAGTAACTCCGCAGAAATAAAACGAACGAGAAATCAGCGCGTGAATAGGCACTATTAAAAAATAATAAAAATATTTCTATGAAAATTTCCTTACGAACTTTCAATCTCGACGTATTATTTTTTTGATTCTACTCATCATGAATTTACTAAATTAATCCACTAGCTATTTTTTTTCATTTGAAACTATATATTTTTATGAATATAATTAACTAGCGAAACCCGGAATTGCCTGTGTATAGTTAAAATTCTTGAATTTCATGAAATATGAAATTTATAATTCTAATTTTGTCTCTTTAGTACCTCCCGTCTTTTCAGGGCCTTCAGTACTTCCCGTCCCGTCAGTGCCTCTTGTCTCTTCAGTCCCTGCTGTACCTTTTCAGTGCCTGTCTAGAATCTCTAATTATAATTTGCTTCAGTCCTTTCGTCCCTTCAGTGACTCTCGTCACTTCAGTTCCTAAAGTCCTTAAGTACATTCTGTTCCTTCAGTGCCTCCTACCTCCTTTCAGTTCCTCCGGTCTCTTCCATCCCTCCAGGGAAAAAATTAAATGACATTTATTTTCGTATTTCTATGTCGATTATTTTCCATAAATTCCTTAGTAAGATAATAAATAGATACCTAACCCAACAACAGAAGACTACCCGTAATACCTAGATCCAAAAACCGCCGAGAAAAATAAATCTAGAAATGTCAATATTTTTTTTGTTGCACTACGAAAAAACATTATTTCAAAACATAAATTTATTTCGAACGATAAATATCTCTTGGGTCTGGCAACTTATTATTGGATGCATGTTAAATTGATATTTGATATAATTAGTAGCGCGAGAAGCATTGCTAAAATAAAATAATAAAATCAAACAAGAATTCTGTTTGAAAAATCGAAAAAAAAAACAGTAGATTTTTTAAAAGGAATTCTGGTTTATAAATGAATATTTCAGCTTTCAATGATTGTGTATTTTAATAAAATCTATAATATTACGTGTATTCCAGACACAATATCTACCTACATTTTTATTATTATACCTAATATGTAAGAAAACATAAAGTAAATACGAATAAATTTCAGCAGCTGACCATACACATTACGGAAATCTCCTTGCGTTTTCACGTATCATGAAGAATATCCATTTGTAAATATTTGTGTAGAAACAAACTGTTGTTTTGTTTATATTATAGAATAAAATGGCCTACATTCCCACAAAGAAAAAACCTTTTATTACATTAGCAGACCAGAATATGTTTATGGTTCTAGAAAACGCAATCTTTGCCTTGTTAAAGTGAAATATTTACAAGACCTACATATATTTATTTATTTATTTATTTTATTTTATTTCAGAAAACTACAGCTTTGTTAATTGTTTCGTTACATTAGGTGCTTTTTAAATTATTATATATGTACAAACCTCTAAAACGTTTCATTATATTTTATGCATCTATGTATATTGTATATGTATATTGAATTTAGATATCTTTATTGTGTCGATTTAATGTTTATTAAAAAAATCCGCTTCAATCTTACAACAACGTTAATATAATCATAACAATAAAACTATCAATATTCCAATGAATAAAATGCTACTCAATCCACTGTGTTTGTCATTTTCATAATTTCATTCAGCTTTATGCAGACTTTGATAGATCTAAATAAGTTGGGTGCACAATTTAAAATATTAAAAATTTGTTATGAAGAACATACATTTCATCGATAACGTCTTAATTTTATAGGTTATAGAGCGTAGCTGCTCTATCACCACCCATTTTGTATATCAGAGCTGTAATCGGTTCCTCTGCATAACTTTATTCGATCAACAATCATGGCATAAACCCTAGAGATTCTCGGGACTGTTTCATAAAAAAAAACAATAGACGTTTGCGAATAAATGAATACGCCAATTCACGATATCAACAAAAATTCACGATATCAACGCTCAATAGTGAGTAAAAAATACTTCTTTTCGATCTATTGAGTGAAAGTGTTATATCTTATCTTCAATTGATTTCATCAATTGCTGCCATATTTAAACTGAAAAATTGAAACTACACTTTACTAATGAAGAGTCGATGGCAAAAAGGCAAGGGCGTTGTAATGATAACCCAATAAATCCGAGATCGGATTCACAATTCTGCCTTGGCCCTTTTCATTCACCAAAATATTGCGCAATCAAAGTGTTTTTTTATTTCTAGCAAGGATATATGAATTTGAAATAGATAACAATACAAATAAATGATCAGGTATGTTTTCAAAATATTTGATTCAGCCGTTTTGTGATATGATCTAAAACATAATTTGACACGATTAAGGAATTGTATGGTACTAGATACCGCACAATCACAAGGGCATGGTACCTATCTTGTAACGAAGTAAATTCATTTTGTATTCATGGCTACCCTTCGCTTCCTTGTGTACAATACAACAAGGACAAGGGACTGATTTACATTCAAGGACTTATGTTAATTGAACGGATTTATGAACGAAAACTCGTCAATATTTTCAACAGACCCTTTATCTCGTGTTCTATAAATGTCAAAAAGAAAATCGAGAATTATGGTTACAAGTAAAACACATAATATGTAATATTTTCCGACCGCCGCGCGCCGTGGCACAGTTGGTAAGCAGTTCGGTTTCTGTGGGGGCGTCCTGGGTTCGATTCCCAGCAGAGGAGAAATTTATTTAAATTTATTTCTCACGCAAATATTACTTCTCTGGGCTGGAAACGTTCATTATTATTATTATTATTATTATTATTTTCCACGAATACCATGGAATAAGAGATAGTAATAATATCACCAATTATAGCACAGATACACTGTTTCTAGTTTAGTATAAAATATTTGTATGAACCTACCAACATAAAATTGTTTTAAAATAAAAATAGTTTTTTACTTAAAGGTTTTTTTTTCATGAAACCAAACTTAAGTGGACATTATTTGTTTTATTTTATTATGCCTACAAAGATTTTTTTACATTTTTATGATGTTTATTAGTTGAAACAGAATATTCTGCAAATAATACTAAATGAACGTAAAATAAAATATATGTAGAATTTTCGAATAATACTAGTTGCATGTAACCCAACCGTCGATGGCGATAGAATGTATAATTGAAGAATTCGTACAAAACTTAAACACAAATTAATACATATTTTAAGATATTTTGTTTTCTACATAAAACAAGTAGGTATGTATGTCAGGATAGAATAGTGTGGAGGTCAGTCTGTTCGTACCCAGAATATGAAAACTGTATGTATGTAAAAAAATATAATAAAATAAAAATGGGAATCCCTATCGTTTCTTAAAGTTCGTTAAAGCATTTAACTTATGGGTATCTACCGACGTTTGCCGATTTCGCAATAGATGTTTAGTTATTAACCTCAAGTAACAATATTTATGTGAGAAATTAATGCTGTGGGAATAGAACGCGATTTTTTAACGTCTTTGTTTTATTTTTTTTTTATTTATGGAGTTTGACAATACTCATTAATGAAAATGAAGATTGTATTTCTTTGAAATTTAGTAGGTATAGTAAATAAAAATTCGGTAAAATACTTGTTCAATTGACAGGGTCTGTATAATATTTAAAACATTTAGTACAGCATTGTAATTTATTTTCTACTCGTTATAGTCATATGAATATGTATTAATATTTAAAATTAATTTTATTTCAAATACCCATCATTGCAAGAACATGGGTATTCTGCAACTATCAAAAAATATACGTTATACAAGCATTCGATTACAACCCTCATATATTTTATAACCCTATGCCGTAATCATTTTTCGTTCAGCTTTTATGCCGAATATATTTTTACCCGAAAACAAAAATATGCCTGATTTTGGCCAAAAACTCTAAGATATTATTTTTCATTACCTGCGCCATAGAGGCGAATTATGTTTTGTTCTTGTCAGATTTTCGTCCATCATCGAAAGTGAGTTTCTTAAATAATAGATTAGTGCTTATCTATATTGAAATTTTTTTATACCTTCATTTACTTGTATAACTTAATATAAATTTAAAAAACTTGCTATTTTAATAAGAACGCAATTGAAGAAAAAACACAAATATTATATGGGCTCATATGAGCCCGAAATAAGTTAAATGTTCATACTGAGAAAAAAACCTTCCAAAGAAGACATTATTCCTGTATAGAAAGTATTAACATCATGTAATAATTAGTTAGAAAATAAATGGTAGATTAAGGAATCCCCAAAAAAAAACATGATGACCAAGTGATAGAAAATTCGATATATGTAGTTAATAAGATTATAAATATATATAAATATCTCTCGGAGTCTCGGCAAATATAGTTTAATGATACTCAGTTCTCTCTGCCTGCCTTTTAAGGGACAAGGCGTGATGGTATTGATGTATTTGAAATAAAAAAAAACAGAAATCGATTTGATCATTGCAAACATTGAAAAGTACAAGAGTATTTATTTAGATTCAATGCTTACAATATCCAACCTACCTTTTTGTATTGATGGCAATTACTTATAAGGGCTACGTTTTACATCAAACAAAAATCTATTTGTCCATGTTTATTTAATGTTTTTTTCAACGTGAAAATAAAATACAAATCCCAAGTAGGTTCGACATTTTATCGGATATCTGAATAAAGGAAACATACACGGGTTTCCCTGTTGAAACGGGACATTGTTTGATCGTTCTTTTTTCTAAATAATTTAATTTCAATTCGATCAGTAAATGCCATTTTTATTCCGACGCTAAATGTGATTTTTTATTTCCTCGCATCCATTGTTTTCGTTTCTACACCCAAACATTTTATACGATGAGCTGGGCTTAATCAATTACCTAGTCCCCTGTCTCATTCCTACTTTATTGAAGGTTTCCTCTCGCTCCCTTCAATTCCGTGCATCTTCCTCGGCTTCTATTGTGTACCTACTATATCTTCCATTGAATTAAACGAAAATGCATCACTAGAAATACCATTTTTATCAAATGTTTATTTGAGATAGAAAAAAAATATTTCTTCCATTTTTACTCTTCAGTACGAAATCATGATTCTCTTCTATTGTGAGTTAAACTAGACTTATTTTCATTAAAAAGCGGTCGTCAAGTAATTTACTTCAAAACCGATATTCATTTTCATTACTGTATCCGCTAGGACAAACCATAAACGCTGAGAAACATGTAATATACCTTCCTACAAATTGTAGGGAATGGTTGAGGAATTAACTGGCAGAGGGCGTCCCGCAGGGAGTATTTAGGACATCAAGTGTATCTGCTACACAGTGTTAAAGAGAGTCGCCAAAGACCAAGCCGAGTGGAAGAAGATATGTCAACCAATCCTCAAGATAGTATCCAAAGAAGAGAAGACTATTATTATATCTGGCACTAAATTAAAGTTATGTATTTTTGTATACTTAAACCGATATGACAGAACTTCTTTCATTCATACCATCACGGCATATCCCACAATGTGGGGTAACCAGCGAAAGGTGTGCGGGTGTGCATTGCCTTATAAAAGGGAGCACAACATATCTGTGTATACCCACACACCTCTCTCGTCTCACCTAAAAAGGCACTATATACAGAATGGGTGGTGAACCTCATTGCTGAACTATGTGAGATGTTATTGTTGCCTGTTGTATTTTGGATTACCCGGCTCTTACGGGACACTCGAAAACAATAAAAGAAAAGAGTGGAAGCACTATTCTAAGCCGGTGCCTCACAGCTATGACAGAACTCAAAAATAATAATAATAACTAAAAAAGATACACAATGGACATTTTGCTTTAAATAAAATTAATGGTTACCTATTTAGCAATACGAACAACGTCAAGTAGTCCATTAACGATTTTTAAATATGGTAAATTAACATACCGTTTCAAAATAATATCGAAATAAATTACTATTGAAAAAGTTCAAGAGCATTAAAAAAATGTATTTTCTTATTTTCCTCCCCAAAACTATTGAAACCTTTCTATATGAAACATTCTATAGGGACATATTGATTGCTGGATTCGATAGTAATTATGATGATGATAAGGTACATATTGAACGTATATTTAAAATAATAAAATCCTAAAGCGTATAGATATTTCTAGTTGTCATACTATTAAATTTAAACCCAAGATGAATTAATATACTATTAAAAGAATACTGACTTCTCATCTTCAGCTCCCCTCTATATTTTCCTCGAAGGTTTTTCAATTAAAGTAGGTGGTTCATGTCTGAGACTTTATCTGAAAAGTCAATCTTTTTGGTGATGTCTCTCTGACTCGTCAGTTTTTGTAGGTACCTATCCACCTACACTCTCACAACCAATATTTTATTTATATTTTCTATCCCATGTTTGAATAAACCCAATATTTTTTTTGCAGAACGTAGGCAGGTATATTATTAGATATATGAAATCAATGAAAGATTTCAAATAAAAAAAGAATAATACATTATGTGATATATTGGATTTATAAGAAAAAAAATACATTTATTAAAATATATTCATGTTTATTTCACATTGCTGAAAGAAAAAAAATTAGAATTATTATAAGTGCATTAAAAATAAAAAAAATAATATAATACATACATACATACATACCATCACGCCGTTTCCCTATTTGGGGTAGGCAGAGAGAACCGAACGCCAGACTCTTCTATCTTGACATACCTGTTTTGCCTCATTTACATTCATACATCGCGTCATACATGCTCTCCTATTGTTCTGACTTCGTATGTTCCCCTCTTTCAAAATCTCATTTATATGATCATGCCAGCTCTTTCTAGGTCTACCCTTACATCTCATTCCACTCTTTTCAGCCTTGTATACTTTCTTTGTCAGTCGTTCATCGTTCATTCTCTCTACATGTCCGAACCATCGCAAAGCATTTATCTTCATTCTACTCAAAATATCCCTTTCAACCTTACATTCTCTTCTGATATCTTGATTCCTTATCCTATCATAAATTGTTTTACCACACATTCGTCTTAGGGACCTCATTTCCACAGCGTTAATTTTACTTTCATGCGTCTTCTGCCATGCCCATGTCTCACTTGCATACATTATGGTTGGAACGACAATAGCGTTGTGCACAGCGAGTTTTGCTGGCCTTGAAATAATTGGGTCAGCCATTATTGTTCTTAATGCACCATTTACTCTATTTGCTGCCGTTACCCTTCTTTCTATATCCTTTTCCAATTTTCCATCACGCTGAAACATACTTCCTAGATACACATATTGTAGCGAGCGGTACGCTCGCTACGTATTTAAATAATCATCTTTTCAAATTTAAATTTGGCGGCAGTAATTACGTCTTGAACTAGTTAGAGGTCTCGCGGAAGACGCAGCTGTGTCACATGCGGCCCGCACCGCTCGCCTCATCCACCTACCGTTCCCCCCCGTCAACTTCCGCTAGCCAGTCGGCGTCTGTTGTAACGGTCTTATCACCACGCTTTTGGTTTTCGTCCGCCATCAATTAGCGTATTTCACTCAGTTCGTTGTGTTTTATGCCTGAAATCGATGTAAGGCATTGTAACTAAACAGAGAATGTTGTTATAAACTAATTATCTAAAAATCCGAGTCGGATCTCTGAGTATACCGGCTTACGCGTGAAGGAGGCGTATGAAACAACATCGCAACACATACTTCGGTTCGGTTTTTAATTTTCTAATTTTTCAAAGTGACCTCGCGTAGGTGTGTGAATCCATAACGAAGTGTTAAAATCTCAATCGGCTGCGTACGAGCAATACCTTGTAAATAAATGGTCGCAAGTCATACTTGGTGACAGTTTTTTTTTAATTTTATTAATTTTTAAAGTGACCTCGCGTTGTCGTGTGACTACATAAAGAAATGTTAACACCTCAATCTGCTGCGTACGAGCTGTACCTTTTAAATAAATGGTCGCAAGTCATACTTGGAGACAGTTTTTTAAGTTCATTAAATTTCAAAGTGTCTTCGCGTAGTTGTATGAACACATAACGAAGTGTTAACCTCTCAATCTGTTGCGTACGAGCTGTACCTTTTAAATAAATGGTCGCAAGTCATACTTGGAGACAGTTTTTTAAGTTCATTAAATTTCAAAGTGTCTTCGCGTAGTTGTATGAACACATAACGAAGTGTTAACCTCTCAATCTGTTGCGTACGAGCTGTACCTTTTAAATAAATGGTCGCAAGTCATACTTGGAGACAGTTTTTTAAGTTCATTAAATTTCAAAGTGTCTTCGCGTAGTTGTATGAACACATAACGAAGTGTTAACCTCTCAATCTGTTGCGTACGAGCTGTACCTTTTAAATAAATGGTCGCAAGTCATACTTGGAGACAGTTTTTTAAGTTCATTAAATTTCAAAGTGTCTTCGCGTAGTTGTATGAACACATAACGAAGTGTTAACCTCTCAATCTGTTGCGTACGAGCTGTACCTTTTGAATAAATGGTCGCAAGGCATACTTCGAGACAGTTTTTCAATTTCATTAAATTTCAAAGTGTCTTCGCGTAGTTGTATGAACACTTAACGAAGTGTTAACATCTCAATCTGCTGCGTATGAGCAATACCTTTTGAATAAATGGTAGCGAGCCATACTTCGTGACTGTTTTTCAATTTCATTAATTTTCATAGTGACTTCGCGTAGTTGTATGAACACGTAACGAAGTGTTAACATCTGAATCTGCTGCGTATGAACAATACCTTTTGAATAAATGTTAGCAAGCCATACTTCGTGACTGTTTTTCAATTTCATTAATTTTCAAAGTGACTTCGCGTAGTTGTATGAACACGTAACGAAGTGTTAACATCTGAATCTGCTGCGTATGAACAATACCTTTTGAATAAATGTTAGCAAGCCATACTTCGTGACTGTTTTTCAATTTCATTAATTTTCAAAGTGACTTCGCGTAGTTGTATGAACACGTAACGAAGTGTTAACATCTGAATCTGCTGCGTATGAACAATACCTTTTGAATAAATGTTAGCAAGCCATACTTCGTGACTGTTTTTCAATTTCATTAATTTCCAAAGTGACTTCGCGTAGTTGTATGAACACATAACGAAGTGTTAACATCTCAATCTGCTGCGTATGAGCAATACCTTTTGAATAAATGGTAGCAAGCAATACTTCGTGACTGTTTTCCAATTTCATTAATTTTCAAAGTGACTTCGCGTAGTTGTATGAACACATAACGAAGTGTTAACATCTCAATCTGCTGCGTATGAGCAATACCTTTTGAATAAATGGTAGCAAGCCATACTTCGTGACTGTTTTTCAATTTCATTAATTTTCAAAGTGACTTCGCGTAGTTGTATGAACACATAACGAAGTGTTAACATCTCAATCTGCTGCGTATGACCAATACCTTTTGAATAAATGGTAGCAAGCCATACTTCGTGACTGTTTTTCAATTCATTAATTTTTAAAGTGACTTCGCGTAGTTGTACGAACACATAACGAAGTGTTAACATCTCAATCTGCTGCGTATGAACAATACCTTTTGAATAAATGTAGCAAGCCATACTTCGTGACTGTTTTTCAATTTCATTAATTTTTAAAGTGACTTCGCGTAGTTGTATGAACACATAACGAAGTGTTAACATCTCAATCTGCTGCGTATGAACAATACCTTTTGAATAAACGTTAGCAAGCCATACTTCGTGACTGTTTTTCAATTTCATTAAATTTCAAAGTGACTTCGCGTAATTGTATGAACACATAACGAAGTGTTGACATCTCAATCTGCTGCGTATGAACAATACCTTTTGAATAAACGTCAGCAAGCCATACTTCGTGACTGTTTTTCAATTTCATTAAATTTCAAAGTGACTTCGCGTAGTTGTATGAACACATAACGAAGTGTTAACATCTCAATCTGCTGCGTGTGAGCAATACCTTTTGAATAAATGGTAGCAAGCCATACTTCGTGACAGTTTTGTAATGTTTATTAATCTTCAAAGTGACTTCGCGTAGTTGTATGAACACATAACGAAGTGTTAACACCTCTGTCTGCCACACGGGATGTATACAACTGACAGTATGCCAACTACCTTGTAATCACCTCGGATTAGACTTCTCCCCTTGATGAGAGAAAGTCTGGAACGCCTTCAACATTAGATCGCCCCTGCCGCTTCTCTTCTTCACCTCCATCACGGTTGGAAACATCAGGCCTTGTTGAGTACGTGATAAGGCAATTTCTCCCCACCGTCGGACTAAAGGTTTGAGATCATTGACTTTCGCCCACCCCCTTTACGTGAATCGTCCTTAGAATTGCTGATATCGACATACCCTTAGAACTAAGTTTGGTAAAAAGAAAAAAAAAGATTCCTTAATTACTCACTGTTGGGCCTTCGGCCTGAAAAATAAATTTAATCTGGAACTGACTTTTGAAATATTCAAATACTTAAGGCTCATATAAATGTACAATAGTGATCACTGTTTATTTTAATTAATTGGCCACCCTAGAATGTAAGACAATTCTTAATCATCAAACATCACCACCATTACCTCATATCACACTAACCCATATGTACCATTATATCTCTAATTAAATTTGTCTCTCTTTCACAAAAGAATATACAGTTTTGTTCTGGTCACGCTCGCTGTTTCTCAATTATCCACCTGTATTCCCTCTGAGAATCAAAGAAATGCTCTACCGTGTGTCCTAGCCGGACGATAGTGGATCCAGCAGAAGCAAAAGATCTGTTATGGATTTAATTTTATAAATAACAATGAATTGTACATCATTTCATTACACTGACGTTTACCAACGTGGGGCTATGACTCTCATCAATTGACACGTACACTTGTCCTTTGATGACAGTCCGCTCAATGAGATCTGCGAGCGGACCCTCACTCGAAACTGCTTGTTCTTTTGTGCTTTATTTTTTCCCCTTTATTCTGACAGACTCTTATATTGTAACCACGTCGTAACGGAAATCCTCGTTTCCTCTGTTGTCTCGCAATAGTCGACGTCATGGATTTAATCGAGAGAATAAACCTTGCAAATGCAAAAACCCTTACTAAAGCATTGCGCGACAGAAACATCGTTCCTACCGACAATTTGGCCTCCTTGCGTTCCCAGGCCAATGCTTTTAATGCCTCCCGTCCCCTTAATACAGACAACGTAGCCATCCCCACTAGGTCTGTAGCGTACCACTCACTTGAGAACGCCCCCGAACTGGCGTCGGTTTCCGAGCGCTCCCACACCGCCGAGAATGATCTAATAGCCCGCCCATTCTCATCCAGTTCCGAATCGAGCTCCAGACCCCAGAGCGCCCCTCCCCCAGGAACTGTCGCCTTGTTGCCCCCATCCCCAGTCGAGCCGCCCTCCAATTCGTCAAGTTATACCTCACGTGGAGATCGAGACCCTGGAGGAATCATAAACACAAACTTTGCCACGTGGCCTGTCCCAAAGTTTAACGGAACAAATGACGTCCGAGAATTCCTCGTACGCCTAGAGGAGATCGTTACTTCCCGCAGGTTCAATACTAATTTATTGTCCACAATCATTCCTGAATTTCTTGTAGGACGTGCCTTATTATTTTATCGTACAAACCCTAGAAAGAACTGCGACTGGAACACATTGAAGAAGCTCTTTCTCGACCGTTTTGAATCACAAACCTATTCCACCGACATCAAGCTAGAAATTTGGTCCTCTAGGCAGCAAGACTCGGAATCTGCGGCCGATTATATTTGCCGAATCATCAACAAAAATAACTCATTGTCCTCACCCTTGCCAGAGGACGAGCTCCTTCAAGTTTTCAAAAGAGGACTCGACAAGAAGTTCCTCCCTATTATCATCGGCTCACAACCCACGACAGTATTGGATCTGGAGCGACTGTGTCTTACACTCGAACAGATGTCGCTTGGCCACAAGGACGAGACTGCCCCTACCTCCCCCCGCCGGCCCCGGCGCACCAAGGCTGCAGCCTCCTTGTCTAACCCTGAACCGCGTTCGTACAGCCCCAAATGCTACTCCTGCGGAAGAACCGGACATTTTGCAAGACTGTGCCCTAATCGGTCACGAGCGAATCCCCTCGGAAGACGAACCTCTCCCCGCTTTCAAAAGTACCAGAGAACTGACCCACAAGGTCACCCTCCGACAACCCCCAGAAACCTCCCAGACGTTTCTAGACCCCCACCTCTCCTCCAAAAGTTGCCAAAAAACGAATAACCACCCAGCCCTATTATAGACCGTCCCATTCTCAACAAAAGACAGAGTGGGAGGACTGGTTGAGATCGGTCAAACTCTTCTACAATACTAAATACCTACATGTATCAGCCATCACAAATGCGCGAGACGATCGTCCATACCTACACTTCAAAATCAACAACATCGCCTTCCGTTCGCTCTTAGACAGCGGAGCTGCAGTTAATGTTTTGGGTGGCACATTATACAAGAATTTCCTCGAATTGGGTTATGACCTAGTGCCGGGCGACACTTCCATTCACACAGCGGACGGCCATCCCCATGCGATCCTGGGCTCCCTCACGCTGCCCCTCAGATTTTATAAGCAAACAACCTTTGTTGAATTTCTTGTAGCTCCGTCTCTTGCAGAAGGGTTTATTTTGGGGGCACCCTTCTTGAAGAAGTCCGGACTAACCCCGACCCTATTCCCAGATAAGGTGTCATCATTATATGCTATCAACATGCCTCCCCTGTACATTTCACCGCTGTCGACCCCTTCCTGTCTAAACTCTACAGCCGACCTTTCTCTTGCAGAATTGAAACAACTGGATCTGCTCAAACAAGAGTTCGACCAGATTGCTTATGAAAAGGTGGGACTAGGCCGCACCGACCTAGTTTCCCACATCATAGACACTGGTGATCACGCCCCGGTTAAACAAAAGACTTATCCCCTTTCTCACGTAAGACGCGAACAACTCATCGCAGAACTGGATGAAATGATCAAACTCGACGTAATAGAGCCGGCGCGGAGCCCCTGGTTGAACAATGTTTTCATTGTTCCCAAGAAAGACGGCTCTGGGCGCTTCGTATTTGATCCACGTCGCCTTAACTCGATCACTCGCTCTGACTCTTACCGGTTGCCCAACATTCATCGCATCTTGGACAATCTGCGCGACACTAAGTTCCTCACAGCCCTGGACCTCTCCCACGGGTTCTGGCAGATGAGACTGGACGAGGAATCCAAGCCAAAGACCGCCTTCTTCGTAGAAGGCCGAGGACAGTTCCAGTTCAAGGTTACCCCTTTCGGACTAAAAAATATCCTGGCCGAAATGCAACGTATGATGGATGGACTGTTCACAGACTTGGGAGACCACGTCTTTGTATATCTTGATGACATACTGGTATGCAGCCCGGACTTCCAGTCACACTGCAAGCTACTGAAAACTGTGTGTGACAGACTAAAACAGGCCAACCTAACCATTAAGTTAGCAAAATCTGAATTTTGCAAACAAAGCTTAAAGTATCTCGGCCACATAGTCGACCGAGAAGGCATCAGGACCGACCCCGAAAAGATTGACGTGATGGTCAATTACCCTAGGCCCTCAACTGTCAAACAGGTTCGCGGGTTCATTGGATTATGTGCATACTATAGAAGACACATCAAGGACTTTTCTCGTATTGCATCCCCTCTATGCCGCCTCACCAGCAAGAAAATCGCAAAGAATAATCTCCCTTGGGACGACGAAGCTGAACAAGCCTTCGTAAGCCTAAAAAGCGCAATGATATCTTCTCCGGTGTTGAAGCCCCCCGACTATTCCCTACCATACGTACTCACCTGTGACGCCAGCGGCGTGAGCATTGGGAGCTTCCTGGCCCAAAGGAGCCCGGACGGCTCAGAGCACGCCATTGCATATTTTTCCAGGAAACTGCTACCTGCCGAAAGGTCTTACAGCACCACCGAGAGGGAACTCTTGAGCATTGTGGACTCGGTACACCACTTTAGGAGTTATTTAGACGGAACGCACTTCAAAGTGATCAGCGACCACGGCTGTCTTAAATACCTGAACAACTTGTCTTCACCATCGGGACGCCTGGCCAGATGGGCCTGCCGCCTCTCACAATACAGCTTCGACTTTGTATACAAAAAGGGATGCGAGAACAACTTGGCCGACGCACTAAGCAGAATTGAAGTATCCAGTTTAACGTTCCCTACACCGTTTCAGAATGTTACTGATCCAGCCTATCTACGTCTGTTCCAGGAATGTTCGACCAATGCTAATTCCACACCCAACTATATGATAAGTAACGGACACCTCTACAAATACTGTAAAACTGTTCCCGAAACTGACCCCCCATTCAGAAATAGCTCCTGGAAGGTCGTGGTGCCCGCCGGAGAACAGGAAAGCATCGTACAGGACTTCCACACTAACTTTTGCCACCCTGGAATCAGAAAAACTTTGGAGGTGGTCTCACGGACCTTCTATTGGAAAAACATTACGAACACGGTTAAACAGGTTGTATCAAAATGTGACACCTGTAAGGCATATAAACATAACAACCAAGCACCTCTGGGTTTGATGAGCGTGCCTAAACGTCTAGATCATCCCATGCAGTCATTGAGCGTAGACCTTGTTGGGCCGCTTCCCTGTTCACATAAACAAAATATTTACATACTGTCGGTGGTCGATAACTTCACGAAATTCTTATGGGCACTGCCGTTGCGACGTGCCACAGCCCCGGCTATCACCAAACTGATAGAAGAAAAGATCTTTCTGCCTTACGGTGTACCTCGTACTTTAATTATGGACAACGGCAAGCAATTCATATCCAAGGATTTCAAGGAGTTCGCTAATCACTTCGGTATACGAGACCTATTCTATAACGCGTACTATCACCCCCAGAACAATACTGTGGAAAGATACAACTCTACCATCGTAACCGCCCTGTCAATATTAGTGGGGGAGAACCAGCGAACCTGGTGCACAATGCTGCCTAAGATCTGCTCCTGCCTCAATAATTGCGTGAACATCGCCACCGGTTACACACCGTTCTTCCTGACGCACGGGTTCCACCCCTGTCCGCATGCTTCATTTCACGACAAAATGGAACAGGTCACCAATAGC
Source organism: Molanna angustata (assembly GCA_963576475.1). Lineage (NCBI taxonomy): Eukaryota > Metazoa > Arthropoda > Insecta > Trichoptera > Molannidae > Molanna > Molanna angustata. The sequence continues at coordinate 38,342,941 of OY754964.1, read as the reverse complement.
TCGGAGGAGCCAGCGAGCACGGATAATTCTTATGGAACGAGCCTTTCAACCATGGAGCAACTTTACGAGAAGGTATCTAGCGCACTATTGACTGCGTTCAAAGTAAACGCGAAACGATACAACCTGCGTAGGAAACACTGCTCACTGTCCGAAGGCGCAGTGGTCTGGCGCAGGGCATTCACCCAATCTGACGCTGGAAAGTACTTCTCAAACAAGCTCGCCCCTCGATTCATCAAATGCGTCGTATCGAATAAAATTTCGGACACCATTTACGAGGTTCGCGACTGTGAGGGTAAACATAGTGGCAGGTACCATATCAAGGACCTGATTAAGTTTAATTAAGTATTAATTGTTGTGCTGGGACCCTTACCTAGCAATAAACCTATTGATAAGTTGCAAATTGTAAATTTGGTTTCTGGTTTGATCCGCAAAAAATCAGTGGCGCCTAACGATACACTTCTCATTCCGGATGAATTATGTAACCCCCTTTTCAATTATGCCCTGCAGTCATGTACCCGTCATAAAATGTGCTGGCAATTAAAGATCGCGTGAAATTAAAGTAGTGCGAACGATGAATTTAGTAAGGACCATCTGTAAAAGAATGATGTACGCAAGGGTTTGTGTATAATTATTTATGACCAATGCATGATTGCTAGGATCCTGTCTCCATTCCTGAAGGAGCTAGCCGCCTTCTGACAGGCATCCTATGTGGTAGCTCTAACTGTATATAACACCTTCCCTCCCCTTGTGTAATAGGAGTTCTCGCTAAAGATTTCCTTGTTAAAATACATAAGTTCCCGAATTGTATATTGAATTGTCAACTGACCCTTGTTTTGTGTGTATTATCTCCGAGTTGAATACTGGATTGTCAACTCACCTTGCATTATGTTTAAATTTTTCTGAGTTGAATATTGAATTGTCAACTCACCCTTGTTTTGTGTGTATTATTTCCGAGTTGAATACTGGATTGTCAACTCACCGTGCATTATGTTTAATTTTTTCTGAGTTGAATATTGAATTGTCAACTCACCCTTGTTTTGTGTGTATTATTTCCGAGTTGAATACTGGATTGTCAACTCACCTTGCATTATGTTTAATTGTTTCTGAGTTGAATATTGAATTGTCAACTCTCCCTTGTTTTGTGTGTATTATTCCAGAGTTGAATATTAGATTGTCAACTCACCCTTTTCTTGTGTATTATTAACGAGTTGAATACTGGATTGTCAACTCGCCATTTGGCTTGATTCCCTTCGGTTGGGTACTACTTGACCGGTGTAGAGTTAAGCAAGAGTGGTAGTACCAAGCGGTTGCGTGAAGAACCTCAGTTTGCGTCTATTGTGATTGGTCCCTTGTCCTGATATTCATTGTATTTGTGAACTGTGGTTGAGAAAGGATCCCAGGTAGTAGCCTGATGCCAAGTCCTTGCTTGAGGAGCCGTTTTGAGGCTATGCAAACTTCAGTTCGCGCTTACCGTGATAGGCCCCTTGTCCTGATATTCATTGTATTTGTGAACTGTCGTTGCAAGTGAATAATAACTTCAGTTTGCGTCTGTCGTGATAGGCCCCTTCTCCTGATATTCATTGTATTTGTAAACTGTCGTTGAAAAGGAATGCCAGGTAGTAGCCTGATGCCAAGTCTTCACTTGAGGAGTCATTTTTGAGGCTGTGCAAACTACAGTTCGCGTCTACCGTGAAAGGCCCCTTGTCCTGATATTCATTGTATTTGTGAACTGTCGCTGCAAGTGAATAATAACTTCAGTTTGCGTCTGTCGTGATAGGCCCCTTGTCCTTATATTCATTGTATTTGTAAACTGTCGTTAGGAAGGAATCCCAGGTAGTAGCCTGATGCCAAGTCTTCACTTGAGGAGTCGTGTTGAGAATTGGCAAGCATCGATTCGCGTCCATCGTGATGGATCGCTTGCCCAGCTATCCAGTGTGGTCACAAACTGTAGCTACAAGATTGTTATTTTCCTTTTGTGAATGTAAGTCATTAATTTTGTTGTTTCGCACATAGCAAGCGGACTGTTCAAGCACGCTTGCTCCGCGACATTATACTTATGTTTCCAGTCGGTTCCCCTGAGTGAGATATCTGATTGCTCAACTCACATGCGTGTAGGAAAGCGACTAGCTTCGAGTTCGCCAATTATTGTTAAGTTTGTTTGGGTAAGGCTGAAGAGAGTTCTCCTATTAGATTGGCAACTCTAATTCTTTCGGTGCTCCCCCCCTGTATTGTTCATCAATGGAGTGTTTTCCTAGGATTAATCATGGCTATAGGTAGAAGCTAGTTGCCGAACATTGGTATCTGTACCACACCGCTGCGCAACCCAACATATAACCCCGATCGTGTCGTATCGCGAGTAGGAGTCCTTATTCGAGTCTAACCTAGGTTTCAACGAAGTTTGAACATTAGTATGATTCCGAACTCGCACAATTAGGGCGTATTCCTTCTGAATGCTATAATCAATTATGATTCACGTACGAAACCTTGATCTTGAGTAGGGGGGCACATACCTTAAGTATGTTACCCATTGCCTACACCCTCGACAAACCTACGATGACCAAGAGTCACTAGGTCGGTCTCACTACTGGAGGTGGTTGCGATGTACTGGTGTGACCAGCCGAGAACACGCAACTCACCACATTCCTCATAAACTAAGAATCTGGTCGTGGTTATAAGTTTCTCTCGTTACTTCTCTTCATTACAGTCAGGGTCTTTCATTCTCCCCAATTTGCACAGGCCGGGTTACGGAATTTTTTTTCTTTTCTTTTTCTTTTTGTTTGGGTAACTTTGATTGGAGTGTAGCGAGCGGTACGCTCGCTACGTATTTAAATAATCATCTTTTCAAATTTAAATTTGGCGGCAGTAATTACGTCTTGAACTAGTTAGAGGTCTCGCGGAAGACGCAGCTGTGTCACATGCGGCCCGCACCGCTCGCCTCATCCACCTACCGTTCCCCCCCGTCAACTTCCGCTAGCCAGTCGGCGTCTGTTGTAACGGTCTTATCACCACGCTTTTGGTTTTCGTCCGCCATCAATTAGCGTATTTCACTCAGTTCGTTGTGTTTTATGCCTGAAATCGATGTAAGGCATTGTAACTAAACAGAGAATGTTGTTATAAACTAATTATCTAAAAATCCGAGTCGGATCTCTGAGTATACCGGCTTACGCGTGAAGGAGGCGTATGAAACAACATCGCAACACATACTTCGGTTCGGTTTTTAATTTTCTAATTTTTCAAAGTGACCTCGCGTAGGTGTGTGAATCCATAACGAAGTGTTAAAATCTCAATCGGCTGCGTACGAGCAATACCTTGTAAATAAATGGTCGCAAGTCATACTTGGTGACAGTTTTTTTTTAATTTTATTAATTTTTAAAGTGACCTCGCGTTGTCGTGTGACTACATAAAGAAATGTTAACACCTCAATCTGCTGCGTACGAGCTGTACCTTTTAAAATAAATGGTCGCAAGTCATACTTGGAGACAGTTTTTTAAGTTCATTAAATTTCAAAGTGTCTTCGCGTAGTTGTATGAACACATAACGAAGTGTTAACCTCTCAATCTGTTGCGTACGAGCTGTACCTTTTAAATAAATGGTCGCAAGTCATACTTGGAGACAGTTTTTTAAGTTCATTAAATTTCAAAGTGTCTTCGCGTAGTTGTATGAACACATAACGAAGTGTTAACCTCTCAATCTGTTGCGTACGAGCTGTACCTTTTAAATAAATGGTCGCAAGTCATACTTGGAGACAGTTTTTTAAGTTCATTAAATTTCAAAGTGTCTTCGCGTAGTTGTATGAACACATAACGAAGTGTTAACCTCTCAATCTGTTGCGTACGAGCTGTACCTTTTGAATAAATGGTCGCAAGGCATACTTCGAGACAGTTTTTCAATTTCATTAAATTTCAAAGTGTCTTCGCGTAGTTGTATGAACACTTAACGAAGTGTTAACATCTCAATCTGCTGCGTATGAGCAATACCTTTTGAATAAATGGTAGCGAGCCATACTTCGTGACTGTTTTTCAATTTCATTAATTTTCAAAGTGACTTCACGTAGTTGTATGAACACGTAACGAAGTGTTAACATCTGAATCTGCTGCGTATGAACAATACCTTTTGAATAAATGTTAGCAAGCCATACTTCGTGACTGTTTTTCAATTTCATTAATTTTCAAAGTGACTTCGCGTAGTTGTATGAACACGTAACGAAGTGTTAACATCTGAATCTGCTGCGTATGAACAATACCTTTTGAATAAATGTTAGCAAGCCATACTTCGTGACTGTTTTTCAATTTCATTAATTTTCAAAGTGACTTCGCGTAGTTGTATGAACACGTAACGAAGTGTTAACATCTGAATCTGCTGCGTATGAACAATACCTTTTGAATAAATGTTAGCAAGCCATACTTCGTGACTGTTTTTCAATTTCATTAATTTCCAAAGTGACTTCGCGTAGTTGTATGAACACATAACGAAGTGTTAACATCTCAATCTGCTGCGTATGAGCAATACCTTTTGAATAAATGGTAGCAAGCAATACTTCGTGACTGTTTTCCAATTTCATTAATTTTCAAAGTGACTTCGCGTAGTTGTATGAACACATAACGAAGTGTTAACATCTCAATCTGCTGCGTATGAGCAATACCTTTTGAATAAATGGTAGCAAGCCATACTTCGTGACTGTTTTTCAATTTCATTAATTTTCAAAGTGACTTCGCGTAGTTGTATGAACACATAACGAAGTGTTAACATCTCAATCTGCTGCGTATGACCAATACCTTTTGAATAAATGGTAGCAAGCCATACTTCGTGACTGTTTTTCAATTCATTAATTTTTAAAGTGACTTCGCGTAGTTGTACGAACACATAACGAAGTGTTAACATCTCAATCTGCTGCGTATGAACAATACCTTTTGAATAAATGTAGCAAGCCATACTTCGTGACTGTTTTTCAATTTCATTAATTTTTAAAGTGACTTCGCGTAGTTGTATGAACACATAACGAAGTGTTAACATCTCAATCTGCTGCGTATGAACAATACCTTTTGAATAAACGTTAGCAAGCCATACTTCGTGACTGTTTTTCAATTTCATTAAATTTCAAAGTTACTTCGCGTAATTGTATGAACACATAACGAAGTGTTGACATCTCAATCTGCTGCGTATGAACAATACCTTTTGAATAAACGTCAGCAAGCCATACTTCGTGACTGTTTTTCAATTTCATTAAATTTCAAAGTGACTTCGCGTAGTTGTATGAACACATAACGAAGTGTTAACATCTCAATCTGCTGCGTGTGAGCAATACCTTTTGAATAAATGGTAGCAAGCCATACTTCGTGACAGTTTTGTAATGTTTATTAATCTTCAAAGTGACTTCGCGTAGTTGTATGAACACATAACGAAGTGTTAACACCTCTGTCTGCCACACGGGATGTATACAACTGACAGTATGCCAACTACCTTGTAATCACCTCGGATTAGACTTCTCCCCTTGATGAGAGAAAGTCTGGAACGCCTTCAACATTAGATCGCCCCTGCCGCTTCTCTTCTTCACCTCCATCACGGTTGGAAACATCAGGCCTTGTTGAGTACGTGATAAGGCAATTTCTCCCCACCGTCGGACTAAAGGTTTGAGATCATTGACTTTCGCCCACCCCCTTTACGTGAATCGTCCTTAGAATTGCTGATATCGACATACCCTTAGAACTAAGTTTGGTAAAAAGAAAAAAAAAGATTCCTTAATTACTCACTGTTGGGCCTTCGGCCTGAAAAATAAATTTAATCTGGAACTGACTTTTGAAATATTCAAATACTTAAGGCTCATATAAATGTACAATAGTGATCACTGTTTATTTTAATTAATTGGCCACCCTAGAATGTAAGACAATTCTTAATCATCAAACATCACCACCATTACCTCATATCACACTAACCCATATGTACCATTATATCTCTAATTAAATTTGTCTCTCTTTCACAAAAGAATATACAGTTTTGTTCTGGTCACGCTCGCTGTTTCTCAATTATCCACCTGTATTCCCTCTGAGAATCAAAGAAATGCTCTACCGTGTGTCCTAGCCGGACGATAGTGGATCCAGCAGAAGCAAAAGATCTGTTATGGATTTAATTTTATAAATAACAATGAATTGTACATCATTTCATTACAATATTCATCCACTTGTTCTAGTAGTTCATTATTAACTCGTATCTCGCATATTGTTCGTCTTTCGCTCTTCTCAAATACCATTACTTTAGATTTAGCTCCATTCATTCTCAGTCCATTTTGGATGCATCCATCGAATACCATTTTTACCAAATATTCTAAGTCTTTCACACTTTCAGCCATTAATACCTTGTCATCCGCATACATAAGATCGCATACATTCACATCATCCAGCTTCAAACCTATATTTGCATTCTTCAGTTCTTTTACACAGTAGTCAATGTACAGATTAAAGAGCCACGGTGATAGGACGCAGCCCTGTCGTACTCCCTTGTTGATGGGGAACCAATCCGTGAGAGAGTTATCAACCCTCACACAAGCCTGGCTACCCTCATAAAGAGACGCAATTGCTCCTATCAGCTTACTCTCCACTCCGTACACTGATAGCACGTTCCAAAGTTTTTCCCGGTCGACTTTATCATAAGCCTTTTCCAGGTCTATGAAAGCACAGAAAAGCTTCTGGTTTTTTGCCAGAACCTTTTCAATTGCCATTCGAAGGGAGAAGATTTGGTCAGTGCATCCTCTACCTCTAACAAACGCTCCTTGTGCATCCCATACCTTGCTTTCAGTCACCTTTCGTAACTTTTGATCTAAGATCCTAGCATAAAGTTTTCCAACTGAACTCAGCAGACTGATAGCTCGGTAGTTCTTGCAGTCTAATTTTGACCCTTTCTTAAAGAGGGGCACAATCACTGCGTTTCTCCAATCTGACGGAGTATACCCTGTCTCCCAACATTTGTTGAAGAGGCAATGACACCATTCCATCGTCTTTTCGCCACCATATTTGATGAGTTCAGTTGTTATGCAATCAAATCCCGCTGCTTTTCCTGTACGTGCATGCTTCACTGCTTCTCTAACTTCGCCTATTGTAATTTTTTCTCTATCATTCTCGTTTTCATTCTGTGTTATTCTTACATACCTCATGCTTTCACTCTGCGAGCTTTCGTACAATTCTTCAAAGTACTCTTTCCATCTCTGCGTGACTTTCGTTTCATCCATAACCATATTTCCATCTTTGTCGTTGATGCATTTTAATCCGTTCGACGTTACTTGCTTTCTCCTATTCACTCTTTTCCAGAACATTTTTTTGTTTCCTGCAAAATCATTCACAATTTTTATACTATCACTATCTTTCAAGGCATTTTTCTCTCTTTTCACGGCTTCTTTTGTTTTCCTCTTGCATTCGTTATATACTTTTCGCGCTTCTTTTTCTTTTTCATTCCTTTCTTCTTTACACGTCAACCACTTCTTCCATGCTTCATGTTTCTCTTTCACTGTTTCCTGTACTTCTTTTTTCCACCATGCATCTCCTTTCATTCTGCATCTTTTCGCTTCACCACACGCATTCTTTGCTGCACTAATTAGAGTGTTCCTTAGTATATCCCATGCCTCACCTATATCCATATCTCTCGCTATGTGAGTGTCAAGAGCGCATACAATCTTTCTTTCAAATTCTCGTCTGACATTTTCTTCCTGTAGCTTCTCCACTTTGATTCGCGACGGTGGGCTGATCTTTTTAGTTCGAGATCGCCATCCAGCAAAAAGATTAATTTTTGAGACAACCAGAAAATGGTCTGTCTCCAGTTCGGCACCTCTATAAACCCTCGTGTCCACCGTCGCTTTCCTCAAAGCAGAGTCCACGCACACAAAATCTATGATAGATCTTTCATCCCCTCTCTCCCATGTATACATATGAATCTTTTTGTGGTCAAACATAGTGTTTGACACAAAGAGATCCATTTCCACACAAACATCTATCAGTCTTTTCCCATTGTCATTTATTCTACTGTCACCGTAGGGCCCGAGCGTTGATTCAAAATCTTTCCTCCGAGTTCCTACCCAGCCATTCAAATCTCCTGCTAGTATTATCTTCTCACTATCTTTTTTCTTATTTAATTCCTCTATCACGCTTGCCCAAAACTTATCTTTCTCGCTTTCTGCGCTCGAATTCACGGGTGCGTATCCTATAAGTAAGAACACCCCCGTGATTCCGATCTTGAATTTAATCCACATAAGTCTTGAGCTGACTAACAAATACTCTTTCATGCACTCTACCATTCGTCTTTCTAGTATAGCCCCTACTCCCTCGCATGCGAATTCATCCTCTTTTATTCCTGACCATAATTCCATTCTTCCATCATATCTTTCCTTCATGCCACTTCCCTTTCTTTTTGTCTCTGTAAGACACATCACATCTAATTCTTTCATTCGCATCACATCACATAGTTCGTTCATCTTTCTTTCCATTCCTCCTCTCACATTCCACACTCCGAATCTACATTCAGTTCTCCTCTTATCGCCTTCCCTTTGGACTTCGGCATGATGGAGGGCGGGTCTCATCGCTACCTTAGATAAAGCCTTAGGGATACTAGTCTATACTATTTTATCATACCTACTTTACGCACAGACTTACAAGTTACACTTAACATAACAGAATTCAATGTTAAACTACAGGCTTAGATCTACTTATGTGCTATTAAAAGAGTCTGAACATTCTTAAACTAAGTTTACAATACCACACTATTTTTTTTTAATCTACACTTTAAACTAAAAATATTCTTATTTTGATAGAATTGACTGCACATTTGTGTCACAAATATTGTTTTTTTTTTGTCTTTCTTCCTCCATTGTTTGTCGGCAGTAGCGTTTGCTGTAGCTGGTCCAACTTGCATGAAATAAGCTCCCACACATTATAAAAATCAGCTGTCAAATCACACGGACGTTCTGTGTTTGCTGTCTCATTTACACCATTGGCTAAATCTTTTAAATTCATTGGCAAAAAACAGCAGGCTATTTTTTTTGCTTACTATGCGGCCGGGCCCTGTTGGGGTCATTTATGACTGTGATCCTTTTCTGGTACCTGACCGTTCACTGTCACCATATGACCGCATTACACTGCACTGTTTTTTAGGACATGTTTTATTTGACAAATTTTTAGCTTAATGTTTAGCGAATAAACACACAAATATCATCATTATTGGAAAACAATTGAATATTGCACTAAAACTAGGTGCTTGTCTAACACTAATAATATAATAAAAACTATATAATAATAAAACTATATATAAAAAATAATATAATAAAAACTTGTAATTTAACAGGAAAGTATGTTTAAAATGACATAAAAAGAAAAATAATAATAAATACAAAATCATCTTCAAATTATTATATTGAAATGTCTACATGCTTAGTTTAACCTCTAATTTATATTGATTTATAAGAGAATATCAAGTTAAATTATTCCGAATGTAGGTACTGCACTGGTGTCTGGGACACGTTGAGTTTGTAGGGATAACAACTTTGTTACGAAGGATTTCCACATTGTTACTTTTAAAAAAGTGGAAAAATAGATTGAAGATTAATGTTTACTAATGCGATGTATTTGTAATTAATTATAAAGGTTTTTTTTTCTTCATTGATAAAACGTGAAGATTAATGTTTACTAATGCGATGTATTTGTAATTAATTATAATGGTTTTTTTTTTCTTCATTGATAAAACGTCTACATCTTGCAGAAGTTATCAAATATCTTATGTTAAACCTTTACATATACCTAATGAATACAAGTTTACATTATAATCCAAGTCTACTAGGTATTCATTAGTATGTACATTAACATTAAGTATTTCCCTCAGAGCCTACAACAAATGGAATATAATGTTTAAAATACCTCCAACAAAGGATCATATAGCTTTATTATTGGATATTGCACGATTAGTAGAGAGAAGTGGGGAAGAATTCTCATCGTCTTAGCACTCGCTCAATTACCCTCTCACTCGAGATAACTTTTCGGATCTAATTGTCTCGCCTCCTGCAACGGGATATTGTTTACGAGAGAGAGAGAGTGACCCAATAAAGCTAAACATAAATGCTCTTTTATACTCAACTAACTCGAGGGACGAAGCGATTCTTTGTACGGCTATTTTGAATTAATTGTCTTCCCAAATGTTTGATCTTCAGTTTGATAATTTAATAAATTTGTCACTCAAACAAAACGCCACTTTGAGTCTTAATTATCGTGGATTTAATTAATTCTCCTCTGTGTCTATATATTGATGAAATAAATAAATTAATGAACGAAAAAGTCAAATCAAATAATAAATATCTCAATTATTGTTAGCAGTGTTTGAAAAATATTCGGCTTTAATTGCCGATATAATTTAATTTATATTTGATTGTAAATTGAAAAGAGCTATACAAATATCATATATAATCTAAGTATACAAAATTATCAATTAAAGAGCAATCGTGAATTGAATTCTAAAATGATTTATTCCTTTTTGTAACTATGTGTTTCTAGCTAAGAGTGCGTTCAGAATGAACGCCGAGTACACTTAGCGTTGCCCTACAGCGTTCAGAATGACTCGAAACAGACGCATTAAAGACACTGTATGCTCCAAACACCCTGTAAAACTGTCGTGTGAAAAACGCTCTGACAGGGATAGTATCGGTGGACCACTGTTTTATCTGTGGTAATATTACTTCTATTTTATCAATGATATGTTTGATGTATAATTTAATAAAAATATCATTCAATAGCTTCCAATAAACGGTCAGAGAGCTTTATTTATTCCACTGCCTAATTGTTATCTTTCGACGAAAATGTAACCTATAAACACATGCGTATGGTAAATGACATTTTACATGAAAATCGCCCCAAGTTGCGTTCAGAATAACGCCGCTCGAAAGCGTTCAGTGAAATTGGTGTGAAAAACGCCATACTCTGCAACTTTAGGTACATCCGACACTCGACGTCGAGTGTTCCATCTGAACGCAGCCCAAGAAAACCAAAAATAGTAAAAAAAAATAAAAAAATCTTCTTGAAATGCCGGTATACAAATCTAACGACTTACATAGAGACGGCTATGTCACAGTAAAAATATTTGCCATGTCACTATACCAATTAGAAAACAATAAAATAGGAAACTATCCTTGTTGTTACTGCGTGCGATTCTGGATTTGCATAAATATCATCAATAGAGTTTCTTCCCGTACCTTAGTACCTACCAACGATATTATAATGCAACATATTTTTAAATCTTGGGGTGATGTTTGTTACTGCTAAAAAATGCGTAATTTTAATAGGATTGTGAGATCCCCTTAGCTCGAATTAAGAAAATAATCACGTTAAGTGATTAAGATTTCAAAGGTACATTTTCCTTCTTTCATCCAAAAAAGGTTTCAGAAGAATTTACATGCTTCATTGGCCTCGTCTCGCAGCGAAGACCTTCCTCTTCAAATGGGATATAATTAAAATGAAGCAAAGGTCAGCGAATTAAAAGCGCCGTTTAAGTAATTTCATCACTAGTTATTTCGTCCTGGGAATTAGGTTTAAAAGGGAATTTTGGACGTTATCGGTAATCTCAATATTGAACCGTCCAACATTTTAATATTTAATTTAACGCGGAATAATTTTGGAGAAAAGATTTTCGCATCACTTTCGGAAACTTGTCTACATAACTCAATAAACTTCCTGAATAATTACAAATTATAAAGACATTGAATAAGAACCGGAATATTTATGTTCGAAGTACCTACCTAGGTACTCGGTATTTTACAAAAACCGCACAATTTTAGGTACATTTCTGGCATATAACATTTATTTTGTGCTTCCTTTTTTAAGGCAATGCACACCCAAAACCTGTCGCTGGACACACCACATTGTGGGATACGCCCTGATGGAAATAAACAGTTATATACAATTTGGTAAGAATAAATAAGATATAAACAGAACTAGTTCCTTGATTTATTTATACAATAAAATAGCTCGGTAATAAAATCTTTCATATACCTTCATTGATTTAGTGAATACTTGTATACCATAATATGATGCTGTTTGCCGTGGCATAGTTGTCAGTCGTTTAACTTTTGTGCCGGAATCCTGAGTACGATTCAATCTAAACGAGAAACTAGCAACGTTTGTTGCGAATAAAAGCGAGTCCGAAAATAAAACAAATACCTATCGACAGCCTATTAGACTTAAGTGCAATAAGTTTAATCTTACCAAATAACCTATTGTTGCATATAATTATAACAACAATATAGCGCCGTTTTATTATTAAAGATCTTTTCGTTAGTTCAGTTTTTTGCTGCTCTTCTGAGCATTGCGGGCATCCGGAGGCAGAGCATTCCACGTAATAGGATCGCTCACACCAAAGAATCGGTTATAAATAGCCGCTTTGTTGACTCTGTCCAACTTCTTTTAAGAGTTGTTACTCTGTGATCCAAAGATGACCTGAGTGTGAAATGCCTCCCAGTGATCTTTTTCCTCTGACACAGCTTTTGAATATATTTTTGTTCTAGGTTGTGAACAACCTAACAAGCATCAAACACCAACAAGCATCAAACACCGCCAAACAAATGTTGTAATCAACTCGCTCTGGACACATCATACGGGGTAATTCTTTTAGTAGTGGAGTAATGTGACATCGTTTTTTCACGCCAAAAATAAGCCTTGCCGCTGCATTAAACATCTTGCCATCTGTAATCTATCGAGTTGATACTTCGGTAATCCAGAATAATAATCAAGGCTAGATACGACGAATACATTTATACTGTTATTGTTTCATTCTTGGGTAGAATTTAACGGTATGTTATCCAGTTGTCCAAAAAAACATGAACTGACCATTTTCGAGATTCGAAGGTCAAGTGACAAGTGTCATATTGCCCAAGAATATGACACTTGCAGACGGCACGAGAGATTTTCAGGAGCATTTCCAATGAGGTGCTGTCGCCGTGATGAATCTACCCACATACCTAAACACTGTTTTTGATGGTACCTACATTTTCGATGCACCCAACATTATCTACTTCCAGACGATCTGTGCACATGTGATTACAAATTTAGTGGATAGGTTTTTTTTTTGGGAATGAGCGAAATTAAATTAATATAAAAACACTTATAATAAGACGATGAATGCATATTTCTGTGATATTAATCCATTAGTAACCGAATTTTTTTTTCTTAATATTTCGGGGGTCATTCATTCATTCATACCATCACGGCATATCCCACAATGTGAGGTAACCAGCGAAAGGTGTCCGGGTGTGCATTGCCTTATAAAAGGGAGACCAACACATCTATGTATACCTACACACCAGTCTCGTTTCACCAAAAAAGGCACTACATTCAGAATGGGTGGTGAACCTCATTGCTGAATTTTGTGAGATGTTATTTTTGCCTGTTGTATTTTTGATTACCCGGCTCTTACGGGACACTCGAAAACAATGATTTAAAATATATATATATATATTTTGGGGGTCTGTTATAAAAATGCTTCATTTCGCTTCACATGAATTAGGAAATAACAAAAAAATGACAGAGGTAGAAGAGAGTGCCGTTTGATTTTATACGTCTGTCCCAAATAATTTTGTGAAGTCGTTTTTACTTTACGCTGACGCATTGATTTGCATATTACTGAGAGGCAATAAACACAAGAGAAATTAAATGTAAGACTGATAAAATTAATTGTTTGGGACTAAAACATTGACAGGCAATTACAGAGTTGTGTCATTGAAAAATTGTGTTTTTGAAGTTGAACCTTTGAATGTTTTAGGTATTCGAGATATCTACTATTTATTGACTGAACTAAGGTGACCCTTACACTGTCAACCAACTGACTTATTTATAATCCTTTTTTGGAAGTTTTCACTTTCACGGTTCCGAATTTAATGAATTTAATGCCTGAAATCCTCTGTCGATATTTACATACCATACCACAATGTTTTTGCAAAGTTTTAATCTTCTGTTAAATTTGTATTCTCAAATATCCTTTTGGTCACGATAAAAGCAGTCATAAATGTCAAAAATATACAGCATGACTTAAGATGTAATAAAGTAATACAAAACTGAGATAAACAATAAAAAAAATACAATATCAACACACATCAGTACCTAATTGTTGAAGGATAGGTAGGCTTATATACATATATACAGGAGGGGGGGGCGGTCAAGTAGTTAAATCAAAACCCTTTTGATTACCCATATCATAGATATAATTATCATATGAAAATTTTATCATTGATATGAATAATCATGAGTGTTTTGATTTCACCGTTTGACGGGACTTGCCCCCCAGAAATGGTACAACATTTAAGAAGAAATACAATGGCATATTTACATAATTAACAAAAAAATCAGGAGTAAAAAATAACTGGATACAGCATTAACATTCCATAATTATATTTTGTAGAATTTGGATAAAAATGTCATGGTAAATCAATTAAATCAATAGTTTTTATAAGCTACAAAATATTGTATAAAGAAATATTAAATTTTATCGTAGGAAAAATAATAAATTATAGGTATAAATAATAATTGTATTATACATGATACCAAGTTATCTTATATTGAATTGATTTGCATAAATACTAAATTAATATACTGACTTAAAGATATTACATATTTTTGAGTCATACGTTTACCTTGAACTAACATGAACTAAGTCTTGTCAAAAATATGAAGAAGAATTCTTATTACGACTTTCTACCTGACTTCTTAGAACCAAACGACAATTTTATTCAACACGGAATGTGTTGACAGTACATGTATTAGGTATGAAATAAAAAAAAACATTCTCATCTTTCTCTTTTGAATTAAGCCCTTTCCCGTCCAACTGGAGGCTGTCGTGTCGGTACTTACATAGGCATTTATACTTACTTCCAATATTCAACGTCGAAGATAAATGAAGACGTCACCACGTTCTCGCCTAACCCGACTCCCATATATTTAGCCTGTAAGGTGAACAACAGTTTTCTAGGAGAAAAATACCATATCATTAGGTACTTACCTACTTTTAAGTATTTGGTGTCCTTATACTATTCTCTAGGTAGGTAGATCTAATATACCCAAGCAAATTTATTTGGATGCTTAATATTCTTTTGTGTACCTATAGATACAATTTCATTCAAAATAGTTATACACTTTTTATAAATCGTTTAAAAACAATAAACAATGCGTTCACTATCAAAATTTCTTACGAATTTTTGTGTTGGTAAGATTTTTTAGTGTTGTCAGATGTAAGAAAATATACTTTGGCAGATGTGACAACATATAGATAACTAATTTTGGATCAATTTTTTAATTTTAGATCAAAAAGTTCAATTTATTCACAAAGTAAGAAAAATAAGTTGTTTTTTGGTATATACCCAAAATCAATAAAATTTGTTTTAACCCTCAGTTGCCCAAGTTATTCAAAAAACAATTTACCTTTTTTGACCGGCGGTACTTATTACGAGTAGGTACCTAACACATACTTTAAATTATAAATATAAGCACTACATTTTTTTTCGTAACTAACACCCGTCGGTACAGCAAAGGAACATATTTTCTAGGGTGAAAATATATAATAAATAAATAAATGTCATCCTTATGTATAAATTGTGGCCATAATGTGCATAGTTACCAGGATGCTCTTTTTTGCACTACTTTCAAAAGATCACTTTTACAAAAAGTAACAAGTCATTGTTTTTTTTTCATTTCATTTTGTATTTTGTACCTATTGGATTGATAGTATGTTGAAAACATTAAGTTTTTGTAATGAAACTTATATGATTTTTTTAAAAAACGTCCAAGGGTTCCATGCTAATACAAGCGTTCATATTTTTTAGAGTTTAAATTTTATATTCAAGCTAATCTAGAGCCCCATTATTATCAATGTAATAAGACAAAATTTAAAAATTTGAATCATATTTGTGTGTGTCAACTAAGGGTTAAATATATTTATAAAAGCAGTCTCCGTCAAATTACAGAGTAACGAAATATTTAAAATGTTATATAGCAACTCCGTACAACTAAATTCGCCAGATTGTGCAGGCATGCAGGCATACCAACACAAAAAACATGAAACCAGTTATTTTAGTGAACGCATTATAATGTTTATTGAACAATTAATTCTCAATTATGAACTCGGTATGATGATTAGTAAAGCCATATATTATTTGGTTTACAAACCAGTTGAGCCAAAGGTGGGGTTAACTTATATTAATTACGAACCTACTTGGCTCACAGAGCAATTTGGTGTTTACATAAAATTCACTTAAAATAACAATTAGGCGGGTAGGAGAGTGCTTAGTAGTGATTGCAGTCTGGGGGTGTAGGCATCCTATATAGAGTCCACACAGGGGGTGCCCAAGATATAAATCATCAACCCTCCGTGGTTATGATTTAATGTGCGGACGTAAATGCATTTCGAATATTAAAAGTTTAATTTGAATGCTAGCCTCCATGTGACTCTGCGATTCAATGACGATTTATGTTTTATACATATTACAAAATATTTGTAAATATTATATATAAATAAAAAAAATTAAATAAAAATAGGTAGGTACCTACCTACAATTATTTTTTTTATTATAATAGCATGATTTATGGTTCAATATGCGTAAGAAATCGATCGTGGCAGGATTCGAGCTCGCGACCACTGAAGTATAAACCCAGCGCGCTAATCGCTTCCTTACACCCATATTTTTGTAAGAATTGATTTATATAAAGGATTTCCACTAAATCATAACTATGTAAATCTTAAATATGTAGGTAACTTGGGTTTCAAAAGATGTTTGAATTTTTCAATATTCTGTGATATAAATATAAAATGAATAAAAAACATCACGAACTGAATACAATAGTGTACATGTACATTTTAAGATGAATAAGTAACTGATGAATGTCATTTGATCATAGTTTTTGAAAGAATAACGTTGTAAGATGTTCTTTTTTCCATTAAGATGTATAA
Organism: Molanna angustata; assembly: GCA_963576475.1. NCBI lineage: Eukaryota > Metazoa > Arthropoda > Insecta > Trichoptera > Molannidae > Molanna > Molanna angustata. The sequence continues at coordinate 38,325,985 of OY754964.1, read as the reverse complement.
AATAGACCGAAACGCAGAGCAAACAATTAAGCAAGGAATGATCTAGAATCAGTTATCGGCGATAAATATGTACAGGTATATAAATAAAAAAAAAATTAATATATAAATAAAAAAACAATTTTTTTTTATGAAACACACGTTGGTAATGCAGTAAAAAAAAACCCATGCAGTAGTTTTAACAAATAATATTTTGTAAATTAAAAGCTGTATTCATAAATGTTTAGTCCTTATAATAAGGAAGTTAACTGAATAATCGTCTATTCAACCAGAGCACATAGTGACTGATCTACACGGTAGATGGCTCCATCGTACAACGATAAATATTTGTTTTGTTGAGTCGCTTGGCCCTTGACACCAGACGTTCTTATCTCTGTTGACAGAACATACGAATGTTGATAAAATCGTGGAATTCTCTGAATCTGTATCGAATTTAACATAGTAGGGTGAAACACATCAAAATGTTAATAGGCCGGTTCATATAAACATTAAGAATGTCGTCTTTATCTCTACGTGAGATTAAAAAGATCACTTCTTTTATAATTATCGTTTGATATTGTACCTATATCAACGAAACGGTAAACAAATTATTTTGATGTTAGACTAACTAACGATGTTAATAAAAACGAAATACCATTTAGTCTATAAGATAAGATCATATCAGAACTATTAATTAAATTTAATGAAAATAACTGGCCAGGAGTAAGTTGTATTCTTATTAACTATCTTCTTCTTCTTCGTGCCATATGTGGTCCTCTGACGACGCTGGCGATCACTAACTAAAATGCAAGAATGTACAAAATTAATTATTAATCAATTTATTGAATATTTTTCATATAAAGCTAACAAATGAAGAATGTCATCATAAATTATGCCACAAATAGAAAAATAGACAAGTAAATATATACTATTAAAATGTTGATTATTGAAATATATTTATAGAACAACTAGTGAGCCCGGGCAGACGTTGTTCTGCCACAGACCGTTTTCTATGTAACCCGCATTTTATATAGATCTCATTTTATGTATTTTACCAATTTTTTTCAACACTCAAGTGTGGTAGATAGTAATAAATTTGTTCACACCGCCATCTATTGAAAGATTACACAACTTAAAAATGAATAACGACCCTTCTTATCCCATTTAAACTTTTTGGAGGGGAAGGGGGTGTAGGGAAATCCAAATTTGTGGTTATACATATTTTTGAATGAGAAATTAAAAAAAAATCGCCTAATTAACAATATTTTTTTTATATTTGTATGACAGCGCCACCTATCGGGTACACAACTAACGTATCATTCAATCCGAAACCAACCATACAAATTTAGAAAATTTCATTGAAATCGGTACATCGGTACATACATACATATATTAAGATATAGGTATTTAGAATTCATACCCACAGTCATTTGGTGAACCAATTTGAACCAAACGAACTTTTGAACCAAAATTAACCGTTAAAATCACTATTTTAATAAATATTGTTAAGCCTAAAATTTTTAATTATGTTTTGATTAGGTTGGGGTCAGGATATACCTACATAATTATTCTACTTTTCCATAGAAACCAATACAATTTTAATATGAAGTTGATCACTCAATTTTCCCATACAGAACCTATTTTACTTCTGTTATGTACATTTTTCATGCAAATATGAAATTTATTTCACATTGATATATGTAGCAGATATATTTTTTTTTTAATTTGACAATCTTTGAATGCATTTTTGAAGAATGTATTTATATTGTGTCAAAAGTTCAAAAAATATAAAAATACCTCGATTTGCCAGACTGTGAGAGCATTTTGAAAATTTGGACAGATGAAATCATAGAGAAGAAATGAAAGAATATCTATGGTAAACCAATCATCTCCAAGTTGCATAAATGATGTTAATATGAAGTCGATCGGCCTAATAGTTTGGGCTGCAGAGAGGACCCAAAAAAACGTAAATGATGAAATCATAGAGAAGAAATTAAAAGTTGTCTATGGAAAACTAATCAGCTCTAGGTCTATGCACTTTACACGTACATATGATGTAAATATTAATTCGATCCGACTTATAGTTTGGGCTGTAGAGAGGACACAAAAAGTATGCACTCTCTACATAATACCCGTTGAGAAATTGATGTAAATAAATACGCTTAAAAATTGTGAAATCATGACTCTCCACTATTCCATAGTGTGGAGAGTAAAAATGTTGAAATAGGTAAGCATATGAATAATATTGTTATCACCATATTTATATTTGTTCAATCAAATCCATCATATTATGAATCGTAATCCGGTGTTTAGTTAAACGATAAACGAAAATAACATGTTATATCCCTGAACAAATAGATATGACATATGTATTGAACTGTGTCATTGTTATTATATTGACAAAAATCTCTGTTATTTGTAATCGGGAAGTAAGTATTTGTAAGAAAAATGAACTGTTAAAATCTAAGTAAATAGAAACGTATATTTTGAAATTAAATTGATCATAATGTTATATTATTATTCGAATCATGTTACCCTGATAATATTGGAATAAAGGTATTTATGTAGATGTTTATCTTAATATTACATCTTAAATTATCAATGATTTTTTGTGGGTTGAAAGAGTTTCGAGTCTTAAAGAGGGAGACTGTTGCCAACGTACCTATTTTTTCAATTTGAATTTGCATCATTACTACAAAACGAATCATTTTGAAAAAAATAACCTTGTTAGTTTGGATATTAATAAAGAAAAATATACCTTATCTTTTTAATTATGTTCTGTATATATTCTTGTAGGAAAATAATAAGCATACCCTGATTTTTGTCATTTATCTTAAATTTCTAAAAAACTATAAGATATAGAGCATTATATTTTTTTATAAATTAAAGAAGATCAAAATATCTGGAAAAATACGATGTAACGTTGCATTAATGCATCAGGTTAAGTAAATAAACCAAAAAAACTTTTATTTCGCCATGGCGCTGAATGGAAAATAAATGTTTTTTAGGTTTATTTACTAAACCTGAAGCATTAATGCCGTTGCATATTTTTCTAGATATTTTTTGCTCTTTAATTTAAAAAAAAATATGTTGAACTACGCCTTATATTTTATTAAAAATATAAGATAAACGTTGAAAATCGGGGTATGCCATTATATTTCTACAAGAATTTCTACAGAACATTATCAAAAAGTAAAGATATATTTTTCTTTATTAATACTCAAACTATCTTAATTATTTTTTTCAAAACGATTTGATAAGAAATAATGATGGTATATCAAATTGAATAATAAAATAATTATAAATAAATTATTACTGTTCGGTTCGTTCTTAATTTAACTAAGTTCATAAGCAGACGAGACGTGAAAAAAATAGATAGTTCAATATTAAACATTAAAATGAATTTTAGAGTCTTGAATATATTTCCTCGTTGCATGATAGCAACCACACTCAATTCATTAGTTGATTAATCTGTCGCCTAGTTTATCATCATTAGTACCTAAATCGTTGAATATGTAGATTACTAGATTGTTGATTTCCTTTGTTTTTTTTTCTTTTCCAACCATAATGAACATTAATATAGAAAAGTAAGACCAAAATTGCCGTGAAGGAACATGAAGGAATCCTTCCCTGGACATTTAGCTCAGGAGTCAAATATCTAACCAACTGAGCCACGAAGGTCGACTAACAGGTAGATAAACGTTGTTCATAATGCGAAATTCGTTCAGCATTTGCATTAAATTATGCTCGCTTAAAGGTTCGGCTCTCTTCATGTCGCTCCATTAGGTACATTTTCAAACTAAGACCGTTTAAGGCGGGTTGTTTATTAATGTATGGTGTAACCGCCATAATTCATCATTGTATGAAGTAATGAAAAATTAAATAATATATGATGGAATAAAATATTAATTATTATTAATTTGTTCGTGATTAATCCAACATTTGGGAGGGGTCAACCTTTAAGGTTAACGAGCCGCTGAGTCCCTTATATATTGATAAAAATCTCGATGATATGTTATGTCGTGTCGATACTTGCATCGTAGATTTATTATACTATGTTAGTGCATTTTTGTGTTAATGAAAATCTTCTCATTTATTATATTGTTTATCATAAATTTATGGGATGATCAAATAAATACCCGTTCTTCTCGGTTATTTTAATAGGTCTAACAAAATTTAATTAATTACTTATTCTTATACGCATCTACAACCATCACCCACATGTCTAGACTAAAAAATACTACTTGTATGTTTTTTTTTACTATTTAATTGAAATTATTGTCATTTTTTTTTCTATTTTTAGAAAGGTCTTTTTGACAAATTAATAACTCATTAGGGACGATTTTGAGAATTGAGAAATTAAGGCACCTACAGGGCTTTCGACCTGTCATCGGCAGGTTTACGTGATCACTTTAAGCGCTTGCGCGACGTTCACAATATATGTATTTTTATTGAACCCCCTTATCAATTCAATTTTTTTGAAAGTTCTGTATATGTTGAAATTTTAATTTGTCCAAAAAATATGATTGACTCCCAACAGGGAAAAAATCCAATTTTTGCGTATTTACAAGCAATCATAAAAATATTCTAGTTATTATTGTCTTTATACAGAAAATTATTATGAGTAGTTTTGTTTTATAAAAGATCTAACTAGCTTATTTTCATGTCTTCTTGTCTTCTTTCATCCGTACTTCCGATCTTTTGATCCAATTTCCGTTTACCATACTTTAATGTGACTTCTATTTCCATATTAACCTACTTAAACATTTTATAGTTTTATCTGGTTTATTTTAAAATTTAATATTGGTCATACAGACAGTACTTTAACCAAATTTATACACAACATAGGTATACATAGGTATACATAGATGTATTTTGTGTCGATATCTACATGTTTCATGCGTTGTCACCATGCATCAATTTATAGGTACATACAAACCCATACTATGAACATCTACATATCTATTATCTATAGTACAAGTATGTACTATCCTAGTAAAGATTGGTAGGTATCTAAGTCTCAAGCTGTCTATCTATTAAGTACCAACGTATCTAGACTATCCCTAGGGGCATTTGTTCCAGTCTTAACGCTTCGATTTGAATATTTTAAACGCTCCCTTATTCTCGGGACTGCTATTTCAATTTACGTTTAAAATAATTCATTTTTTACTTCTATGATGTTATATTAATTGAGAAGAATTATTATTTTTAATATTTTTGGAGTTAACTTTACGACACATTTTCGAAAGATTTTATTTCTTAAATATCAGTTCGTTTCAACCCCATGATCAATTTAATTTTAATATGAAGTTCTCTCATCAATATGTTCGCTTACATAAATTGTAACAGTCGTATATTATCAATCTCTTTTTCACCTTCTAATACCGATCCACAGCACACTTTTCTTGAGTCAATTTCAATCCGTCTTAATACAGAAGCCGTTGCTTCAAAACCACTCGTGATTACAAAATATTTGTTTTAGTCGAAATATGTGCTTACCTACTTACATTTTACTCCTCACTAACTCAAGGGGATATAGTGGGGAATTATGATTTCGGAATTTTAAGGCTATTTTTTATTGCAGATTATCAACTAGTATCATCCTGAGATTGTATTCTGAAAGATCCATTACAATATATATGTGTGTGTACTGTGTGCTATGTACGGCGTGTTTATTTTACTTTATCGATTATAGACTAAAGTACTCAATCGATTATTTTCAAATTTTGATAATTTATATATCTAATACCTAATCACTTAAACCCCATTAGATTTTAAAGGATATCTGAATAGTGCTTCTCATTTTTTAAACTGTCAAATATTTCAAAGCTCAGGAAACTTAAAATTTGAAATTTTTATTTCTTTTATTCAAATCGGTAAAGAAGCACATCACTTTCATAAAATGGCATTGAATAAATATCAAGTTTTCATTATAAAATATTGAACAAACTCATTTCATAAAAATTTTTAATATTTTCCATACAAAATTTGAATACTTTTTGACTGACTTAGTAGTGAAGAGTATTGCGTTGGCCACAATCCACTCGTTTCTAGGATGCATTCAGTATTTAATTTTTAATCTGTAACTTGAATTGAGCAAGATAAACTATAAGGAATTTAGATTGATAAGTAACAACATATATTAATTCCTTTCTAGGCGTGGGCATTCGTTATGTATATGGGTAACACTTTCAATCGAATATGATTACAATATCGGATCACTTTGTCTTTCCATAAGATAAATCACTTACATTCATATCCGGCAATATGTTGTTCTTCTTAAGATCATAACAGGTACATACATACATGAAAGGGCTCTTTTCCAATCTCCTAGATTGAGGATGTAATAACCATCCTTATTATCCAGACCATAGTATTATTATAATTCTGAACGTAAGATGAATGTATTGAAGCATTAATTTTAATCGGGTATCGCTCAGTGATAATATTACGAGAGATTAATAATATTAATTTCGACAACGTGTTCCGTTGTTACAGAATTATCTGTGACATTATAAAAAGGTTAAGTAAATGATTTATTCTTCGAATTTGAGCGATGAGATCGCGTTATTTTGGAATAAAGACATAATCTGAAAATCGTTTTTGGGTGAAAATGTTATTGTTTATTGTACATATTTAATTCCCCATAAATTCTTTGCAGAACACATGGGTTCATCGTTACAGAAAAGGAACATCGTTCACAATATTATGGTTACTTGAGGTGAGACATTTCACAAAACAAAAATGGCGCTATACAAATTATCCAAATTTATTATTATTATTACAAATAATCCAACTGTCGATTTGTACAGGAGAACTTTGTTCTCTTAACATCGACAATGTTTCAAGCCAGGATACGCGAGAATTGTATGCAGAGGTCTACTTTTTTCACGGCTTTTCCAACTTTGAAGTCAAAAAACACCAACTTAGAGGCTTCACAGCATATATGTTCCATACACGGATTTACTCAGAATTTGGAGTAGAACATTTCGTGTGTCTGTGTGTGTGTCCGTCCCCCCCCTTATAACTTTTGATCCGCTCAATTTACAGAGCCCAAAATTTCAGAATATATAACTAGTTGCATGTAACACATGAGATCCAACTGTCGATAGCGATAGTATGTATAGTTGAAGAATATGTACCAAACTATAAACCCATAAATACAAATTATTGAATATTTTCAGATATTTTGTTTTCTATACAACATATATTATGTAGGTATGTATGTCAAGATAGGATAGTATGGAGGAAGTTCCTTTTTTCCTACCCAGAATATGAAAATAGCATGATGGTATGTATGTTTGGAGATGAAGTATCAAACTATTAAGTCTTCTTACATATTGTGTATAGGCGACTGCCATACAAAATGTATGAAGCGATGTCGTCACTAAATTCAATTTTTAAAAAAAATTGTTAAAAAAAATTGAGATCTTCTACTACAATGTTAATATTTTTTATATAAAATTAAATAATCTAGTTGGGGTGTTTCGGCTTTTTTCGATAATTGTATAAGTTTTGGAACTATAGGCAGTTAAACTCATAAATTTATCATAAAAAAATATTTTTCTTAATAAAAAATGTTTGAGAAACCCTGGAAATATTTTGAAAAAATTAATTTGAGATTTTTTATTTTTCTATGTTTGTACCAATTTTCAGCGTTCTAGCTTTTATGGTTTCTGAGATATATGGAAAAATAAAATAAAAATTAAAAAGTTGATAACCCCTGACTGAAACAAAAATTAAAAATTCGGAGTATAGGACTGTAACTTTTTATATATTCTGAAATTTTGGGCTCTGTAAATTGAGCGGATCAAAAGTTATAAGGGGTGGACGGACACACACACAGACACACAGACACACGAAATGTTCTACTCCAAATTCTGAGTAAATCCGTGTATGGAACATATATGCTGTGAAGCCTCTATGTTGGTGTTTTTTGACTTCAAAGTTGGAAAAGCCGTGAAAAAAGTAGACCTCTGCATACAATTCTCGCGTATCCTGCCTTGAAACATTGTCGATGTTAAGAGAACAAAGTTCTCCTGAACAAATCGACAGTTACAAAACTTTAATACTCAGAATGTTAATTTTTGTTTCAGTCAGGGGTTATCAACTTTTTAATTTTAATTTTATTTTTCCATATATCTCAGAAACCATAAAAGCTAGAACGCTGAAAATTGGTACAAACATAGAAAAATAAAAAATCTCAAATTAATTTTTTCAAAATATTTCCAGGGTTTCTCAAACATTTTTTATTAAGAAAAATATTTTTTTTATGATAAATTTATGAGTTTAACTGCCTATATTTCCAAAACTTATACAATTATCGAAAAAAGCCGAAACACCCCAACTAGATAATTTAATTTTCTATAAAAAATATTAACACTGTAGTAGAAGATCTCAATTTTTTTTTAACAATTTTTTTAAAAATTGAATTTAGTGACGACATCGCTTCATGCATTTTGTATGGCAGTCGCCTATACACAATATGTAAGAAGACTTAATAGTTTGATACTTCATCTCCAAACATACATACCATCATGCTATTTTCATATTCTGGGTAGGAAAAAAGGAACTTCCTCCATACTATCCTATCTTGACATACATACCTACATATGTTGTATAGAAAACAAAATATCTGAAAATATTCAATAATTTGTATTTATGGGTTTATAGCTTGGTACATATTCTTCAACTATACCTACATACTATCGCTATCGACAGTTGGATCTCATGTGTTACATGCAACTAGTATATTAGAATTACAGGACAGTACGGTACAACAGAGTATAGAGAATACCTAGTAGAAAGTGAATAAAAATATAGAAAGTTTTTTGACACGTGTATTTTTTGACGGAAAACGTACATAAGTACATATACATCCTCATACGTTCCCTAAATTAAGCATAATTGCTTATACGAAATGGTGAACGAAATCGATCGTGACAGGACTCGAACTCGCGACCTCTGGTTTACTAATCCAGCGCGCTATCCGCTCTGCCACCATCCATTTTTTTTATATGACACATATTTTGATTCGTTCCATATCGGTTGTAACATGATATGATGCTTAATCCAGAGTGTTTTTTTATCTGTGGTATAAAATACAAAAGTAAAAAATAATGAAATTTTTCTCGTCGTGTAAAACAAAAATTTCAGCCTATATCTTAAATAGAGGGGATATGTGGAGATGTATTAAAGTGAAATTTCATATATGGATGAAAATAAATAATTATTGAAGTATACTAGCAACAAATCCATACATACAAAAGTTTAAAGGTAATTAATAGGTAGTAGGTATTATTTTATTCAAATTTTTCAACAGCTTTTTAGAACAAAAAGTGATAATTTCAAAATCAAAACAACATTCTTTCACATCAAAACGCCATGTTCCTACTGGGTGTAAGCAGAGAGAACCAAACCCCATACCTATATGCTTTCGAATTTCCATGTCTTTCTTTGCATTGACGCATTGTCACATATATGTTTAGATTTTTTTATTTTTTAACAATAAATCATATCTCAATAGAGAAGAAGTTGAAATACTATATAACAGGGAAATCAAGGCACCCACAGAGTTACGACCTCATCATCGGCTGGTTTTCGTGATCACTTTAAGCGCTTGCGCGACGTTCAGGAAAAACACCCTATGTATGCTTATACACACTCACGTTCACAAACAGACACACACATTGTTGCGTTTTGTTGTTTAACTCATTTATTATTCTTTGTTTTTTCTTACACTACTAAATGAATTATAATAAGGTAATTATGCATGTAATTGATGCTGGGCATGACTATGTTTTCTATATTGAGTATCACCAGTTTATTTGTCCAGTTATTGTTTGTGTACTTCACATGGTTATGCCGTATATTTCTAGGACAAAACGTCCTTTTCAGTTCAACGTTTTTACCTGAAAAAAATTTTTTCGTCCATTCGTCCATCATTCATGTTGAATACATGGATCATGATTTAATTTGTAATTTGTAAATAATTCAACTGACGAGTCCAACTGTTCGATGACGGACGGTATACTACAGTAAACAATTCATCATTTTAAAATAACGTAATATTACAGTTGAAACTTCATTTTTAGACTGTATTTGAAAATCCAGTAAACAAGTACCTAGGTAGAATTATTTTGAAAAGTAAGGTACTAACATGATGTTTCTAGAATTTTGAGCCGAATATATTAATTTTGCAGTTAACCATTATTTTGATAGATTGTCGATAATCATCAATGTGAAAAGAGTTAATGAAATATTCCTAACTTCACCTTTTTCCCTCGCTCTTCATACACTCATGCAATGTACCCACCAGGTATGAAGGTACACCTACTTCTGATCCAGCCAACAACTGAACGCATACCCTATTAATGGAATATTTTACTTCCAGAGTAAGTTGCCTACGATGGAAAAATTTCGAATGATAACGAAATCAATCAAATTGTTTTACGATAAAGGTATATTTTATGAAAAAATAATTTACAATCGATTTTACCACAAAAGAGATGCAATAGAATGCTTATAATAATAATTTACACTTAATTGTAATTCAATATAGATGCAATGTAATGCTTATAATAATAATTTACAACTGATTATACTCCAATAAAGATCCAATAGAATGCTTTCAATAATAATTCACAATAATTGTTTGTCAGTACTTCAATAGAGATGAAATAGAATGCTTAAAATAATCCAACTGTCGATTTGTTCAGGAGAACTTTGTTCTCTTAACATATCGACAATGTATCAAGCCAGAATACGCGAGAATTGTATGGAGAGGTCTACTTTTTTCACGGACTTTGAAGTCAAAAAACACCAACTTAGAGGCTTCGCAGCATATATGTTCCATACACGGATTTACTCAGAATTCGGAGTAGAACATTTCGTGTGTCTGTGTGTGTGTGTCTGTGTGTCTGTGTGTCTGTGTGTGTGTCTGTGTGTGTGTGTGTCCGTCCCCCCCTTATAACTTTTGATCCGCTCTATTTACATAGCCTAAAATTTCAGAATATATAAACAGTTACAGGCTTACAAAACTTTTATACTCGGAATTTTGAATTTTTGTTTCAGTCAGGGGTTATCAACTTTTGAATTTTTATTTTATTTTTCCCTATATCTCAGAAACCATAAAAGCTAGAACACTGAAAATTGGTATAAACATAGACAAATACAAAATCTCAAATTAGTTTTTTCAAAAAAATTCCAGGGTTTCTCAAACATTTTTTATTAAGAAAAGTATTTTTTTTATGATAAATTTATGAGTTTAACTGCCTATATTTCCATTTATTTTTAAAATATCGAAATAAGCCGAAACACCCCAACTAGATAATTTAATTTTATATAAAAAATATTAACATTGTAGCAGTACATCTCAAATTTTTATTAACAATTTTTATAAAAATTGAATTTAGTGACGACATCGCTTCATACAATTTGTATGGTAGTCACCTATACACAATATCAAAGAAGACTTAATAGTTTGATACTTCATCTCTAAACATACAATATACATATACCATCATGCTGTTTTCATATTCCGGGTAGGAAAAAAAGACTGACCTCCATACTATCCTATCTTGACTACCTAGGTACATGTGTTGTATAGAAAACTAAATATCATAAAATAATAAATAATTTGTATTTATGGGTTTGGTACTTATTCTTCAACTATACATACTATCGCTGTCGACAGTTGTATCTCATGTGTTACATGCAACTAGTAATAAACAATTGATTTTAATTCAAAAGAGATGAAGTAGAATGCTAATCCAACTGTCGATTTGTTCAGGAGAACTTTGTTCTCTTAACATATCGACAATGTATCAAGCCAGAATACGCGAGAATTGTATGGAGAGGTCTACTTTTTTCACGGCTTTTCCAACTTTGAAGTCAAAAAACACCAACTTAGAGGCTTCGCAGCATATATGTTCCATACACGGATTTACTCAGAATTCGGAGTAGAACATTTCGTGTGTCTGTGTGTGTGTCTGTGTGTGTGTGTCTGTGTGTGTGTCTGTGTGTGTGTCCGTCTCCCCCTTATAACTTTTGATTCGCTCAATTTACAGAGCCCAAAATTTCAGAATATATAAACAGTTATAGGCCTTCAAAACTTTTATACTCAGAATTTTGAATTTTTGTTTCAGTCAGGGGTTATCAACTTTTGAATTTTTACTTTATTTTTCCATATATCTCAGAAACCATAAAAGCTAGAACGCTGAAAATTGGTACAAATATAGACAAATATAAGATCTCAAATTAATTTTTTCAAAAAAATTCGAGGGTTTCTCAAACATTTTTTATTAAGAAAAATATTTTTTTTATGATAAATTTATGAGTTTAACTGCATATATTTCTAAATTTTTCAAAAATATCGAAAAAAACTGAAACACCCCAACTAGATAATTCAATTTTCTATAAAAAATATAAACATTGTATTAGCACATCTCAAACTTTTTTTAACAATTTTTATAAAAATTGAATGTAGTGACGACATTGCTTCATACAATTTGTAGGGCAGTCGCCTATACACAATATGTAAGAAGACTTAATAGTTTGATAGGTACTTAATCTCCAAACATACATACAGAACCATCATGCTGTTTTCATATTCCGGGTAGGAAAACAGGACTGACCTCCATACTGTCCTATCTTGACAAACATACCAACATGTGTTAAAATTTTCAATAATTTGGATTTATGGGTTTATAGTTTGATTCTTATTCTTCAACTATACATACTATCGTTATCGACAGTTGGATCTCATGTGTTACATGCAACTAGTAATAATAATTTACAATTGATTGTACTTAAATAAAGATGCAATAGAATGCATACAATAAAAGATAATTTACAATTGATTGTACCTACTTCAATAGAGAAGCAATAAAAGGCTTGCTTAACACAAACTTTTTAAACTTATACAAGTTTATTTTACATAATTGAAAAATTAAATATACGTACCTATGCAGTTAATGCAAGCTATCGTCTTAATTGTTCTTTATTTTGAAACTAGATTTATTTTTAACTACATATATTAACTTGAATGTTATATAATTTATTTATTAATTGTGAAGCACCGATTTAGAATAGCGCTTCCACTCTTTTCTATTATTATCGTTTTTGGGTGTCACGTAGGAGCAGAATAATCGGAAATATAACACGCATAATGATATCTTCCCAAATAAATAAATAAATAAATATCTCAGATAGTTCAGCGATGAGGTTCACCACCCATTCAGAATGTTGTGCCTTTTTGTGTGACGAGACTGATGTGTGGGGATACATGCATGTGTCATACTTCCATTAGGTTATGTACAACTGTTCGCCTGACACTGGTGACATCACATTGTAGGATATGCCGTGATGGAATAAAATCAAATAACTTAAGTATTAATTTTCCAGAAATATTTATTTTATTTTCACAGGACCATCTTTTCGGCTTATTGGGCATTTATCAACGAAAATGATAAATTATAATTATTAATCATCGAATATTTTTTTAATTGCATATACGCAAAGAAAAGTCTGTCAATAAAGATATTATTTATCATTTTCGTTGATAAATAAATCAATAATTTGATTTTATTTAACGTCGGCGTCGGTGCCGTCATCATTGACAAAATAAAAAACATGAAATTTTACAAAACATTGTTAACTTATTGATACCTCTAATTGATGAATTCTCCATTCATTCTCTCTCTCTCTCTCCTCCCATAAACTCCATCTCTTTCCTTTATTTGTAGCTTTGATTTTACATTTTTTCAATAATTTTATGTGCTAGTCTTTCTGTTTGTTTTTTGTTAGTTTACCAACCACTGCCTACACTATTTATTTTCTCACGTTGCTTTGGTTGGTTGGAAAAAATTGCCTTCTAGCAACAAACCCTCCATGATTTTTAAATAAGTAATATAAGTTACTCAATATGATGAACGCCGTTTCAATGTCCTATATATTATGTACTTATAGGTACCTACTTATTATAAGGACATATTCATTCTTTATTAAAATGTGCCCAAGTTATTTTCGAAAATATTATTATAGGATAATGTAGTACACATCATTATAAGCTTGACAGCCCTGTGTGGGCCTTTGCAATATTCAGAAATCTTCTTCATTCGTGTCATCCAATTTGCCATTTTTGTAATGTGGATGTATCAGGGCTGAAAGAATATATCCACCGTAGTTTAAGCCTTCCGTCTTCTTCCTACTTGTGGTGTGGATAGTATGAGGAGTTATTATTAATGGATTAAAATAAATTATAGAGTAAAATAACATTATTGATTTGACTTGATTTATTAACCGTTTTAGAATTCGTCAGTTGTTCATTTCAAATGTGCTGTTCGTTTGTACCTCGGTAACCATTAAACCAACATCGAATAAATACGTCAAATTTGCTATGAAACAAATGATGTACCTAACAACACAAAATTCAATAATGTGGATATCACTTATAGATATTATGACAGTTGTTATATTATTGAAATGACTACTCTGTCATTTTGTATTAAATTGTTACGTAAGGGGAAAAAATGAAATGTTTGTGAAAGATAAGTTCATACAGATAATACAAGGCGGTATATGAAACTGTGTGTATTTTCGTTTCTTGAATGTCTCTCTCTATTCAAACATCTGGTACCTACTTTCTCTCTCTCATTCAGAATCCCAAGTTAGTGTTACGAGAAATACGTAGGTACATAATACAAATTTAATAAAATAAAATATCTACGACAAAGTTTATAATATCTTGAGGTTAGTGATGTCTAAATGTAACAGTATAAAGACCAGTTTTTACTTGGTCTTTGGAATTTCACGTCAGTTTTGGTCTTGCAATTACAAATATGAACAAAGACATCGCATTCGTTATTCAAATTTTGAGATAATTTATGCTACAAGAACAATGTAAGAATTACTATATTTTGTAACGCAACTTTGTATATTGATGGTTAAAAATATAATAAAGTGCATTAAATCAGACCCACAATATTCAAGAAGTAGGTAGGTATGTGCTGTTTTTGAATCGATTTATTTTAACTGACTTCCATAAACTTAGGTAATATATTCGACTGATGTTTTATTTATGCGTTGTTTGATTTCGATGTTTCTTTTTTCATTAGAAAGGGGGTGTCTTCCGATTGGACCCATTAGATCTGATCGTGGGATCCATGAGAAAGTGATCAATATCGTCAATTTTGACTTCAGCGACAGTAATTTTATACCATATTATTCGGTATTGTTGATTTCTTTTTCAATTGGGATCGCTTCAGTGGTGATCACACGTATAGTTTCATCGAGTTCTGATGATAAGACTCATAAAAAAAATCATCAACTCTTCAATTTCCATAGGCGTTTACAATCTGTATAACATGTATTATTGTATAGGCGAAACGTATGAAAGATATTATTAATACAAACATACATACATACCATCTCCATCATGAAGTAGGCACAGAAAACCGAATGCTATTTTTTTTATCTTGACACACGTTCATTTTTTTTACTACGACAACCCGCTGTTACAAAATATTTTTTTTGGAAATTTTAACCAATCTTGCTTTATATACATTTATGTAATAACAAAGTCTGCATCAGTCAGAATTCACTATTTATAAGAATTTTACGTAAATTGGAGGAAAAGGAACTAATAATTACTAGGCCTAAGTAATTTTGTTAAATCAGTGTACCTACAATAGTGTGTTTGTTGAAATTAGTTTCTTAATCGAATGTGAGAATGAGTAGCAAGCATTTCGTATTTTAATCTTTCACTGAAAACTTTAGTCTTGGTCTCAGATCAATACAAGTAATGCACATCACTACATGAAATGGTTGTTTCTTGTAATACGGGACAAATTTGCTCTATTCTCTTGAAAGATCTCATCATTTATATCCCCTTAATAAATTAATAAATCCAAAACGTAATACACAAAGCCCAAATGTAATAAAATAGGAGTAGGTCGGAAATTTAATATCTCACTGATAACAAACAAATGTTTCATCTGTATAATATCTTCATTTTTGGGTCAAATATTTTAATTACGTTTCTGGGATATTATATTTCAAGGTTTTTAAACGTAAAATATCAATGATATGTATAATTTACATTTATTTTATAATACTGAGGACGTTTATACCTACTAGTTGCGTGTAATACATGAGATCCAACTGTCGATGGCGATAGTATGCATAATTGAACGCTTAAACACAAATTAATTCATTTTAAGATATTTTGTTTTCTATATAAAACATGTACCTAAGTATATGTCAAGATAGGATATTATGGAGGTCCAACCCAGAATATGAAAACAACATGATGTATGTTTATAGATTAAGTAAGTATCAAACTATTGAGTGAAATATTGCATAGTGTTTACTGCCTTACGAATTGTATGAAAGTATGTCGTCACTACATTTAATTTATATAAAAATTGTTGAAAAAATGGATGTTCTACTACAATGTTCAAAATTTTTATAGAAAATTAAATTATCTAGTTTGGGTGTTTCGGCTTTTTTCGATATTTTTAAAAACTTAGGAAATATAGGCAGTTAAACACATAAATTTATCATAAAAAATATTTGAGAAACTCTGGAACTTTAAAAGAAAACACATTTGAGTTTTTGCATTTGTCTATATTTATACAAATTTTCAGTATTCAAACTTATATGGTTTTTAAAATATATGGAAAAATAAATTAATAATTCAAAAATTGATAATCCCTGATGATAAAAATTCTAAATTATGAGTATAAAAGTTTTAAAGGACTATAACTTTCTATATTTTCTGATATTTTATAATAGGCTCTATGCATTCAGCGGATCAGAAGTTATAAGGGGGGACGGACACACACACACACACAGACATACAAAAACACACAAAATGTTCTACTTCAAATTCTGAATTCATCCATATATATAGAATATATAATATGCTATGAAGCCTCTAAGTTGGTGTTTTGGGCATGCAAAAAGTCCACTACACCATACAAAATGTTCCTTCATATGAAATGTTCCTTCGTACACGCGTCTTGGCTTAATACTGTCGATTCGTTAAGATAATAAAAATTTCTTGAACGAATCGACAGTTGGATTATTTTACTATACATTTAATTGAGTAGATGATCTGCAGGTAATATTAGATAATATATATAGTTGCTTATACGCAAAAATTGGATTTCTTCCCTGTCGGGAGTCAATGTTGCGCAAGCGCATACAGTGATCACGTAAACCAGCCGATGACATGTGCCTTGATTTACGGATCTCCCTTATATTCCAACTTCGTATTTATTTATTTATTTAAACACTTTATTGTACATTACTTAATAGCTAGTACAAATGGCGGACTTATTGCCTAATGGCAATTTCTTCCAGACAACAATCTGTGACAGTTATGAGACAAAATGGTACATATACAAAAAAAGAAAATATATATAAAACCATATACATATTACATTTAAACACAATAAAGTAAGAAAAATATAAATTTGTACATCAATGAAAATTAAACAAATCATAGATAAGACCTGTTACAACACTATGGGAGGGAAGGGAAAAAAGGAGAGGAGATATGACTAACTACAAGAATAGGGAAATAAATAGGAAGTATGTAGGTTAAGAAATGGAAAGTAAGAGCGCGCGTTTTAATCTAGTTTTGAAGGTTCCTAACGTTGGTGCAGTTCTAATGTCAAGGGCCAAGTTGTTCCATAACCGGGCAGCATGGACAGTAAATGATGATGAATAGAAAGCCGTGGCATGTGATGGGATGGCGAGGGTTCTCTCTTCTCTAGATCGAAGCGGGAGTCCATGAGAGGCCACAGGTTGAAATCTTTCGGTCAGATATGATGGAGGATTAGGGTTGTTCAAAATGTTAAACAGAAGACAAACGACAATCGACTTTCTACGACACTTATGACAAAATAATTATTCAAAACTAATATAACTCTAAATAAAGCATTAATAGTTCATAATTCACTAAAAAATATACACAAATAAGTCTTTACAAAATAATATTCGGCACTTTCTGCAAGGATATGGGAAACAAAAAACTTTCTCTTAGACGAAACGAAAAAAAAGCGGTTTCGCATGTCAAAGTAGCGTCTTGACTACCAAAAACATATTTATACATTTTACATTTGTACGGCGTCACAACGAAAATTGT
Organism: Molanna angustata; assembly: GCA_963576475.1. Classification (NCBI taxonomy): domain Eukaryota; kingdom Metazoa; phylum Arthropoda; class Insecta; order Trichoptera; family Molannidae; genus Molanna; species Molanna angustata. The sequence goes on along the minus strand of OY754964.1, from coordinate 38,307,858 downwards.
TCTCATCGACAAAACGCCGAGCGCTCGGTTAGTAAGAGTGTGTTGATCACGGCGCAGACGGATAGGAAGCCATTTGAGTTCCTTGCGAAAAAATTATATGTGATCGTATTTGCGAAGATTATATATGAAACGTATGCAGACGTTTTGTAATCGATCTAATTTGTAATCGAATTTTGTAATCGATCTAATTCGTATCTATTGAGATATTAAAAAAATGTCATAACATTTTAATATTAGCGTTAATTAATAATTTGATTTTCATATTCAGGTTAAAAATAATAAAAAAAATTTAATATAAATTGGTTGTATCTAACTAAAATAGTTTAAAATTGAATATGTGCTTTTAACGATAGATTAATATATTAAACCAAAAGGTTGAGTTAATGTGTTGGGTAGTATTGTAACTAACATTTTAAATGAGATTTTGTAATACATTTTCTACAGTAGGTATTACAGCAAATAAAAACAACATAAAATAGAAGAATAGAAATCTTAATTATCTGCTACCTTTATTATAAATTGGAAAACACTTTGAATCATTAATTTCTTCCACCTGTAAAAACAAATAAAATATCTAACAATTTGTTGGGACCAACGGATAGCAATAAATTTGTACCGCCTTTCAGAAATATTGTTTACAGTATAAGGTATAATATATCTTTATCTATGCGTGCTTCGGGTTGCGTTATGTACACCTGATCCCATGTGCTACTTCCAGAAATATTTAAACTTCATATATTATGTAGGTACCTACTTAAACAATCAGAAAATTAATATTTATAACACTAACTAATATAAATATACGTTGGTATACTTATACGATGCAACTTGAAACTTGGGTAAAGGTAAAGGTAAGCATCTTTTTCGTCTTTGTCAGCCTTTCCTCTCTGCAGAATGTACCAGGGGCGTTCCTATAACCTTAAGACTACGCAAACCCTGAAAGATAATTGGGAATTATCGAATATTAAAAGTTGTTAAGTATAATATCTTCATTGGTTAATTCGGTGGCCATGAAAAATATTTTGCAATCACATGCCAAAATAATTTTACATTTTATGGCCCCGAAAAAGATCGCATCTACTTTTCATTACATGAATCTTGTACCTCAGATCCTTTGGGAGTGTTCCCACCCAATTGTGTCCTCTTACAGATCGGGGCTCCTCGTTGCTGTCCGTGGGCTTCTTCAAGGTCCCATTGGACATGCGGACTTGAAGAACAATTACAAAGCCTTCAAACGATTTTGCCATAGATACGATGCCTTATTATCCGAAGATTCTCACTGACTTGTCTGTCTCCAGAGATCTTGGTCACTTCTCTGATGCCCTATATATATGGATCTGAAGTCGCCGACAGTCCGCTAGTGTGAATCTCAATTCGCACTTGTTGATTGTTCTTTTTGCACCATGATGCCGAGATTGCTAATCTAGAGGGCTCCATGAGCTACTCTTCGTGCCATGCATTGTTTTTTTTGTCGTTCATTCTAGCGTTCTGCGAAGGGGCCGTTGACAGTCCCCATATGCGGAGCGGGTGGTGGTGGCAGTAGCGAATCTTGTACCTAATGGTTTGCAATGAAAGAACAAAAAATAATTTTTGGTTTTGAATTACTTGGCAATATTTTTTTTTGTCAGTTTTCTAGTCTGTGATGTCATATTTTTTATGCATTTATTTACATATTATATTTATAGGCAAGCCAAGGTTCTCGGCTTCTATAAGCACTTCCGCTACAGGGATGTACGCTTCTTTTAATGACTCTGTTACAATCCTTTCTCGTCCGCATTATCATCCGCCCATTCAAGATAATTTTATTTTTATTTTATATTGCTTCTCTACCTTTGTTTATCACATATTAGGTGATATACTTATAATATTTTTTCGTGTTTCATACATTAGAAGGAAATTTAGTGATCATTTTTGTGTACATCCGTATACCCAGGGTAGGTATACAAGGGTCTTAAGAGAGGCAGTATTTTTTTTCAATCGTGCTCAATATATTATTATTATTAATAATAATAATAATAATAAATTTTATTTACACGTAGACATATAAAAATTAATACATCTAGTATAAACAAAAAGTATATATAATTTTTTTTATATACAATAAGTATGGTATAAAGTATGACAATCAATTATAAAAACAAGTAAAACTATGGAGAACATAATTTTTTTTAACTATGTATTCAGCACCTAGCCTACGAAAGGTGACAAGACTTGTGGTTTCTTTTATGTTTGGTGGCAAACTATTTTATATATTTTGAGACCTTTATGGTATAAGCTATTTTGTGTACTTACTTGTTAATCGTTTTTGGAAGTCTAAAATCCTAACATCCTTTCGTAGGGTAAGTGTGAACATTGGCATTGAATAAAATATTTTTTTGCATATATTTTGGAAGCATATTATTTTTTAGTTTGTAAATCAAAGTTAATGTGTTGTTTATAATGTATTGCTTTACTCTCATTAATTTTAGTTTATTCAATATTAGGTTTATTCTTGTATATCTGTTACATTTCAAAATTGTTCTCATTCCCATATTATGAATGATCTGTAATGTATTGCAAAATGTGTGTTTCATTTATATATATTATTTATTCATTTTATTTGTGATTGCCAAACTTAAAAAAATATTACATTTAAGTGTGTTTTTTTTCTGCGAAAAAAACAAAATCATTTTAGGTACCTATTTCCTTCAAATCGGTATCAAATCGTCGTAGTGTATAAACAGCTTTCTTATATAATATATGTTCTCTTTTTATTATTTGCGTTTCTTATTTGTATGTGAATCTCATTTGGCCGTTATTCTACGGATATAAAAATAGACATTGCGTTAACCTTTGTTTGACGTATCCTTATTGTCTGGGATGCGCCGCTATTGGAGCATGAAAATAAGAAATCGTGGGACGAATTCAAATAAATGTAGGGCGGCGAAGATGTTTGACAAGCGATCGTGGATGGGTTCAGTTGGCTGAGGAATCTGAGAGAACGGTGAAGCAATATCGCAAAGGATCTTAGGAGAGGTCAGGACTATTTCCTTCATCATCTGGTATCTTGGTGTTTTGTCCGGACGGCCCTTACTCTGTTGCGTGAGTGGAATTATTTATGAGATCTTCCCAAGATATGGAGCGTGTCGCGTGACCGGAGACATTTTGTGTTTCGGGAAGCCGATTTCACTCACCGGCTGGTGATTAACATCAAATACTCAAACATGCAGAGTAAACAGAGCTTGAGTTTTTGGTCAACTCATTTAGCCTTCAATTCCTCGGTGTAATGAGAGTTTGATGAATAAACGATTCAATTCGATACCCTGCTCGTGAGCTTGTACGAGTACCTAGTTGCATGTGCCACATGAGATCCAACTGTCGATGGCGAGAGTATGTTTAATTGAAGAATAAGTACGTACCAAATTACGTACACTAAAACACAAATTAATAAATATTTTAAGTTTCTATAAAAAAAACATCAGTATGTATGTACATACATATGTCAGGATAGTAAAAGTATGGAGGTCAGTCTGTTTTTCCTACCCAGAATATGAAAAAAAACATTATGGTATGTTTAGTTGCGTCCATAGCAGAGCGGCTAGCGCGCTAGGCTAATAATCCAGTGGTCGCGAGTTCGAATCCTGCCTCGACCGTTCACCTATAGCACAAGCATTTATGCTTATTTTAGGGAACGTAGGAAGATGTATATGTACTTGTTTAACAAGGACATATTCATTTTTTTATAAAAAAATACGTTGGTCCGATACACTTTATGTTTGCTTACTGTTTTCGTAATATTTTTTTAAAATACCATTTTTCCCCGAATTATCATACATAACTTAAAATTAATGAGTCTTAGAAATCTGACTTAAATGATACGTATTTTATTAATTCAAACACTGGTGGGATACTTTTTAACGCAATGCTATTACTTTTATCTAATTAATAACATACATATGTATTAATTAGATAAAAGTAAACTATCTGTTCTAATAACATACATATGTACATACATACCATCACGCCATGTCCCTTACGGGGTAAGCAGATAAAACTGTGAGCCATACTCCTTTATTAGTGCACACATTCCTAGCTTTCTTTACATCTATAAATTGTCTCGTACATGCTCGTCGATTTTTCAAGCAAATGTATAAAATGTATAAAATGTCCTTAAAATGGACAATATTCATTTTTAAATCAAAAGGAACGTTTTATAACTTTCATGCAATCAAATTTAACTTTATTTTCAACCACTTTAGCAAGATATTCTCCGGATTAATAAAATACAAAAAAATATGCAAGATTCTGTTTATTCTAACATAAAATTCCATTGTTAACTTTTGCCTATATTAAAAGATACACGGGTTATAAAATTGATTAAATATTAATGAATATTAAATGTGTTTTTTTTGTTATTTTCAGATGGAGTCACATCAACAAAAACAAAATTTAAATGACTGGCATATTTCAAGACTCGTGGAATTTCATTTTATTGAAAAATATGGAAAATTCGATAAATTTCCACAGATTTAAATCGTTGAGATATAATTATAATATTATTTATGAAGTTCCTCCACACGAGTAATTCGAAAAAATGAAGAGATTCTTGTTAATGGGATTCGCATTACTTTTGGCCTTAGGCAGAGGGTCTGATCCGCATGAAGAAGAGGAAGAAGGTAAGAATACGAATTGTTTAAAAATTTAGTAGGCATACTTATCTATATTTATAAAAAATAATGTTTGTAAGTATTCAAGTATGTATGTATGTAAGTATGGTTATATTTGTTCAATGAGTTTCACCACCCATTCTGAATTAATTACCTCTTTAGGTGAGACGAGACTGGTGTTTTGGGATACACAATCGTGTCGTGTTCCATGAGGTAATTCACACCTGCCAACCTGTCGCTGGTTTCCCCACATTGTGGGATATGCCGTGATGGTATGAATGAATGAAATCGCAAATTTGTCATTTTGCTTGGTTTGTTTATTATGTGCAAATCGTCCCCTTCTTGGTGAAATGGCTCAAGATATTTGGCGACAACTATAATAAGTATTTTTTTCTTAATTATTAAAATATCCAAATAACACACTGATAAACTGATTGGACGGGAGGTACTGAAGGGACAAATGAATACCTACGTTGTAAATAAAACTTTTACCTATGCCCTAATAATTGATTACCATTTTGTGGACGTATGCAATTAACGTTTTTAGACTCCATACAGGAAATTTATTTAGTCCTGAGAATTTTTATCACGGTCATTCAAAACGGAAATGGGATCATATAAACCAGATAGATAGTCGTTTATAATCATTCGGAAAAAGAATAAAAATCTTCATTATTGGATAGGACACTAAAATAATGGTACCAGGGCCGCATCCAGTTTTCGGCTACTAGCCCACTAAATTCAAAAGACACCTGCCTTCTATTTTTTTATATATGAACATTATTTATCTACTCCTTGTGTTAGTTGCGATTTTATTGTCATGTAGCAATTTATTCCAACTAACCATTGTACCTTGCACGGGAAATAATTTTGAATACATTTCTTCTATGCTGGGAATCTAAACCAGGATATCAGTACAAAAGTCAAATGACTTAACATTATGCTACGTACGGTGATCCGCGGGCGGCAAAATTTTTATTTGAATAAACCTAATCATATTTAGATTGTACATAGGTAATTTACTTCAGTAGGTAACAGTAATCTTTGATTGTTGAAAATTAATTTCAATAATAGTTGATATTTACACTTACAATACACAACTACCTACATCGAAGAAAGATATGTATGTATGTGTTATTTTTTTTACATTTTCATATATTTGGCGCCCCATATTACTTTATCATCTTTGGCGTCTAGCGCAATTACACAATTCGAACCTTCGATGGATGCTGTCCCGTTAAATTGGTATACCTCTACAAATATATGTATAAAGCAATTTTCGTTAGGCGAAGACAATTAAAAGGTACCATTTTATTTTGTACCGGTGCAGTCGAAGCCGACCGATTGTTTGTCCGGTCCGGCCATTAACCGCTTCGTTAGGGCTTGGCAATTAAAATTAACATCGCACCGCAAAAACCGAAATACACAAATGAAACATTAGGACACAAACCAACGGTACAGTCTAGTAAGGAATTTTATATTATTAATTTATCATCTGTTCTTTTCGTGCCCAATCCAGTCTTCTGGTAATCTTTACAACAAATTTAGTGAAATCTCTAGACCTTTTAATGTTGCTCACCTCCTAGCTCTCAAAAACAATAATGTGTATCGTAAGCTAATAAAATTTATTGTTAAAAATAATATCCTTCTGTAATATCAATACGGTAATTTTTATCGAGAGAGTATCAATACGGTAATTTTTGTCATATATTGTAACTTGGTCAAAATATTGTGTAATACTCTTATAAAATAAATAAATAAAAAAAAAAAAAAAAAAAAAAAAAAAAATATACTTTTTGATATTTTATGTTTATTTTTAGTGTTAAGTGACTTTCTTTTATTTGATACTGTTCATAGTGTATGTCTTGTTTATATTTAAGTTTGAGTGTTCTGTGAATACAAATATGGCACAAATCATACAATATATGGAAGACAATGTAATATGGCCTGACCAATTTGACTGATCATTTTGTACCTACCCAAGTAGGTACAAAATATTGATAAATAATATAGGTATTTGACAAAGAGATCAAATATACATATTAACCATAATAGTGCTCTTTATAATGTATATATTCGTCCTTTTCCTCATGACTGAGGATAGCGGCTTTAGTCCGTCGCCACACGTATGGCCCGCCTCCATGCCATCTGTTTTGGGCTGAACGCAGAGCACCAGTCACCGAAAACCCCATTGTGGACTTAACCAAATCGCTCCATCTGGTCGGTGAGCGACCACGAGATCTCCGTCCTTCCACGCAACCCATCACAACAAGCTTCTCGAGGCAGTCTGGTTCCCTTCTGGCAATGTGTCCAAAGAATTGAAGGATATGTCTGTAACATATCGTAGACAGACGATCCTCGATCTTCAGCTCTTCTAGAATTGATTCGTTCTTCTGGCTTCGCAAATCTTTAGAATGACTTTCGTATAAAACAATAAAGGGAATCGAAGATTTTGAGTAGTAAAATTCTATAAAATCTAATTTATTTATTTGTATTACCTACACCTAATTATAAGCAATCAGTTGATAGTTTTTTTTACAATAGATTTCAAATAATTTACGCCACGAAAATATTCAGGTTAACCAATATAATAATTAAAATAAAATAATATTTTTTAATTTTATCTGATAAAAAATGACCAAACAAAACAATGTTATATAAGTTCGTCAAATAAACCTAATTTACTATTCAAAACGAATTTGAAATTTGTGACTTTTCTTAAATTTTTTTTAATGAAAACTACTTTTTTTTTAATAATTAACAATTCTCATAATTATACACAGGGTATCTAGTAACTACCTATTATTTTGAAGCGTGAACAACAGAAGAACATGTATAAGGCGATGTGTGAATGTTGACGATGCGAAAAATGTGTGTCAGGATATATCACTGGTCAGGATAGAAAAAATGTGACATTCAATTTTTTCTTGCCTACCTCGTGAGGGACATGGCGTGATGGTAAAGATTCATGTATGTATGAATCTTTTTTTTAAACAACAGCAATATATTTTTATTTGTAGGTAAAGTTGCAATAATTACGTGTCTATTATAGGTATTCCTTTGTAAGTATTAAAGTTAGGTACCTTTGTTCCAAAAAGGTTTCAAATATTTTTTAATCCACCAAATAAAAGGACCCGCAAAGTCAGGATTTTCATCAGTCGAGTATGCTTTTTGGTGAATACAAAAATTTGAGGTGCTCTTTAAAAATATGAAAATATGTCAAGCCTTTACTTTTTGAAAATACATGAGTGAAAAATTCCTTTTGGCTCAAAATACCTATGTAAATATTTAAAGCATATACCAAAAGGTTTTATATGCAACATCATAAATTAAATAGGTTCTCAAAACAATGTATATATATTTTAATATACCTATGTTATCAGGGTAAGAATCAAACACATTATAATATGTGGCAATACTAAGACTTAACTTGAACGTATTGTTGTGTAAGAATGTAAATTAAAAAATTGACTAAAAATTTGAGTGTCTAATTATTTTTAAACAATCTTCGACATGTTTCAGTTAGTAGGTAATAAAATTAAAGTCGTAATACTAAACATAACATAATAATATGCTTATAAAATAAAATATTTCTATCTGCGGACCAAAATTTCACCAAAAATTATTAAATTATGATAGGTGATATGAATAGGTTTAACATGAATAGTCATAAAAACATAATTTATGCTTCCATAAGTTTCTTCTTAAAACCGTATTGATTGGCTCATTAATATACCCATTGAAATACACAACAAGAAAATAAGAGTTTCTCAACAATTTGAAAAGAAAATTTTATTCAATGCGTTCATAGAATATTATATCAGGCAATTTAATAAGAAATCTTTATATTAAGTATAATAACATTGTTCTTTTATTATTTTCTTGTGGTTTTATTTATTCTAATCATTTTGTAATTTGTGTTTTTTTTTGCATTTTGCACACATAACATAATAAGTGCACAATGGCGGTCTTATTGCCTAATATCTTCCAACCAACAATATCCATTTGTTTTTGTTAAATGATTTGTTTTTCTGTGTACCTGTTATATATAAAAATGAAATCTTCTTTATCTTATACCGAAATGTGATACATCTTTAGTTTCTTTATTAGTTAAATCAAGGTTGCATCGATTAAACCCGCTTGATACACGCGGTTTCCAACATAGCTTTGGACCCTTCAATAAAATTTAAATGAACAGTTAAAAATAAAAAAAATCTCACTGCGAATATCGGCGGCTGGAAAAAATCCAAATAGCACATAGATGAGTTCAAATTAACAAAATGACAAAAAAAAAACAATTAATTAATACATCAGCGTGATATAGGGATTTGCGGGAGGGCCATACTTCCTGGTTTTCTAAATCTACTACAATAAGAGGAAGAATTAATACATAATGTAATGTAGGGTGATCCGAAAAAATCGAGTTAATTTTAAGTATTCATACCTACTGTCTTTTTATGCATATACGATGTCAAAACAATTGTAAATAAAATATTATAGTCTACTCAGGTTTACAAAATTATGATAAGATCTCGATTTTTTAAACAATGAATTATATGTCACTGTAACAAGTAGATATACATTACCTAAACTAAGCATGAATGCTTGTGCTATAGGTGAACGAAATCGGTCGTGGCACGATTCGAACTCGCGACCACTGGGTTACTAACTCAGAGCCCTAACCACTCTGCCATCACTCATCTAAATACAGGTATATAAAACAGGGGGGCAAGTCTGGTAAACTGGCGGAATCCATCTTTACTCATATCAAAGATAATTATATCCATGATACCTATGGGTAAACATGGACCGTAACTGGACTTGCCCCCTGGTCAACTTTGTATTTGAACCCAGGTCCATTGGATATCAATTCCTTCTTCTTCTTCTTCCGATGGCTCTACAGCCCATATCGAGCCTTGGCCTCCATCAATCGTCGCCTCCAACTCCTCCTGTCTACCGCTGCTGTCCTCCAGTCTGCCACTTGCAGTAATTGTTCCGCATCCCTTTTCACCTCATCCTCCCATCGCAGCCTGGGTCTGCCGACCTTCTTTCTTCCACCCGGATGTCCCTCAAGGATCCTCTTGGGTGCCAGTGATGACGGCATTCTCTGTACATGCCCAGCCCATCTCAGCCTGCTCAGTCTAGCATGTACAGAGAGCCTAGGAGTCTTATAGATGCTGTATATTTCATCATTATACCTTATTCTCCAAGCTTCTCCATCATTCACGGGTCCCAGTATTTTCCGTAGCCAAGCTTCTCCATCATTCACGGGTCCCAGTATTTTCCGTAGCCAAGCTTCTCCATCATTCACGGGTCCCAGTATTTTCCGTAGTCAAGCTTCTCCATCATTCACGGGTCCCAGTATTTTCCGTAGCCAAGCTTCTCCATCATTCACGGGTCCCAGTATTTTCCGTAGTCAAGCTTCTCCATCATTCACGGGTCCCAGTATTTTCCGTAGTCAAGCTTCTCCATCATTCACGGGTCCCAGTATTTTCCGTAGCCAAGCTTCTCCATCATTCACGGGTCCCAGTATTTTCCGTAGTCAAGCTTCTCCATCATTCACGGGTCCCAGTATTTTCCGTAGTTTATATTTACCTACATCTGGATATCAATTCCATATGTAGGTAATGATCGTCCAGATGTTCTTGAAAAGTTTGGAAACCGTTTGATGGAACACATGCATCTAGTTAAAACATATCAAAGGCAAATTCTGTCATTCGGCTTCACAAAGCATTCCACGAAGGCGAGCTGTCACACGACGGGATACTACCGATACTAGTACCTATAGGTACTGTAGATATATATTATGTGTGGAATATATGGCCGCTGAGTGACGCTCGCCCGGTAACATGGTAAGGGCGTCACCCCTCATTTACTAAAACGTCCGACGTTTCGATGAGCGTCGCCTTCAACGTAACACGCCTCTGACACTAGCCCACCACCGCCAACGGCACAAGCATAACGGACGAAACTCATAAACCGCCGTAAAACGATGACTGCATGTCACGTTTTTTTTTTCCAGCATTAATAATATAGTGCATTAGTGAAAGTGCGATTCGTTCAATGAATCGAATCGATTCTAATTCCATTTACAAAAAAATAAATCTTTTTTTTATATTGGCTTCAATGTATCATGCCTATGACACCAGCCCGCCACCGTCATCGGCACGAGCACAACGGACGAAATTCATAAACCGACGTAACTGCGATGACTGCTTGTCATGTTTGAATATTTTCAATGTAAATACTAAAGTATATTAGTGTAAGTGCGATTCGTTCAACGGATCGAATCGTTCATTCTTTTTTATTCACAAAAAAAATATTCATTTATTAATGTTGTCTTCAACGTAATACGTAGATGACACTAGCCCACCACCGCCATTGCCATCGGCACGAGCAAGAATAATGGACGAATTGAACTATTGTATATTAGTGTAAAAGTGCGATTCGTTCAATGGAATGAATCGTTTATTTTAACTCCATTTAATAAAAAGAATAGTTTCATAATGATCGCCAATATGTGCTAGTTAGATGTGCGACTTCTTCACCGTCAAGGATTCCCAAGAGCATAACATTTTACTTCTTCTGCTTCTTTTTGTGCCATGGCAGATCCCCCCGACGTCGGCTACCACTCTGGCGTAGGCATCTCTATCTTGACATAACAGGATCAGCTCTTCCACTATGTGGAGTAGCTACGGTCCATCCTATGATGTTTCTTTGACAAGACAACTGCCACCTATCTACACCATAAAATGTTACTATAAATATAAATTTCGTAAATGATTCTTGATTATCTAGACATAGGGAAAAACTATCGTTTGACATACCCTTGCTGCTTGCACCGAGTACAAAAAGGGTAGATTTATAATAATCAAGGTACCTTCTAATTTGCTTAAAATGACAACGAATTCGTTGGATGAAAATAATAAACGACGACGATTCTATCGATCAACGAATCCTGTTATTATATCAACAACACCCTAATTAACTATGATTTTTGAAATGACAAATCGAGTCGGAGATTGAACACAGGTATTATGGCGGACATTAGGACCTGGCTCATCTGTTTTATGTGAGCTTATACCTCCTATGAAGATGATTGAGGTTGTGATTGTGAATGCAGAATGCTACAATTGTGCCTATTTAATACGGAACAGGAAGTATCACCTGGTTCATAATTGTTTTTTGGTACTAAAAATTATAAACTGCTATCCTAGAACAGGATTTTCTACGAAGGCAGCAGTAATCTACGTGTTGTTGTCATTGTAAATATGGTGTGATAAAAAAATTCCAATACAAAAAATTGGAACGTTCGTTCAAATTCTCAACACTAATAAGTTTCAGTTTTGATAAATTAGTTCGTGCGGATTTAATTATGCACGTCCCATTTCAAAATATATGCAAAAAACAACATAATATATACTATGTGTTCTATGTGTCTATAAATTCATGATCTCAAACACAAATATAAAAATAAATTTATTTATTTATTTATGTACTTAAGTATATAGATTCTCGGGCAACTAACAGGTAGGTACTATGTCAAATAATTACTTAAAACACACCCAAAAACAATTTGCCACATTCTGAAGATTTACGATATTAATCGTCTAACAGATCCAGACTAAATACACAACTTAAAACTGTGTCTCCACCGAGAGTCGAACCCGGGACTCTTGGATCAGAAGTCAGGTACTCAACCAACTGAGCCACGAAGGCCGACAAATTAAAAAAGATGGATTATTTATATAGCGCCATTTTGTGTTTTTACCTCATGGGCGCTTAAATATAGGAAGCAAATTATATCGATACAATCATTTTGAATTCTATGCAACAAACTAAAAATTAATTAATTCATACACCATTACGGCATTTCGCATAATGTATGGTAACCAGCTAAAGATATGCAGGTGCTTATAACCAAAGGTAACCAAAAATAACCTACCTTTGAATTGAAGTTGTACCGAACTTCAATGAAAAAAATTCAACTAAACTAGAATAGATCCATTATTATGTTTAAAATAAAACAAATGCGAAACAGAAACCTCTCCCTACTCATTATTCCCTTATAGTCTATTCACGGATTACTAAACCATATGTTATTTGTTATAAAAATAAATTAAACCAGCTTGTGTTTATTTTTTTGCTGACGCCAATTATGTAAACCGCGTTGGTGTGGTCGATGTGTTATATTTTGCTAAGACTAATGTGGCAAAATCATTCCTTTAAAACCATATGGTAGTTTTACAGTCCATCGCTTCTTCCTTTATTTCATGTTAGGTACCACCTACTCGTTTATACGGAAACACCGGGTCGGGTCATACCTAAAAAAAAGAAAATAAAGGTGTCCCATAAATAAAATTTAGATGGGTCGATGGCAGAGTGGTTTGCGCATTGGGTTAGTAATCCAGTGGTCGCGAGTTCGAATCCTGCCTCGACCGATTTCGTTCACCTATAGCACAAGCATTAATGTTTATTTTAGGGAACGTAGGAAGATGTATATTTACTTGTTTAACAAGGACATATTCATTTAAAAAAATAATATTTTAATTAATTCAACACATTTATAATTACTTACTTTTAAAAAAGTAAAAATATCATACCTTATTTTAATTCAATTTTTGAAACTGTTACTTCGTGATAGAACTCCATAACCAACTGTACTTATTATGAAAAAAAAATTATATATATATAATTTTACGTTCATTTTAAAATTAACGGGAGTCGCGTTTGCGAACAAAATTTAATAGAACGTTAATACAATTAAACATATTTTGTTAAATTCTAGTTTAAAATATAAGTACATTATTAACGTTTAATTCCTAGTTGTAATTGTAAAACGCCCTTGAGGCGGACACACAAAAACGTCGCTATATAAGTAAGCCAGTTTTTTCATAAACATTCGAAACGGTTACAAAAAATGACAAAATATTAAGACTTAATCGTTTGTTAGGGAGGCTACCCATGACGCGTTTTTAATACGTTCTTATCTTGTTTTAATCTTAAAAATGTATTTATCAGTACTAGATCATAATTTAATCTTCATCTACATTGAATCATAAAAAAACAATGGTTAAAGTTCAGTACTAAATTGTCATAAATATTTGTATAAAATTAACATTATTAATTGATTATTTAAACCTCAAAGATTTTTAAAGTCTGAAACCTTATCTTAATCTTGTGTTTATCAACTTCATGAGCAGCCCTACAGTAAGTAGGTGGTACATATTTTTTACTAACAAAAATATATTAATTTTTATAAAGCCAACAGTCATTTAACACAATAATTAGCGTGTAATAAAAAGTTTTTAAAAAATATCTAAGAAAAACTGTGGTAGTATATAAACAACGAGTTAGTGAAGAAAAAAACCAAATGTAAGAAAGGAACTCGATTGATGCAAATATTGCTTTTGTGAATTATTTAAATTAAAAACGTTCATAAAATGATTAAATAAAATATATATTTAAATTAAGCAATAACTAGGTGAAGAAACTATTTCATAATCAAATATATTTTTTTTTCATAACATAGTGTGCTCATTGTTAAAATATATGAAGTTTTAAAAAAATGTTGAAAATTAAAGTCTTTATCAAAAATAAAGACGTTAAATTTCAACAAGTTTATATCCAAATCGTATGCTTCAAAGGAGATGTGAAATTTGTGTGGGTATTCAAGAAATATCATATTATGTAGGTAGGTAGTAATTTTCCTTTGCCTGATATCAACTACATACAAGATGAAAAATAACTTTTACCTTAAAGGAGTGTTCGTATCATAGGTTGGTACTTCCACGAAGAACATCCTTAACTAATGAAAAACATGTTTATTTTATTTTACGACAAGATCAAAGATAATGAATGTTCCTTAAAGCGAAACTAAATACAATTAGACATGCGCTAAAGTTTTACGCGACAAAGACATGCTCGAAAGAAATATAATATGGTAGGATTGTTCTAACATGACAGTTTTAGTGCATTTTGAGTCTCAAATTGAATACACAACATGAATGTAAGACAAAATACAGTTACATACAAAATATGAGTGCACAAAATCTACTAAATATATGAGTGGATATTATAGCGGAAACAGTGATGCTGATAAATTTTGTATTTATCAATCAAAGCAACAAGCAATCAATATGTCATATATAATGTCTATTCAAAATTTCAATTAAACAAACATATTACTTAACTTCTTAATCAAATAACATCCAACATTAATTACATTAATTCCAACAAATTTAACCATATTATGATAATTTCACCAAGGCATAAAGCACTCTCTCGTTTGCCTTGAAGATCGTTTTGCCTTGCAAGGGCTTTTTCAACAAATTCATTTAAAAAAATCATATAAAAGCTATTATAATGTACCTACATACTAAAACGCATTTATAAAATATTGGAAATAAATAAAAATCAATAAGAAGGTATTGTAAAAAAAAATTATAGGACCCTGACATGGCAAAACGATCGTCCTATTCCGAGCAATATAAAAGATCAATCTCGTTTTATTAATATGTAGGTACCTACCCTCTAATTAAGTTACAAATTTATGGAGATCTGCAATATGAAGTCCATCTCAATATATAAATTAAATATTTCGAATTTGATTAAATTATCTAAGTTGGATGCAAATGGTACCGCTTTAGTTGGAAGAAATTGTCATTTGGCAGTATGCACGCCAATTGCAAAATGTGTAAGGAATTGTAAAATAAATACTCCTCGGAACAAACTCAGCCTAGTGAGGTCGTTTATACAAAAATAAATGTTATATAATATTTTTAGTTATTTTGAATTGTATTTATTAACATTACTGTTTGTATTATGTATTTTGGTATTCAATAATAATACAAATATAATAATAAAAAATAAATAAATTTTCTTAGTAGGTAACAAAAACATTATTTTCTTCATATATTATGTAGATACCTACAAATACCTATGTTCTATATGGATTGATAGATACATTCTCTTTCCTTCATATTCCACATAGTTTCTTTAATAAGATACTACAATTATACAAAAAATGTAATATATAAAGAGCTTTGAAGTCTTTATATTATATTCTTGCAGAGTTAGTTAGCTATTATTTCTCAAATAGGTATGCTTTGAAAGAACGTTAGTACGATGCTACTATATAGGTAAAACTGACTGCATTTCTGATGCTAAAATCTTCCAGGTACTATCTCAGTCTGTTTTAGATCCTTTACATAAGATTTAGTTTGACTTAAGAACCTAACTGTGTTGTGCTGATATCGTCATCTTAGAATACCTATTCATTATGCTTACGTTTGCGACATGACGCATTATTCAACATATTATAGGTACCTATTACATAATTTAATTTATCTCTACAGTCAGTCTACAATGAGAGCAGTGAATATTCAACTTGTAAAAATTAAAAATATATCTATACAATATAAATTTCTTAATACTTTCTTACTTTGATCTTGTAGGTATGTCATATTATGTATTAATAGGTATACTAATTTTATTTGTAATGATTTGGTATATAACATATCAATTTGATTTATTTTCCTAACGGTAAAGTTTACTAGAGTGCATATTGTTTTACTTGATGCTTGATTGTTGGGAAGAAAATATTTAATAATAATCATGTTTAAAAAGGTAATTTAATTAATAAATAATACATGTGGAGAGTAAAATATTACAATTTTCGAGCAATTTTTTTTGTTTTAAAGTGTGGTATTAATACTGGTGTGTTTATTATTTTTTTTTTTGAAAAGTGAAAGTCCCATATTTGGAGATAACTACTGCGTACATTTTTCTTAAAACACTCCCTTGATATAATTCTATGTCTCGATAGGTAGGTATTATGTAGAGACTTGCATGCTTTTTTGAGTTTCATAGTGATGTGTAAATAGATTAAATAATAAAGCACACATCTAAATAATGTAGCACTGGAAATTGTAGAGTTTGTAATAACGCATTGAAAAGCAAATATTTCACAATTTATTTTGTTTAATTTTTATTTTCTGGTAAATTCATAAAATATAATTACATAACATTGTTCACATGCATAATCTTTAATATATAATTACGAATTTACACGTGAAATATTATCTACAAATAAAATGACTGGTACAAAAAGTATTAGCAAATAAAATAAACTAAACTATGTTTATTTATTTTTTATTTATTTTATTATTACATTGGAAAACCAACAGTACATACAAATGATAAAATACAAAGGAAAACAATAATTAAAACATACACCAGTTAAAGGATTTCGCGTGTTAACAAATAATAGAAATAAGCTAATTGTCAAAAGTCGAATACAACATAAAAAATGGATAAAAATAAATTTATATATTTAAAGAGCAAAGAAGTATACAGAAGAAGCAAAAAAGAAAAAGAAGAAAGACGTCTGCGAATTGAAGAAAGGGGGGGTGGGAGGTGGCTTTTGGGAGAGGGACATTGGGAAAAAAGGAGCTGCTTTGACCTAATTGTACACATAGGGTTCCATCCTGACCTTCATCACTCATCACCACTACGTTATATTTCAGATAAGGAACGCATATGTAATTGTTTTTTTAAGAAGACAAGGTTGACATTGAAAAGGTCTATCAGATATATAGGTTGATATTAAAGGTTGATCGAGAAAAAAACAGTAAATCAATTTACAATAAAGTAAGCGAGAAGAAATAAATACAATAATTATACAGAAAACAATTCAAAATAAATTGAGTAACTAAAATAAGTAGAAATTGAGTAATAATAAAGCATGTAGGACATGTAGGTAACTCCATACATAATAGTGCACTTATGAAAAATCGCCCATTGAAATATATAATAAGATCAATAATCAATTGTTATAAATATAGAACACATTTATAATTAAGTACTAAAATATACCTACCTTCGTAAACATACCTACCGTAATAAATCAAATAGAGCACATACCTACCTACATAATGGAAGACTGAAATATAGGTATGTTGATCACAGAAAAATTCTTGCACCTTGCGTATGTCAAAAGTAACTAAACGCTTTATTATTCAGAATAAAATGCTTTGTTTATGAATCGATAAGTATGAAGAAATCACAGTCTTATCAAGGTATTATCAAACTACATAATGCATATAAATGATATCATGTATACATAATATTTTCACACAAATTTGATTTAGTCGCATAACGTAAATCCCTTTTATTCTAATTTCACAGATCCGCTTATGTTCCTCGCCAAATATACCTACGTACCTATATACTTTAGGTCTGGCGTCTGTCTATATAAGTAATATACTTAAGTATAGGTATATGCAAACCTATGTAGGGTGAGATATGTATTGTCAACATTTTCATAATATTTTTGCATCCTAAACATATTATTATGAACAAGCATGAAGTAGGGAAAAATCAAATAAATTTAATATTAAATTGTAACAATCTACATAATAAATATATTTTTTTGCTTATTTACGAAAAAAAAATTACGATATTTACATGCTTTAAGAACTTATTTCAACTTTTTCATTTCAAATTCAAGCTATTAGCTTGTATTTTCACCTACTACTATTTATAAAGATAACAAAAAATCTGGTTGCATTGTGGTGAGCCCCTATTTTTGACAAGTATCATTTATCATAAATTATAATATAATACTTACGAAAAAATACACAAATAAATACTTGAGAATATGTGCCCTATCAATTTTGATGTCAACATTCAAAACATTTTACAATATAAGGATTTTTAATCATTTTACATGTTATATTATATTTTCGAAATTGACTTATCTTATGAGGACTTCTTGGATATTTTTTAGAAATATTTATCTTAAATAAAAACAAAAACTAATACTTGTTTTAAATACTTGAGGTTGTAGACAGTTAAAACTAGACAATTGTAAGTTCAGTTCTTCATATCTTCATATTTATGTTATAACAAGTAATTATGAACATAAAACTTAACAGCAGATCTCAGAAAACACTGATGTGTAGGTATGTCATTTTCATTGTTTTGATGATGTAATAGATAATACTAAAATTTGAAAAATATTTGTAAAATGTCAAACAACCTACCAACAGTTGTCGATACCACAAAAGAGTGAATGTATAGAAATAAATTTCAGCGTAATAATCAAAACATCTGCCCTCGCACAGAAATCCTATTACGTTTTTTTCTTCTTTTTCATTCCTCGCTTTCTCTTGAAAACAATGTTCCCATATTCATTTCTTTGGTTAGTTCTTTCAACTTACGAAAATAAGAAGATTTTTCATATTTTTGTTATGATTCATGATCTTTTTTAGGTTTATACAACAAGTCTATAGGAAAATGATAATCGTACCTACCTGAATACCTTTTACATAAATTATCTTCTTTTAAACGAATGATAAATTATAAAAATATGTCAAAATAGCGTTGAGATAATTTATTTTTGAATATTATATAACACTAGCGGACCCGACAGACGTTGACCTGCCAGAACGTTGGCTTGCCTGCTATTAGCTGGTTAAGTAATCATAAAAATACCGCACACAATCACAGCATATCCCACAGCGACAGGAGTGGATTACTTTATCAAAGGAAGCATATAAACTAAATAGCTTCATAAAATAATAATAATACATATAACAAAATAATTACATAATATATTAAAAATATGAAAATAAATACCGCATACAGCGTTGTGAAAAACATTAATTTTTAAAGACATTATATTTTTTTTTCTATAAAAAATGAATATGTCCTTGTTAAACAAGTACATATACAGCTTGTGCTATAGGTTAACGAAATCGGTCGAGGCAGGATTCGAACTCGCGACCATTGGATTATTAGCGGAATTATTATTACTGGAAAACCAGTGCGCTAACCGCTCTGCCATCGACCCATCTATTATTAGTTATATTAATATATAAAATTTCTTTTTTGTAAATCTAAACCATTCAGAGAATCATATAAACACACACAAAATGTTTCATCAAAATTGGTTCAGCAGTTTAGAAGGAGTTCCGTGACATACACACGTATAGAAGAATTATATAAAGACTAGTTGCATGTAACACATGAGATCCAACTGTCGATAGCGATAGTATGTGTAGTTGAAGAATAAGTACCAAACTATAAACCCATTAATCCAAATTATTGAATATTTTAAGATATATTGTTTTCTATACAACATGTGTAGGTATGTATGTCAAGATAGGATAGTATGGAGGTCAGTCCTTTTTTCCTTGGTATGTATGTATGTTTAGATATTATATTGTGTTTAGGCGACTGTAATACAAATTGTATGAAGCGATGTCGTCACTAAATTCAATTTTTCTAAAAAATGTTAAAAAAAAATTGAGATGTACTACTACAATTATTATATTTTTTATAGAAAATTAAATTATCTAGTTGGGGTGTTTCGGCTTTTTTCGATATTTTTAAAAACTTTGGTAATATAGGTAGTTAAACAAATAAATTTGTCATAAAAAAAATATTTTTCTTAATAAAAATGTTTGGGAAACTCTGGATTTTTTTCGAAAAATTATATTTGAGATTTTGTATTTGTCTATATTCATACCAATTTTCAGCGTTCTAGCTTTTATGGTTTCTGAGATATATGGAAAAATAAACCAAAATTTCAAAATTTGATAACCTCTGACTGAAACAAAAATTCACAATTCTGAGTATAAAAGTTTTGTAGGTCTATAACTGTTTATGTATTTTGAAAATTTGGGCTCTGTAAATTGAGTGGATCAAAAGTTATAAGGGGGGGACAGACACACACACCACACACACACACACACATACACACACACACACACCCTCACACACACACACACACACACACACACACACACAAAACTCACATAAAATGTTCTACTCCAAATTCTGAGTAAATTCATGTATGGGAACATATATGCTGCGAGGCCTCTATTTGGCAAAAAGTCCACTACGCCATACAAAATTTTCCTTCGTACACGCATCTTGGCTTAATAATGTCGATTCATTCAGAGAATTGAATTCTCATGAACGAATCGACAGTTGGAAAATAAGAATGGTGTTTTTTTATCAAATTTATGTTGTTTCAATCCTCTTCTCTTAATTTAAAGATTATAATAGTAAAAAAATATATAATTTCTAGTACGGCACGGGCAGACGACGTGTTCTGCCGCAGACCGCCTTGAATATAGACCGCATTTTATATAGACCTCATTTTATCTATGTATTTAACCATTTTTTCATGCATTGTGATATATTCTCTAGATGCGTTATACAGATGATGTCGATATATTTGTTCACACCGCCATACATTGAAAGATCACACAACTTAAAATTGAATTATGACCCTTTTTCCCATAAAAAAATCTTGGGATGTAGTGACGTCAAAATTTGTGGTTATGTGTATTCTTGGATGAGAAATAAATAATAAAAAAAATCGTTGAAACGATTAAAATGATTTTTTTATCTCTATAACAGCGTGACCTATCGGGTCCAATATTATCCTACCTTTCAATCCAAAGCCAACTATGCAATTTTTGAAAATTTAATTGAAATCGGTTGGGCGGTTTCGGCGTGTACGAACATCGTGACACGAGATTTTTATATTACTAAGATTAAGATTTCTACAGTTACGTACTTATTAATTCGTCTGTGATGGCATATAATATGCAAAGAAATTACATTTGAATTTTTTTATTACGTTTATTTTAAAATGTTTTCATTTGCATTTTTGTTTTAGGAGAATACCTGACTGAGCACCTTCCGATAAACCTCGAGGATGCTGAGAAAGCTTCCAACTTGGATAAACAAAAAAATGGCGAACAGTTCAATCAATCCACTCGACTATTCCACCATCCGAATCCCATGGAGCCCGAGCCCTACGACCCGTACAACCCCAACCACAAGCCGCCTGTGATGGAAGTTGACCATCTGGACGAATACGACCACTATGACTACAAAGGATCCAAGCACCAAGACGATCGAGATCACCACGAACTGGATCATGAAGAAACTGGCAGTCACGGTTTATTGAGTCCAGCTGGTTCTGACCATTCGGATAGTTTGCCGATTTTCCTGCTGGAACCTAAAGATACTTTTGTAGTAAAAAACAGACCAGCTACTTTACAGTGTAGAGCGGCAAACGCATTACAGGTAACTAAACTTTATTATGTGTTCCTAGTATTTATTTATATTTCTTTAAATTTCACAGTAAAATTGATAAGGCTTGTATCATAGTCATCCAATTTTTATAGCGCCGTTTTTTTGGTAAATGACCATTCCAAGGGCTCTTTTGCTTATTTGTTGGGTCTGCGAAACAAATAAGTCTTAAGCATTTTACTGAAGCCCCCAAAACTCTGCTCTCCACGAACTTCAAATAAAATTTGATAGGTCCGTTTGCACTGAAATGACGGTAAAAGTAAACCGCTTTATTGGCCCTATACGATTCCTTTAAACAATCGGTATTCTGACGATCTTAATGTTAAGCACCTCTCCGATGGTACATTCCTCTGATACAGTTTTCGAATATAGTGCGGAGCCAAGTCATGCAGATCCTTGAAAACTATCAAGCACACTTTGTAATCTATTCGCCCTAGACACCTCAACCAGTGCAGGCTACATCGGTACAGAGAAGAAAATACTCGTTTCAATAAAGACTTAGAAAAATAAATAAAATTATTTATAAAAGTCATAATATGAGTTTTTACAATAGTACAACACCCTGACTAAACTTCTTTGAAATAAAAACAATAAAGAATACTATTTTTTTTGTGTTAGATATTCTTCAAGTGCAATGGAGAGCGATGGCCGTGTCCAAGTCAACTGGAATTCGTGGATCCGCAGAACGGCGTGAGGATCGTAGAGATGGACTGCAACATAACAAGAAACGACGTGGAGGAATTCTTCGGAAAGGATCGATTTCATTGTGACTGTATTGCATGGACTGGTAGAGGTCAAATCAGGAGTCAACCAGCTTACGTCGAAGTTGCTTGTAAGTCTTATATTATTTCTATAAACTATTCAATAAAAACTATTTAAATTTTGAGATCCATGGCACATTTCCTATTTAGACAATGCAAAACTCCTCACTACCAAATCATTCCACATTCAAATTTTGTATAAAATATTTTCAGCATTTTTATGAAATGAGATTTGCTAATTTTTTTTATATTTTATTATGAAAACTTGATAATTATTAAAAGCCATTTTATGAAAAGGAGGTGCTCTCTTACCAATTTGAAATAAAAAAATCAAATTTCAAGTTTCCTGAGTTTGGGGTCACTTTGAAATATTTGACTTTAAAAAATTGAGTTGCACTGACTAGATATCCTTCAAAATCTAATGCGGTCTAAGCGAGTATTAGATATACAAATTCGCAAAATATGAAAATAATCGAATGAGTATGTACTTTAGTATATAATTGATAAAATAGAATAAATAGACCTCGCATAGCACATACTACATAGCACACTCACGCAGATACATTGTGATGAAACTTTCAGAATACAATTTCAACATGACACTAGTTGATAATCTGCAATAAAAAAATAGCCTTAAAAATTGTGAATTCATAACTCTCCACTATATCGTAAGCATAAATCGATCGATCAATATAAATTAATTGATAAACAATGGGCACGCATTTTTTATACAAATTCGATTCCGATTATCTATTTAATTTTATATTCGCAAGATATAATAAGTCAAGTTTCCGATAAGTACCTATATATAACTTTTGAATAACCTTTAGTTAGTAGTAAAAAAAATGAATCAAATTTATTTTTTTATTTAGAGGACAATATACAGCATATAATAAATTATATAAAAAAAGATGATTTGATTAATAATAAAACCAATTACAGGTTGTCGCTGAAGTTATTGTAGTATATAAAGATACATTAGGAATGGTTAAATATTATGGTGAGATATTGTGTGAATGATGTGTGAAATTGCATATATAAATGTGTCAGTATATTAAGTGTTAAATTTGATTATGAGGATGAAATTTTAAGTTTGATATATTTTTTAAATGTGGGGGCGCTAAGTAAGAATATGTCGATCTCTTGGAAATGCCTATTGTATGTATTACAGATTCTGTACATTGTTGCATGTTGAGCATAGTTAGTGTGCCGAGTGGTTAGGCGGAAAAAAGGAGTGTGTCTAGTTCTACGGGTAGGGATGTTGAAAGATATATAATTTAAGAGAATGATGAAGAATATTGAATATTCTTAAGAATATTGTGAATATTTTGCAGATTAAGAAAACTATCATTT
Source organism: Molanna angustata (assembly GCA_963576475.1). NCBI lineage: Eukaryota > Metazoa > Arthropoda > Insecta > Trichoptera > Molannidae > Molanna > Molanna angustata. The sequence continues at coordinate 38,283,986 of OY754964.1, read as the reverse complement.
GTGACAGAGATGTAAGATTGAAAGATATTTTTATTGATATTGGTATTTTTACTGCGTCCACAGAGTTTGATTTCTAAATAAATATCAAAAATTCTATCCAATAACATATTAATGTTCAGAGAAATTCAAAATTGACATTTTTACCTCATCAAACCGTGTGTCACTATGTATTCACCGATTTTTTGTAATTGATCATTTTTATAAACACTTTTTTAAAGAATTTCATTATAATTCATAAATAAACTAAATTCTTCTTAATATCATTTTTTACAAAGAGTTAATAAATTAATGGCGATCGTATGTTTCCTAATTTCAAAGAATTCTTTTGATGGTTTAACACAAATATATGTACCTATCAATAATGTAATCAAAACATTAACATTTCACGGTGGAATTTGAAACATAGTGTTTCTTGTCTTACATTGGAATACAAATGTAACCGTAAATCTATTGGGCTATAACATTATTCACTCGGTGTCAGATTTAATGACGATTCCTCCAATATACATCGAAGGTTCAATGGAGAACTACACAGATTCCCAATCAAAGAGGTGCTCCACATTCATTTATCTTTAACTACCTAAAGGTTGCCCATCAGAATATGTATTATAATGTCTTTGGTAGCCATTAATCTGATAACGTCAAATTATTCATTTATAGTATACTGCGTAAGTTCGATGTACCTGAAGTAAATTATTCATTTATAGTATACTGCGTAAGTTCGATGTACCTGAAGTAAATTATTCATTTATAGTATACTGCGTAAGTTCGATGTACCTGAAGTAAATTATTCATTTATAGTATACTGCGTAAGTTCGATGTACCTGAAGTAAATTATTCATTTATAGTATACTGCGTAAGTTCGATGTACCTGAAGTAAATTATTCATTTATAGTATACTGCGTAAGTTCGATGTACCTGAAGTAAATTATTCATTTATAGTATACTGCGTAAGTTCGATGTACCTGAAGTAAATTATTCATTTATAGTATACTGCGTAAGTTCGATGTACCTGAAGTAAATTATTCATTTATAGTATACTGCGTAAGTTCGATGTACCTGAAGTAAATTATTCATTTATAGTATACTGCGTAAGTTCGATGTACCTGAAGTAAATTATTCATTTATAGTATACTGCGTAAGTTCGATGTACCTGAAGTAAATTATTCATTTATAGTATACTGCGTAAGTTCGATGTACCTGAAGTAAATTATTCATTTATAGTATACTGCGTAAGTTCGATGTACCTGAAGTAAATTATTCATTTATAGTATACTGCGTAAGTTCGATGTACCTGAAGTAAATTATTCATTTATTTCAATATCAAGTACCTACCTACGTAAGTTCGATGTACCTGAAGTAAATTATTCATTTATAGTATACTGCGTAAGTTCGATGTACCTGAAGTAAATTATTCATTTATTTCAATATCAAGTACCTACCTACATACAAAGCAGTCATTTCAATACAGTAAGTACTGTACAGGATTTTTTTATTCCTTTCTCAAAAACTATTCAATGATTGTATTAAAAAAAATGAGTAGGAACATTGCGCAATGAGAAAAAAACATGAATGTAAAAAAATATTGGAAATTTCTAGGAATATTTGTTGGTTTTTTAAATTGTTCCGATTGGAGGTTGTGAGTGTATTAAAAACTGAATTATTGAGTATTTTATTACACATTATTTTATTCAAGGTGCAAATAAAAAAAATCGCTTAAAAGTTGTGAAGTTATGACTATCCACTATTCCATAATAGTTGAGAGTGAAAACAGTTAGGATTACAAAATTATATTATGAGACAATAAAAACATTCAGGTAGGTACATATGTTTTACAGAATTCTATTATGAGAGAGTAAAACGGTATAATTTTCGCCAAACATATTGAACGAGCTCCCGGTTGCGCAGAGCGCATTTGTGTCTTTTAGCTTCGTTGGTTCACGTCCTCCTTTTCGGCTAAAAGTTTTTTATTTTATTTTATTTATTTATTAAGAGAAAAAACAATTACACATAACACATACATATTTTCGTTTTTATAAATAATAAATTTGATTTATATGTGCAATCACAATATTTCCCATAGAGAAGTTACAATGTAAACATAGAAGTGCTTAGAGAATAATTTTTTAAAAAGATTTTGTCTGCAACTCTTTCCTATGTTTTGCGGAATTCTATTATGAGAGAGTAAAAACTGTTAGATAGCTATATATTACAGATTCTATTATGTCGGCACAAAATAACACATTTAAAAGTTTTTTTTTTCCAATCATAATAATAATAATAATTTGTATAGCGCCGTTTAATGATTCAAGATCATTCCAAGGGCGCTGTTATTTAGATAGATATTATATTGCTCTACGAAACAAAGCTGTTTTCAGTCCTTTAGAGAAAGTGCTCTTACTATTTGCACTGCGGACATCTAGAGGCAATGTACAATATATTATTATTTTCTATTTTTCATACACATACTAACCTTGATCGAGATTCGAGATTAAATATTACGACATTTTCTTAAAAGGTACATTGAAAATTCTACTATTTTAGTATCATGTATCTGCAATATACATTAATGTTATCAAACTTCTAACAGTTTCTTTAAGTAATTCTTAATTTTGTGCAGAATTGTAGTATTTAATATGAATCTCGTTTCGAGTAAGAAAAACATTTCATAGCATTCGTAATTTCAACGAAATTTAGTAATTCAAGCAAAGCATAAATGCACTGAGATGAATTTATATTATGTTCAGGTTTGTCACGTTACACCAAACAGGAAACGTGTTTTATTTCCGAGTTGTCCGACAAGAAATGTTTGAGAATATATGATGTAGAATGTATTTCACTTAAAGCTTAGTTTCCTTCAAAAGTATAAGAATTGTTTATTTATGAATCCATCGCGGGTAACATATGAAATACACATTTATCATCCAAGTGTGGGTTCCTCAGGAATAAGGAAGGGGGAAGAGAAAAGGATGGGCAAGAAGTGGCAACCTTCAGGTCAGAACTTCTGTCGGGAATAAATCATATGAGCTGGCCAACTTTTGGGTCGATGTTATTTCGATATTAGGTTTCGTTCGTTTCAAACTTCTTATATTGAATGGTTGGAATCCGTTTGAAGTTCGATACATTGCGGTCAATTTTTTTGTATAGTTTCTCTTGAATGTTTATTCAAACTTTTAATGCATTCGTAGGACTTATATCATAAACCACGTAACAACGTTTAGGTAAAATATTTTAAGTGAATTATATTTCATTAAATAAATTGTATGGAGTGGAAGGTTAGACTCTGATCTCAACTGAAAATCTCAACAGTGAATAAAATTGAAGCATTCGAGTCGCTGTGAAGGTATTTCATGGGTCGATAGAGTCTCCACTGAAAGAGTTTTAAATATGATAGA